>NW_020870026.1:1293074-1303074 GCF_003789085.1 Penaeus vannamei
TGTTATAATTATTATTACTATTATGATCATTATGGTCATTAATATCATTATCATAATATTGATTTTGTTGTTTTCATTAAGTCGATGATATTGATGATAATAATAATACTAACTATAACTTTATACTGCTCTTGGGAACGATAGAGACAGAGGGTGAGTGGATGTGTTCAAGAGGAAGAGAGAGAAGGTGGAGGAGGAGAGAAAGCGAAAGAGAGAAGAAAGAGAAAAAGGGGTGAGGGGGAATGAAAGCGATTAAGAGAAAGAGAAAGGGGAGGGACAGAGAGAGAAAGAGAAAGGGGAGGAGGGACAGAGAGAGAAAGAGAAAGGGGAGGAGGGACAGAGAGAGAAAGAGAAAGGGGAGGAGCGACAGAGGGGGAAAGAGAAAGGGGAGGAGGGACAAAGAGAGAAAGAGACATAGGGAGAGGGGGTATGAGAGACAGAGAGAGAGATGTGGGTGGAGGGAAAGCGATAGAGAGAAAGAGATATAAAGAGAGGGTATTGCAGAGAGAGAGAGAGAGAGAGAGAGAGAGAGAGAGAGAGAGAGAGATGAGAAAGAGAAATAGAACGAGAGAGAGGAGAAAGAGAAATAGAACGAGAGAGAAAGAGAGAACGAGAGAGAGGAGAAAGAGAAATAGAACGAGAGAGAGGGGCCTCTCTGAACAAGCTTTCAACAATTATTTGTGCTCTTGTGTGTGGAATGAGTAGTTAAATAATTTTTTTCTCTACTTCTCCTTCTGTCTGACAGTTCATTCAACAGCCAATCAGCGTTTCTGACGAGCAATGACGTCATTAGCTAAACGCGTTGTACTTTTTAACAAACAAAAGATGGCTTTATATATCTTTCCTTAATGATTCCTTTGCTTAATGAAACACACACACACACACGCGCGCGCACACACACACGAACTGACACAGAATCAGGTATGGAATCACTTGAGAGTTTATAGGTATACTCATTAAAAGCAGATATATTTATAACAAAAAAAAATCAAAGAAAGCAAGAAACGAGGTTTGTTTGTTTTTAAATGGGAACAATAACAGGTATGTCAATGTATATGTACACATGTATGTATGTATATGCATGTGCATGTTGTTGTGTATGTATTTATATGTATATATGTATACACACATAAGGTATGTATACACACATAAGGGAAAAGGGATACCGTTTAGGCTTATATACGAAGCATTAAATGTGAGAAACATCAGCATCAAAGACTACTACCATTGCCAGTATACTATGGTTAGATATGATGGCTAAATCAATCGATGGACAGGCACTCTTATATTTTGCCATATGGCTTTTTATTCGCATTAGGAAGTATATCATTATTGTGGCAACAGAAGGCTTTCACGTCTTCCTTCTTATCTTCGTTATTCATCAGATTAAATATTTCCACACATATTTCTCCGATCTTAAGACACAATGCCGCCCTAATGTGATTTTCTTTTTATAATCCTACTGGTTTCACAATTTTTCGGGTCGTGTTCATAGTGCTGAGCTCCCCCCTCTGCTTCTTCCCATCTCTTGAACAAGTCCACAAACATTTGTACGAAGCTTTTGTAAAGTTATTCTATACAGCTTTCAGATATTCGCAGCGGCGTGTGGGCGTGGGACTTGGGAAATATACATTGCAGTCCAACAGTAAATTCAGTTATATAAAGCTTCCACCTTGACTCACTTCATTTTAGTACAGGGACGCAAAACGTCGTATCTGTTAATAAACATGATCTCATAATAAACATGAACTTATAATCAGGCTTGTTTCTAGTTATCAGGTGCAGTACGAACTGTATACGAACACATCCTACGTGGCGTGAGAATGCGGTCAATTATGTCACTCCCAAACTCGTACGTCGCGTGTAGTACTGGTGCCGGGGTGACTGGGACTTCCATTCATGAAAAATAAACAGACAGGCATTGGCCTTGGGCAGATACGTCCCATGTCCTGATCAGAGAAGGCCCGACAAAGATTATCCATAAGCATACCCGCCATGTTCTTTCTGGATAACAGGTGCCATAGTAAAGTGCGCTATGGTGTATATATGACATACATGTATGATGTCACCGCTGTGTGAAAATGTAAGATTTATCTATTTATTCATAAAATCTACTCCATCTATTTGTGAATTAGTGTACTTATCCTCTGTGTAATACCTGTGCCATCCTTTCTGTTGGCAATTAGGGTGGCGCGCGACGTGCCGCGACACCTGAAGGTGTCTCGTGTAAGGTCTATATAATAAGTACTGTACTTATGGACCTTGGCCTCGTGATCGGAGGCGAGGCAGGCTAGCTGTCTTACTCTACAGTTTATTTTTTCAAACGGTATACAGTATTTTGGGACATAATTTCTTAAATGGCTTTTGATATCTTCTGGTGGGTTGTGCGGTGTTATAGATATCCAATACAAGTAGAATATGAAATATCCGAAGTAGGAGGAATACATCTGGCAACTCGATAAATGGTTACCACCTGCTCGCGCCAGTAGAAATCGGAGAAGGAAAGAAGAAGATGAAATGTACAAAGCAAGAAATTAGCAAAAGGTAGATGTGCGTTTGGTTTGTTGGGAGAATCATCTTTGTACAGAATATTGTTTGTGAAGGCAATCTGAGACATTGTGAAACATGCTCTGTTTAATCAAGTATTTTGTTATGATGACACACACACATATATATATATACGTGATACAAGTAAGCACGCAGAAATAAACTGATGACACACCACACACACACACACACCACACACACATATATATATACATATTATATATATATATATATATATATATATATATATATATATTATGACACACACACACACATATATATATATACGTGATACAAGTAAGCACGCAGAAATAAACTGTTGTGTTAGCTTGCTAAACACAAATATTACGTCTCAAAATTTGTGATCCCTTCGTTAATTAAGAAGTACGCAAATAGCCACAAATAAAACGTTGTATCAGTTTAGTAAATATTTACACAGAGAGGCGTTTTCAAAACAAGTGATATATAAATTAATGCAAGAAAAGCTTGCGTCATAAGCATAAATAATAGTAAATAAACGGGTTTTTGGGTTTAGTAAATATCCTATAAATTCATTAAAACGCGCGATGAGATTTTATCATGTTTCTCCTGATACTCTTGCGATAAGATCTTTTGACCCACGAGGCGGAGGGACAGAAGTTCCTGCCAGGGTCGTGAGGAACCACTTTCCGAGACGCTTGGATGTGAGGTCCTTCGTGCTTGGGATTCTGCATGAGAATTGCATGAATACGTTAACCACTTTCGAATAAAGTACTTCTATAGCGATTAACTTCACTATACAACCGCACTGAATTACCCAAGTGTGGCATCACTTCGAAGAGTTTATCAAAACAAAACGAAACACAAAGAGAAAGGTTTAAATACTAATACTAATAGAAAGTACATTGACTTTACAGGAATTATATCACTATGTCATCGAAACACGAGATGCAGGAAATATTTTACTGACAGTAAGTTTTAGTTCTTGCTACAAAATAATGTGGATATTTTGTCTATATGGATTGATAAGTAGATGTGCATATATGATAGGGATACTAACGATAATGAATATAATCACATTCATCTTAATGACAATTATGATAATGATAGCACTAATCATATTAACAATAACAAAAAGATAATAACAATGATAACAATATTGTAAGTGGTAGTAGTAGTAGTATCATTATTAGTATCATCATTAGCATTACCATCACCATTACCATTATAATTATCATCATCATTATGATAATAATAATATCTTCGTTTTAAGATAGTGTAACAAAGGTCGACAACAACTTATTCATTATTTAATCTACGGGAAACAGTAAAAGAGGCAGAAGGGGAAGGGATAAGCGGGAGAATGAGAGGAGAGGAGGAGAGAGAGGAAGGAGAGAGTAGGTGATAGCTTTATGTATGGGCTGGGGAGAGAGGAAGAGATGAAAGAGTAAAGGTAAAGAGGAAAGAGTGAGAGGGAGAAGGAGAGAGAATGGTTATATAAGTTATAAGTTCGAGCATGTTATCAGTGCTGCAGCGTCACACTCCGTTTGGATAAGCTTGATAGAACATATTATGTATACACAGATGCACGTGTCAGGGGTGAAAAGTCTCGTGATTTTGTTTGGAAAGAAGTGGGAATATGGAAGTGAGAGAGGGGGGGGGAGGAGGGATTGGCAGAGAGAGAGGGAGGGAAGGAGGGATTGACAGAGAGAGAAGCAGAGAGAGAGAGGGAGGGATTGACAGAGAGAGAGGCAGAGAGAGGGAGGGAAGGAGGGATTGACAGAGAGAGAGAGAGAGAGAGAGAGAGAGAGAGAGAGAGAGGGAGAGGGAGGGAGGGATTGACAGAGAGAGAGGCAGAGAGAGGGAGGGAAGGAGGGATTGGCAGAGAGAGAGAGAGAGAGGAATACATAGAGGTAAGTGATAGTTTCCAACCTCGCCACAAAAAGTTCTGTGGCTTTACTTTTACGCAAACAGTAAGAGGAACTGGCGGCTTAAAGGCGCAAGTATCTTGTCGTTGTCTGTAATCGGCATTGGTCTTTTTATCATTATTTATGCCATTCTTATCATCATTTTCACCCTTTTTAGCATTATCATTATTAGTATTGCTGTAGTAGCTACTCCTCTTATCACTTTTGCAATGGCTATAGAAATCATAATTGTTGTTACTGTTACTATTAGGGTTATATTATTACAAATATCATTATTAGTAGTACAATCATTAACTATTGTAATTATTATGATTTTTGTTGATATTGTTATTATCATTATATTATTGGTATTATTATCAACAATGTTGTTCTTATTTTTTTCATTGATATTAATAGTGATATAAACATTAGCTCTATTATCATAATTGTTATTCTTATGCTCTTCGAGTATTATTATGTGTGTACAGTAAATGTTCACACACATGTATATCGCCGTAGGGTTCTTCATAGACAAAAAGTGATTTGCCTTGGGTTGTGTTTACTGCAACCGAACAAAGGAGACTGCCAGGGCTACACGAGGCCCAGGACAGCCATCGCATTTGATTTGTTTGATTTCCGTGCTGAACAAGGTGATGGCGGCTCCGTCGGCGAGGACAGATCCGAAGTACCCGAGAGTTGGCCAGGCAAGTCGCGTCACTTAGCCTGGGTGTGTTTGTCACTTAGGATGTCAATAACGCATTTTGTTGTGTTGTATTTTTGGATCGTACGGGATATATAAGTGGCTTTAGAATAGCCATTTGAGTATATTAAAACTGCTAATAGTTAAAATAAACTGTGGCTAAACAAAGTGACAATAGAGCTTAATAAATCTTGTGTTTGAGATGACCTGCTCATGGCAAGAGGACGTCTTCTATTCCTCCCTGTACTACAACAAGTAGTTGACCTCAATACGATTTCCTCCGATATTACAACCTCTTTTCGGTTCAGTGTGATTCTTATTTTCTTTCCAAATTCTACCCACTACCTGGACTCCCTCCACATAGTACAGGGACGCAAAAAGTCGTATCTGTTTACAAACATGAAATCATAAACAATCCTATATTTTATTATCTGATGCAGTACGAGTATATTCTACGTGGCATGAGGTTGCGGTCAGATATATGAGTGACGTATAGTGTGTAATAGTGGGGTTGGGGTAACTAGGCCGCCCATTCATGAGAAATAAACGAGATTTATTCTGTGTTCGGAACAGGAAAGAACGAACAAAAACGCAGCTTATTCTTAAAATTAGCGCCTTGTTCTTTCGGAATTACAGGCGGAATGTGGTGTTACGTGACGAAATATGAAGTGTGAAAAGTGTTTATTTCGTTCTGTATATCATATTTGTTCTTGTTTTTATTATCTATCTTGAAAATATAGAGCTGGAAATCAAAGAAATCGGATAGGGAAAAAGAAAGAATAAACACAGAAATTAGCATAATGTAGATGCGTGGTCTTAAAGGCAATGTGAGATGCAGTGAAAGAGACATTTTTTTTAACATACATAAGTGTGTATGTGTGTGGGTGAATGTGTGTGTGCGTTTTGTAATGAAATAAACGTACATGCGATATTTGCAATCATGCGTAGATTGATTGCTATTTCAGTTTGGTACGCATTAGCATTTGATGTGAATCCTTACAACGTGTGATTCCGCGATAAATCAAGAAGTCCGCAAATAAGCATGGATAACTTTCATTCCAGTTAGGTAGATATTGATACAAGATGGCGTTGTCAAAAAACGTGATATATGAAGCAATTTAAGGCTTGTTAGATGAATAAGTGACAACAAATAAACAGCAAGCTATATAAGTCTGGTAAATACACACAGTCGCAAGTTATCTAAAAATCACGGGGGGATTTTAACATACATGTGATTTTTTTGTGGTAAGATCTTTGAACACTAAGCGGAAAGACAGGTGTTTGTGTCCTGGCCGCGAGAAACTTCATGTCCCAAAATGCACAAATATGAGATCCTTCGTACAGTACAATAGTTTATATGTATACCTAATACTAGGAATTGTCCTTGTAAAGCAAAAACAAGACAATAAAAGACAAAGGAGGTTTGAGCTGAGAAAAGAATCGTAACAATAAGAGGTGCATTAGTTTTACTTGTAATACATAATTTCATCAGCACATGGCAGAAAATTTGTTACTGGTAGGAAGTTCTCGTTCTTGCTGGGATATAATGTGGATATGTTGTTTATATGGCAGCTGTATCTCTCTCTCTCTCTCTCTCTCTCTCTCTCTCTCTCTCTCTCTCTCTCTCTCTCTCTCTCTCTCTCTCTCTCTCTCTCTCTCTCTCTCTCTCTCTCTCTCTATCTATCTATCTATCTATCTATCTATCTATCTATCTTCTCTCTCTCTCTCTCTCTCTCTCTCTCTCTCTCTCTCTCTCTCTCTCTCTCTCTCTCTCTCTCTCTCTCTCTCTTCTCTCTCTCTCTCTCTCTCTCTCTCTCTCTCTCTCTCTCTACGCACGGGCGCGCGTGTGTGTGCAGAATATTAGAGATAGAGAGGGAAATAAAGGAACAGAGACAAAGGGAGAAAGATAATTTTGAACGTGTCATCAATGCCGCGTCACGTTGTCCAATAATATAATGTAGTTCGAGTAAATATATGAGGATACACGTGTTGACCATGAAGCCACTGCGAAAGTATCATTGCCGTTATTTTGAAGAAAAAAACAGCATTGAAAAGAAGGAGAAAGGAGGAAAGAACAACGTACAGGAAGGCAGACAGACTGAATGAAAAGATATAAAGAAACAGACAGACAATGGCTCGGCGGACAGACACAAAGACACGAAAGAACCCACTTCACGCGAAAATGTACGTGCCAGAGATAACAAAGATATGATACAGAGGCAACTGATAATTTGTAGTCTTACCTCAACGGAACAAGCGAAAACCTATCCTATTATTGTTACTATCGCGTTTATTATCATCTATATCATCATTATTACCATTATTATTATGACTGACATTGTTAATACCATTTATCTCTTAATGAAGATGATATTTGTATCGTTCATTTAACTATTAATTAGCCTGCAGGGTTACGTAAATAGTTACAGACGGATTGTGATGAAATTCTATGGCTGAGTTGCCCATAGACCAGGTAATTAGACCATAATGAGACTGTTCACCAGATAAAGAGGCAGATAGATAAGTACATGTACACACTGATACGAAGTGAGTCCGCCACTAGTATAAGGTTACCTTTCTTTTATTATTATATATTTTTTTATTTATTATCTTTTTTTTTTTGGGGGGGGGTAAACTTTTTCTTATAAATGTGTATGTATATAGTTGCCAGAGGTTTGCCCTTCCTTAGCATTTTTAATATTCTCATTGTCATCATTATATGAATATCAATAGTAGGTAGTAACAGTAGTAGTAGAAGCAGTATTCTATGGTAACATCGCCAATATTATTACTGTAATAATAACGTAATAATATTATCATTATTATTATGATGATCATTATTATTATCAAAATTATCATTGTTGTTATCGTTATTATCATCATGATCGCTATCATCATTATCATCTGTATTATGAATGTTATTATTATAGTTATCAAAATTATTATTTTGATTATTAATCACTATTCTTATTATCATTATAAATGGCATTGTTATTGTTAGCATTATTATCATTTTATTATTATTTCTATCATTATTATCATTATAAATATTATTACCCTTATTATCAATATTACTATCATTATCGTTGTTATTTTTGTTGTTATATTTTTAGTATCATTACTGTGATAATTCTCATCAAATAGATATACTTATATTTATTTTCGTATATAAACAATATATCCACGTTTCATTACAGCAAGAACGAGAACTTACTAATATTGATATTATTGTTTTTGTTATTATCATCACTATTGTCATTATTATCATTGCTTTCGCCCTTATCTCATTATCATTATTTCACTACCAATATTGATATTTCATTAACGCAATTCTTATTCATGTCTTTATTGTTATTATTTGAAATTCAGAAATTTCATTTAAAGGAAAGATTTCATATTTGGTATCATTATCATTTATTAATACACTGAGATACAAGGAATAGTCCTACGACTGGTAGTACTATTTTTGGAGAAAATATACAGCAATCATTTAAATCAAACATTTATTTTAACAATACATTTTTAAATTGTAAAATTATATTTTGAAGTTAATAAGAATCAGTTTATGATTATTATAAATCTGATATAAATCTATTTCTGCTGTTTCAGTTTGGCATCAATTCATCATATATAGTTTGCATGTATTGATAAAAACGTCGTATTTTAAAGTACATGAAATATTTTAAATTAAACTTAACTTATCAAATGTTTTTATTTAACCCAGAGGTATTTCAAACAACTTGAGCTATTAAAAAATTAACCTTTAGGTATTTCAAATTCAATTTCAGATGTTTTAGTGAAACAGTCGTTTTAGATTAAACTTAGTCATTTTAATTTGAGGTTCAATTATTTTAACATATAAAGTGTAGAATTACAATTTGCATAGATTCTATGAGACACATGAAGTACGAAAGCCATTACTGTTTCACTTACTCGGTTAATGAGGCTGCCAATTCAAAACTAATAACTTTTTTCTTATACAAGTGTTCTCTTGTGCTTGACTGTATGCATGTCTGTGTATTCATGATTGCGTATACGAATGTGTATTTCTGATTAATCATTATACTTCGAATATTGGTTCATCCTTTGACATTTATACCTGTTGAAGGATTCTGAGGTGAAAGTTATTTTTTAGCTTTAGTGCAATAAACGTGAATCATTCTGAATTGTATATATTACGATAGTGTTCTGAATAGCAGAGTGCCATGGCTACACAAGTCTTATTACAGGTTCATTTCTCTGTATTATGTGCTGCTGGTGGCTGCGTTGGCAAATACGGCTCTTTGCGCTGAACTGGTGAACGGAGAGACTGGCAACCGAAGGCGCCGAAGAGGTAGCGAGTTGGCGTCATTGCTCCGGGGTCCATTTCAAACGCAGAGATGGCGCTCACAGCCGCGTCGTCTGCTGTAGATTTCGGGTTGGCCAAGGTGGTCATGCCACAGTCTGGGTGTGGGTACTGGCGGTCATGTGTTGCCCATGCACTCGTCTAACGGATCTTCTTGCAGGATTATAATGTCTAAATAACATTGGCTGAAATGCAGACAAGAATATTTGTGAATATATATAAAGCTATATAAGGCTCTAAGAGGTTTTACGATATGAAAACATCAGATAACATACCAAATTACAGATACTTATTTGGGTGATAAAAATGCACAAGAGGATCATTATGAGCTGCAAAATAATTCAAAGGGAAATACTTACATCCTTTGACACCAGATGGCTTTCGAGTGGCGTCAGTGTTAGTTGCTGAAATTATCTGGTCTATGTAACACGAAATTTTCACGTCTTGTTTCTTCTCTTGCTCCTTCTGCACTAATGCGATCACCTCAGCAGAAATCTCTCCGATTTTACGGCCCATTTTCAC
>NW_020870026.1:1308074-1318074 GCF_003789085.1 Penaeus vannamei
ATCAAAATTAGGATAGACATTTTTTTTATCAGTACTCTAAGTGATTTTACGAAGTGTACACAAAAATCAAGACAGTGCTGTTTTAAGTTATGCTTACTGATAAAAAAAAATTTGTATCGATATTCAGCTGTATAACAGAATCAGTTGATTTGTTGATTTGCTTATGTCATAGTCTGGGAATATAGCTAGCTTGGACAAACTTATTTTCATAAGTTCATAGACTCATGGGTACACCAGCCTTGCAATAAGCCCAGTTTGCCTTCAATTACAGCAGCTTTATTTACATTTTGCAATTGTATTTTGTTGAAGGTAGTTTTCCACTTCTTTCCCATTGCAAATGGCCACATGTAAGCTAACTTAGGAGAGTAAATAGGTGCACTACTAGACTGCATTTGTGTGTTATCTGATAAGCAGAGGTAATTCTGATTTTGATTATCTGATTGTGAACACATCTTTCACTGATAGCCAAGAGATTATAAAGAAAGGGTAAGCAACATGAAGATATATCATTAGTGTTGTTGGCACATCTACGCCAACTTTTGTGCCGGTTCTAAGTTAGATAATTCACACAGCTTGAGTCATCACCTTCTGAAGAGGCTTATACTGTGCATTGCAAAAGGAGCTACAAGTTCACAGAAATCCCAATAAAAGTGAATGACACAGTACAAAGTAAGACTGAATGTAACAACAACACTAATGGCTCACATGGGTAGTCACTCATACCATTATACCCACCTATGGGAGCAAGTCCTTTGCTAGCAAAATTTGTATCATTTAATGTTGCAATATTAACTGAATATGACATGGTAACACATTTGTACATCTCTACAAATATCTGATATGTTGCTCAGATTTATTATCAAAGTTGGTAGGAATGTACAATTATTAGCGGAAATACCACCACTAATATCCTTAATATCACTGTTGATTATACATTAACAAGTGCTTTAAAAGCTTCTCAGAAATAATATAGTTACCTTACTTTCACAGGATCTTTTTCCAGACATCAGTGATGCGACTAGCAAGAAAGAATCAGATTGCAAAGTTTAACATGATTAAACCAAGTTCACTGATTACCAGTCCTGGGTAAGTCACAACAGGCATTGTCTGGCTTGAACCTTAAATGACTACTATGCACAATAGCTATTTTTGATAACTAAGACAATGTATCTTTAAGTCCTTCAATATCTGGGCAAATCACTGCAGCATAATTCCTCTAATATACATGTAGTGGTTCAACCTTACTTCTCATCTGAAGCTCTGCATAGCCCAGCAATCATGAGGGTGATAAAAACTTCTAATATATCAGTAGTCAAGTTCAGTGGACATATATAAGAAGAAGAAATACAAGAGAAAATGTAAAATGAAGAATTAAGGACTGAATTTCAATGACTGCTGACAGAATTTAACACTTAAATGCTTGCTTGGTAAAATGAGTTTGCAAGAAAGGAGAATAATAGATACAAAAGCAGCCTTAAGGAAATGCAAGTAATTAATGATATAAAAGTATTAAGTAAGTGCAAGCGTGCATGTGTGCATGCGTGGGTGGGTGCATGTGTGTATGCGTGGGTAGGTGCATGTGTGGATGTGTGCGTGGATGTGTGCGTGTGTGGATGTGTGCATGTGTGGATGTGTGTGTGTGGATGTGTGCGTGCATGGATGTGTGCGTGCGTGGATGTGTGCATGTGTGGATGTGTGCATGCGTGGATGTGTGCACGCGTGGATGTGTGCGTGTGTGGATGCGTGTGTGTGTGTGTGTGTGTGTGTGTGTGTGTGTGTGTGTGTGTGTGTGTGTGTGATGTTGTGTATAAATATATACATGTTCATTCATAGTATATGATACTGAAAACATCTGCGTGGAAAAAAAATGCTTTTCATAAAGCTCAATATTTTTATAAAGAGATAGAAATACTAATGTTTCTATAGCAAGACACCATGGTAATTATGACATATAAACCTTGAGTTATAATAGATCTGCAATATTCAGAAAAGCTCCTATAAATTAATTGCATACATTGCAAGAGTTTATAGAATATTTTAAAAGCTACAATTAAACACAAAATCACTTCAGTTTGCTTTATTTATCAAAATCTGACTAGATATCAAAACAGTCTAAAAATTTACAATCCTTATACAAAAATGTTATCTGTATATATATAATTTAAATTTAAAAACTCATTCAGTTTAACAGAAAAAATACTGGCCATACATTAGATAATTTGTGCAAGTCAATGGCAAATAAACATTATCTAACAGTATCATAAAAATTCATATATGATGACAACTGCAAGGAATTCAGCATAGTCATGAGATATGAGAACCTACTGGTACTACATTACTTTGAAAAAGATAAGATACAAAGTGATTTAACACCAATCCTCTTCTACTTGGGTTTCAGAGCTAAAATAGGAGAAAAAAATACCTCATATCCCCTAATAATAAATCTTAGTTCATGATCCATCACATGATTACTACCTGATGAATTATTGGCACTGAAATATTCTTATTTTTGAGCAAGTTTCCCTGTATCACTATGTAAGCTATATTACAGAGCATCAGTATTTAGTCATAAAACAAATGGCAGATGATTTGGAAAGTTACTGATCAGTGTCACAAACGGTATAACTTGTTTATGACTTTATATATCTGGAAGTATATGTAGTCTCTTATACAGTCATTAATAATCTGATTATCAGAAATTATACAAAATTCTGTAACCACATAAAGGAACATCATCACAGTGGATGGTGATAATCTTTACCCATTTTTAAAAAATAATTCTCTCTCTAATGAGCATTCTCTATCTTCACACAGAATTCTTAAGATTAAAACTATAAGTTCTGCTCTTATTCTATGAGACAGAAGAATATAAATTCTTGTATAAGACTATACATGTCCATGAAATATAATTCACTTTGTTATAAAAAGTCAAGGGTACATTCAATGATGAATTTAAAAACACATTTACATGATAAACATCCTGAGCTTAAACTTTATAAAATACAAGACTCTCATAAACAAAATATTTAAAAATTATAATAGTGGATTTGAACCAAGTCAGACAACCATTGAAAAATCTGAATACTTCAACATTACCTACAGCAACCATTTGACTAAATCCTATTAGTCCATTAGATTGTGTAGGACCTTCTTGGTTCCTTCATATGCAAGGAAAAGTGCTCCAGTTGCAGGAAACGTTCTCACCACAGTGGGCCCTAACCCATTATAAAGAGCAGCCACACCTGAAAATAAAATCAGTTTATGTATGGGATGTTTAACAAAACAGGCAACATTAACTTTACTCTTTCTTATGTAAATGACTTTTCCTATGAAATATCTAATTTTAAACAAAATGAATCTAATGGACATTCCTTCAATTCCCTCTATCAGATATAGGCAGAAATTAAGTGAATTTTGTCGAACACAGATGGATCCACAAGAGTTTAGCTGCCAAGGAGTGCATTAGTAGCTCAGTGTGACCTCACTTCCCAGCACAATTGTGTCCTTGAAACACTATTTATAGATAAATGAACTAACTGTTCTTTGAAAAGTAAAAGGATGATAAACCTTAATTCAAGAACGAAATTACTATTTCTAAATTATCATGTACAAAAACAGACTGATTTCCTAAGATACATAATAGCTCTTGATGTCCATTAACCCAATGTCGACAGAAAAATGGTACGTTCCCTTTGGCAATACTTGGTTAAATATTTCTACAAATAGATGGCTCTGCTATCAATATTGACACTGTTATTTTCTTCAGAAACATTATAATTACTATTGTTACTGACATTACTAACAGCAATATTAAATGTTAGAAAATATTATCGAAAATCAAGGAAAAGGATAAACAGGTTAGACAGGTAGTTCGCGTAATTGGCTCATTGGTGACAGTACTTGTGGAGCCATCTATATGTAAAAACAATTACTAAATTCACCACAGAATGGCCAATGGCATGTACGTATATGCCATGCCCGGCGGCTTGGAGTTAATACTAGAAGTGACAAATACTGACATATTACTATACATGAGAAAGAATTGATAAAAAAGAGTAAAGAAAATGTAAAATATTATATTTACAGTCACTGACTCTGCACTGACCTCTTAAGAAAATATCAGATGTCAGATTTGGGTGATATCTTTTTTAAACACTTAATCACATTTTTCTTCATAAATAAAAACCTCTAAAGACAAGCATAAATAAGATGCAACTGACATAATTAAAACATGTGGGATTAACACCAAGTAGCAAAAATAAATATAAGAAATTTCCTTTTATCTTTGTATAGTTATCATTTGGTTCATAATAGCATTTGGTTAAATGAATTTATAAATCTTCAAACATAACTATAAGTTAAGAAAAAAATACAGTAGTCACAATGATAGAAGTAACAACAAAAGTTTTAATGACTACCAATTCACACTAATTATCCTTGTCTCTGTGAAAATCAAAGTAAATATTTGCAATACTGTATTCAGTTAACAGGTTATTAGCAAAAGGATGTGCTAAGGCATTCCATTGTTATAACAATTAATAAAAATAAAGAAATAATTTAGGAAGATTTTGTCATAACTGTAATATGATGGTTATTGCAACTGATGCTAAGAGCAAAACCCACCTTCAGTTCTTAAGATTTGCCTCGTAACAGTTATCATTGGCTCAGTCGAACCTGCAACTTGTATCCTTGATTTTACAACATCAGTTGGGAAGATGGCTGTCCACAGAATAACTCCCGCAATGCCACCGCAGATCATTGTCTTTAGAGGACCTATTTAGAAAAATAAATACATTTAATTAATTTCTTCCTGTGAAAAACACTAATACATCTACAGAAAACTTTTTTCATGAACCAAAAATTCACAAATTTATCAGTAAAACAGACAGATGAATAAATATATCAGAAATTTATCAATATACTATCAAAAAAACATCTAAAATATTGCCAATGACCTACCAATTTCATCTTTGGTTTTCCCAGGAGGAGTCATGAGTGCTCGACTGGCCTCATACCCTCCAAAGAAGAAGAAATAACCAGGCATTTCTCTTGCGAAGGTTGAGGTTAGGCCTCGGAAGAGCCCTGGAATACCGTCACTCTTTAAAATCTGTCTCGTGAGCTTCCAGGGTCCTATCCTTTCCTGCATCAAAATAAAAGTGTAATTTTTGAAAGGGCCCTTTTTCTCACTCTCTCTATCCCTGTCTCTGTCTCTGTCTCTGTCTCTATCTCTATCTCTATCTCTATCTCTACCTCTACTCCACTGCCTCTCCTCCCCTCCCTCCCCTCTCTCTCTCTCTCTCTCTCCTCCTCCTCCTCTCTCTCTCTCTCGTCTCTCCTCGCTCTCTCCTCTCTCTCCTCTCCCTCTCTCTCCCTCTCTCTCTCCTCTCTCTCCTCCTCTCCTCTCTCTCTCTCTCTCTCTCTCTCTCTCCCTCTCTCCCTCTCTCTCTCTCTCTCTCTCTCTCTCTCTCCCTCTCCCTGCCTCTCTTCCTCCTCCTTTTCCCTCTCTTCTCTGTCTCCACTCAAAAAAGCAAGAGCCTTCCCTTGAATGCATTCATCCAAACTTTCAAAGGCATTCTATTTTTGCCCTTTGCATATCTGGTAAAAATTGTTAGTTTATTAACAATTTATCCCTAGAAATACAGTCCATTGCATTAACAACAACAACAAAATAAAAAAAGTATCATTCGTATTGTCCATACTACTTACAGGTTCCTTATTCTGCATTGCTGCCATTTCCCTCATAGCTTGCAGGCGACACTTGACCAACTCTGTTGGACAGAGAGTCAGGGAGGAAAAAAATGCCGCAAAGAATCCAGCAGATGCATTTGAAAAAGTCGAAAGGTCCTCCACTTTCTGTTGAGCAGGAAATTCAATTTAGTTACCTTATTTTCTTAGTATGATATATATAAAAGAAAATTACATGACAAAATATAAAATAAGATAAATAACCTACTAATACTAAAACGGATAAAAGTAATATGGCAAATAATGATGATGATAATAATGATAATGAAGATAATAATAAAAATGATAAGGAAATGATAATGACGAAGATGATGATACTGATGATAATATCAATAATAATGATGATAATAAAAATAATAATAATAATAATAACAGTGACATCACTATCTTCATTAACATCAAAATACTAGTATATAATTATCCAAATTTGTATCTACCAATGACATTTACAATTACCTTTACAAAGATATAGGTTGATGAAAATTTTAAAGAAATAAACAAATGAAAAAATCTAACCTGCACACCAGTAGAATATGCCACAGCCTTCTGACAAACACCATAAGCCGCAAAAAGAACAGAATTTTCAGCAATATTTGCAGCGAGGGCAGGAACTGTGCCTGCATAGAGCCCCCTGACACCATCCCGTTTCAGAGTCTGGGAGAAACATCCTACCATGCCACGGTAAAGATCAGGAAAAGTCTGCATTTTGACTTTGACCGTATCCAGAGGCTGACCAACATATACACTTGCGACACCCCCTTAGGAAAAGAAAATTATATTCTTATATTTTATTTCATTCAGCGACTCAACAGCAGCATTATATTGATAAATGGTTATGAAAAGATCTATAGAGGCTTGAACTGAAAAATATAGTGATTATGGGATTATGTTATATCACATGTGGATATAGTTACTCTGTAGTAAGACCTACTTTTATCTCAAATATACATCCAGGATAATCTTTTTCATTCTTATAAATGTTACTCTTTCATATCATACAAAAATATTCCTACTATTTTTTTCATATCTTAAAAACTTGACAGTGACTGATCCAATTCAGTTAGTTAACCAAATGACCATATGTATATGTAATGTCCACTGTAGTTTTTAGTTAATTTTGTTGCACACAGATGGCCCTACAAGTGCTCAGCCACCAAAGAGTCAATTAGCAGGCCCTAGTGACTATGCCTGATTGCCTCATTCCTTGAATTTGTAAGAAAACTTTTTTTGGGTAATGTTGTTAATATTGTTATCATTATCACTGACATTATGGTTACTGTAACACAATCAAATCCTAATAACAATAAAATCATAATATAATGAAAAATTCTTTTCTAAAAAATCAAGGAAAAGGTTAAACCAAGGAGATAGGTAGGACTAATAATTGACTCCTTGCAGAGATATGACTGCATAAACATATTTAATAAACTGAAATTCCAGAGGACATGACTTTATGTTATGTCATTCACACCCATTGGATTAATAGCGATGCCCAGGGTCCACTACCCCGGCTCAGTTGTCCATCCTCCCATTTGAATTACATTACAATTACCCTCCCCCAAGCTTTTTGACTCTAGGCTATCTTCAAAACATTCATAAAGATATTGCAACTGCATAACAATAATTAACAGACTTCCAAAGTGATCACAGACTATAGATCATCAATGTCCATGAAGTTTACATAATGTGTTTGATCATAAAAAAATAATAATAATAAAAAAAAAAAAAAAAAGAAACCCCAATGAATAGCTAAATTATATCACATTCTTTTTTACATTTCTATCTTGACATCAATCAAGCTAAACAGACAATATCCTCAAATATAAAAAAGTCATTCCTTACCCATGGAGCCACCCATGAGATCAATAAACGTGTCCTTGTAATGCTGCATGATGACGGGTCCGATGTTCTCCTTCAATACAGGCCAAAATACTGAAAAAATTTACTGTTTTAACAATGATGTTGATAGTGGTGGTGGAGGTGAAGGATAATAAGATGATGATAACAATGACAATGATGGTAATGACAATGATGATGATGATTATAACAATGTGATAATGATACTATTACTACTACTACTACTAACTATTACTACTACTACTACTACTATCACTATGATATTGATAATGGTAATAATAATAATAATAATAATAATAATAATAATAATAATAATAATAATAATAATAATAATAATAATAATAATAATAATAATTATTATTATATTAATTATTATAATATAATAATTATAATATAATAATAATAATAATAATAATAATAATAATAATAATAATAACAATAATAATAATAATAATAATAATAATAAATAATAATAATAATAATAATAATAATAATAATAATAATAATATAATAATAATAATAATAATATAGTAATAATAATAACAACAAACAATAATAATAATAGTAGTAGTAGTAGTAATAATAAGAGCAATAACAAGAGCAATAATTATAAAAAAAAACAATAATAGTAATAATAGTAATAATAATAACAACAATTATAATAGTAATAACAATAACAATATAATAAACAATATAAATAAAATATAATAATAACAAATAATAATAAAATAAAATAATATAATAATAATAATAATATAATAATGATGATGATGATGAAATGATGACAATGATGATGATGATGAAATGATGATGATGATGATGATGATGATGATGATGATGATGATGATGATGATGATGATGATAGCAATAGTAATAGCAATATCAATAATAATGATAATATTAATAATAATAATATTATTATTATTAACTATATTAATAATAATAACTATAATAATAACAACAACAACAACAACAACAATAATAATAATAATAATAATAATAATAATAATAATAATAATAAATAATAATAATAATAATAATAATAATAAATAATAAATAATAATAGACAATGATGATGATAATGCTAAATATTAATAATGATGATGATGATGATGAATAGTAATAATAATAGTAACAATAATAATATAATAATGATAATAGTAATAATAATCATAGTAATAACAACAATAATAATAATTGTAATAGTAATAACAATAATAACAATTACAATAATAATGATAATAATAATAATAATAATAATAATAATAAAATAATAACAATAATAATAATGATAACAATAATAATAACAATAACAGCAATGATGATAATAACAATATTCACATTAATAATGATAATAATGACAATGGTGATCCTTATCCTAATTAGGCTCTCATTATCATCATCACCACTATTATTACCAGTAAAATAATCATCATCACCACTATTATTACCAGTAAAATAATCCTCATCACCACTATTATTACCAGTAAAATAATTATCATTACCATTATTATTACCAATAAAATAATACCAAAAATAACAACAACAGTGAAAGAGAGCTTACCAGTGGTAGAAGTCGGAACCTCTAACTTTCCCTTCCCACTGTGTCCTGGAGTGCGTTGGTCAGTACAACTCCCTGAAGAGTCAAGCACCCTAAGGCTCACCACATTTCTTAATAGTGATCTGAAAATGCAGTTGAGTATTATTGCACAGCTGAATGTAAAATGAATATCAATATGGCAAGACCCATAGACACATTGAGAGCAAGGTAAAGTTTACATGACTCAAATGTATCCAACACTAGCCACACACAAAACTGTGATTATCAACATTTCATTGCTATCAGGATGAACGTAAGCTTGTAACCCCTCCATCACAGATCACAGAAAGCTCAAGGTGGAATTGAAAAAAAAATAATAATAATAAAAAAAAAAAAAACTAAGAAAAAGTCCCATTTTCCAAGCTACAATATGAATCCTAAAATTTTACTAACAGGAATATCTACATACCATAAATACATTGAAATTTAAGGAGGTTGTAATAGCAGTTTTACAAGAAAAATAAGGCTAACAAGCCCTGGTTACCTTTCCACCAAGCCACTACCAACACTGTGAACAGTGCAAAACATTGCTTCCCTTATAGCTACTGAGAATTTGGAGAAAAATTTGTCTCTGGTGGGAGTATATAAGTCTAAGAATTACAGTCTTTGCAGAACTCTGTGGGTGGCACTCTTATCACATTATAATAGGAATATGTGTGGGAAAATGCAACTGATCTTGAACAAATGAATGTATAATCATTTAGTATCATTGTTTCGATTTTATCGGAAAATTATCGGATTTCGATAAAGAACTGGGTATTCTTGGATATCTTTGTGAGACAAAAGTATGGCAAGTGT
>NW_020870026.1:1320574-1325574 GCF_003789085.1 Penaeus vannamei
TGATTATGACAATAAAGATCATATTACAGTAATTATTCTCATTATCATTAAAATTACTCTCATTATCATTATCATAATTTATTTTATAACTATTATCATTATTCTTGTTATTGTTTTATACTTATTATCACTATCATTATCATAATCATTACACCAATTTCATTAGTATCATCACTACCATCATCATCACAACCATCACCATCACCATCATCACCACTACCATAATCATCATCGTCACTATCATCGTAATTTATATAATTATTATCATTATTACCGTTATCACTGCCATTATGTAATGATTCATTGTTCTGGCGTAATCATTTTCATTACTATCATTGCTATTACCATTATTATAATTTTCATTAATATCATATTATAGCCAGTACTATCAAACGAATATGAATATTTGTTTATTGAATATTTACCCCTTATTACTATTAATACAATTATTATCATAAAATGCATTACTCTTACATTCATTATCATCATCATTATTACCATCATCATCGCTGCCCTCATCATCATTATCATAGCACTATCATCACTGCTAAAACTACTATAATTATCGTAATTTCCACTGCCATAACCATTATCATTTTTAACAAATACATCGTTGCCTTAATTTATATATCAACTTTCATCGCCATAATCATCATCATCACCATCAAATCCGCAACTTTATTACATTTAAACGGAACTTTAAACAAAAAGGACGAAACGACACCGACCCTGAACTTTCAAGGTCGTGAAAGTAAAACTCCGCCAAGACCTTAAGAGAGTCGCTGCATATCACTGTTTACGTTTTATCTTTATTCAACGTATTTCATTTTTCTTTTTCCATTTCTTACGACTTTATTGTTAGTGCTAAGGGAAGGTCGTTTTTAATGCCTGTGTAGGGTAGTTTGTTTCTACATATGTATATTTTTCAGGGAGTAAATATATATTTTTTGTTTATTTTTTAAAAGTAATATAAATGTAATTACTTTGTGATAACGCTGACATTTTTGCACAAGCATTATACGAATACTTACATCCTCATGGCGTTAAAATCTCTTGCTTCCATTGTCACCGCCTTTTGTTTTCAATGCAATGCGTAAATAAATGTCACGCGACGATAGGTTAACCTACTCTTGTACTTAAAACATTTTTGAACATCACTTTTTTCGCTCTCTGTAAAATCACAAAATAGGAACATTTTACAGGATCCCAATATCACATAGCCGACGCCCTCAAGGTGAGAGAGCGCGAGAGAAAGATCCTGCTTCTTTGGTTGACAGACACACACTGATGATTATGCTCGGCTACAACCTATACGTAATGTCATCGATTTATCTTTGCCTCGCCTTGATAATGAGATAAGAAAAGCAAGTATCCTTGAAAGCTGCATACGGTGTTAATATTATTATATTTAGGCCTTAATATTTTTTTTAACTGACTTGCCATTTGGTAAACAACAGCGTCGAGTTTCCAAACACATTTATTTTTATAATTCTTTCTCCTTCTCCACCCTCAGTATTTCTTCATCCAAACAATAATCGCCAACAGAATTCTATATTTCCTCACAAACGATCCTAACATAACCAGAATCTCAAAATCAAGGCCAGGGTTTAGGACCGAAGACCACATTATCCTGGTCACGTGTCCAGCTCGTGAAGAAACCTCGTATCCCTGATGCCTAGGGATGGCGCTGACCCCCCCCCCCGTTCCTACCCATTCAGACCCGCATATGTTAGGGACGACAATTATGTACATTATGAACTACTCTTGCTGGAATTACCCTTATCATTAACATCATTAGAATCATTGTTATTGTTGCTGTGGTTGCTATATTTATTAATGTTATCTTCATCTCTATGATCATTATATCATCAAAATTATCATCGACATCTTCACCGTCTTCCTCATCTTAATCATATCATAATCTACATCTTTTATTATTATCATCTATTTTTATTACTAATTCTATAATTATTTATTATATATTATTATTATCTGTTATAAATTAATTCATTAAAAATCACTATTATCTTAAATCAATTATCATCATTATTATCATCATTTTCATAATCATTATTATCAATTATTACTGTATCATTTATTGTTATCAGTCGTAAATTATTATTAGTAGTAGTAGTAGTATATAGTAAATAGAAGTAGTAGTAGTAGTAGTATGATTATCATTGTTGTTGTTGCTGTTATCACTTCTTTATTATTTTATTTCATGAATTATTATCGTCATCATCATCATTATCAACCATCATCTTCATCTTCTTCTTCATCCACATCATTATCACATCATCAATCATCTCATCACACATCACCACCATCAATTAGAACACGTTACAGTAGTCTCCGCCATCTCCATGCTAACCTCCCTTCCATGGTGCTGATATCACCACCACGAGAAACACTAAGCGATGGGAAATATGAACGTAGAAGGATGGAAAACATGGGAGGCTGAGTGGAAAAGGTATGAATGAGACTGGATATCTTCACAATACAAGAGATGTATTTGACCGGTTTCGATTACGTCTTCATCAGAAATACATGTATTTCTGATGAAGACGTAATCGAAACCGGTCAAATACATCTCTTGTATTGTGAAGATATCTAGTCTCATTCATACCTTTTCTACATTTGTCAACATGGATACGTTTCATGGGAGGCTGAGGTTCATCGGCATGTGGACCCGGGAGGATTTGACCTGACCTGACCTTTCCTGTTTCATGTTACTCGCTATCGTTTTCTCGGTTTAGATAGGGGGAAGGGTGGTGGGAAGATGGAAAGGAGGAAAAGAGAGATAGATAGATAGATAGATAGAGAGAGAGAGAGAGAGAGAGAGAGAGAGAGAGAGAGAGAGAGAGAGAGAGAGAGAGAGAGAGAGAGAGAGAGAGAGAGAGAGAGAGAAGAGAGAGAGAGAAGAGAAAGAAGACAGAGATAGACAGTGAGATAGTGAGAAAGAAACAGAGAGAGAGAGGGTGGGGAGAGAAAGAGAGAGAGAGAGAGAGAGAGAGAGAGAGAGAGAGAGAGAGAGAGAGAGAGAGAGAGAGAGAGAGAGAGAGAGAGAGAGACAGACAGACAGACAGACAGACAGACAGACAGACAGACAGACAGACAGAGAGGGAGAGAGGGAAGTGCACAGGCAAACGGAGCATTAACAAAAATACAAAATTATAAACACAAACAAACGGGCGACAAAAAAAACACTGAGGTATACCAGCATATATATTACGGTAAGGGTATTTGCAAGCAGACACAAATAAGGTAAGTAAGAATATTCCACAGACAAGAAATTCCACTCCGGACTGTATTAAAAGTTGATCCTGATACGATAAAAGAATTCTTATCGGTTCTGGTCTTTACCGGAGTGAATTTGTAGCGAGATAACACGTATATTCGAGTTTTTCTCCAGATTAATTTCTTAGCGATCACTTCTCTATATTGTTCACTATAGCGTAGTTTCATACGACTTGTGGAAGAGTAATAATGGCGTTGCTGCTACTTTGCCGGTTGTTATCTCTGCTGCTGTTGTTGCTATTATTACTACTACCATTACTAGCATTACTTACTACTATTACTACTGCTGCTGCTACTACTACTTTTACTAGTACTACTACTTTTTCTTCTTCTTCCAGTACTAATACTTTTGTAAGATCTACTTCTGCTAGTATTATTATTTTTGCTAGTACTACTACTTCTGCTATCACTGCAAGCAACAACTGCTACCACTTCTAATGTTACCGCTACCAATACTGCTAATACTAATACTACCAATAATAATAATAATATGACTTAATATAACTACTTTTTTGCCACCATTATCATAGTCATATATGAACGACACGATAATGTTTTAACTTCATAATATAGATTCTCTCTCTCTCTCTCTCTCTCTCTCTCTCTCTCTCTCTTCTCTCTCTCTCTCATCTTCTCTCTCTTCTCTCTGTCTTCTCTTCTCTCTCTCTCTCTCTCCCTCCTGTCTCTCTCTCTCTCCTCTCTCTCTCCCTCTCCTCTCTCCTCATCTCTCATCTGTCTCTCTCTCTCGTCTCTCTCTCTCTCTCTCTCATCTCTCTCTCTCATCTCTCACTTCTCGGAATCAGACGGCAATATAATCTTATTTTCCTCTCTTCTTATTATTGATTGACTTGGTTATGATCTCGAAAATTTGCATCAGAATTACCGATTTCTTTGACGACGGCAATATATATATTTCCTGAATTATGTTGACGATTGGTTATGAAAATTTGCATCAGACGTTTAGTAACACTAATAACAGTAATAATATCAATGGAAATGATGATAACAATAATGATTATGATAATGATGGTAGTAATGGTGATAAATATGGTAACAGCAATGATGATAATACCATTTAAACAATGGTGGCAGCAAATATATGGAATGAATAATGGTAATGATGATGATGATGATGATTATGATGATGATACCTTATAATACCCTCGCATTCCCTAGTTGCACTAAACTGTGTTGCGACCTTCAGAGCAAAACTTTCCGAGAAAACTTTAGATGAAAAGCGCACAACCTATTTATTGTTCATCTGTCTGCTTCTTAATTTATTTGTCATTCTTATTATCATCATGACTACCATTGTTATTATCATTATCATCATTATTAGAATTATCATTTTTATTACGACTATTATCATTATATCATTATTATTACGGCTACTATCATTATATCATTATTATTACTACTATTATTATTACTATAATCATTTTCAGTATTCTTATTATAATTATCATTGTTATATCATTATATTATTATTTTCACCATCATTATCATCATTATTATTTTCACCATCACCATCATCATTACTATTCGTATCTCTATTATCATTAATTCCATTATTATTACCTTTTTGAGATAATACCCCATTCTCTCTTTCGCATCCTAAACTGAGAATATACAAGACCTTTTCAGATGAATTGTACCAGAGCAATACACCAACTTACCCTTTAGTATCCTCAGCACTCCTAGTG
>NW_020870026.1:1333074-1335574 GCF_003789085.1 Penaeus vannamei
TGCGTATCACTTCCTTCATCTTCTGGGAGAGCCTCCACTGTCGCACACAAACTGGTATATCTGTCGTGGTGACGATGCGATGCTGCACTCCTGGAACATGCCCTACTGCCAGCTTGTCTCCTGAGAACAGAATTGGGAACTGGTCTAGCACTTCATGCAGCTGCCCCTCCTGGTCTGCCGTCAGATGCCCGAGAGCGATTGGAAGGGGAGCACCGACTGCCTCAGTGCCACCAGTACCTGAGTGTACAGTAGCACAGGCAGTCTCCAACTCTTCGTACTGGCAAGCTTCATCCAGGGCAGGTGTGTCCGGAAACACGAAGTCCTCGTCCTCATACCCAAAGTCCAGGCATGCAGTACTGTGCTAGTCATCATCCTGGAACTCACCACAGTGCAGAAACTCTTCTGAGAACTCTTCCTGCTCCAGGTCTGGAGTGGCCATGGCCTTCAAGCGTTCTGCAGATGGCTTGTTGTCTGGGGTGTTAGAGGTCATTGCAGGGGCTGGGACTGTGCATACCACCTCCTCTGGTTCCAGGAAAGAAGCATACCCCAGCACAGTACCTGGGCGAACCTTCCGTGGCTTCGGGTGCGGGTTAACAACCTACACACTGGAACAGTGACCCTGGATAGTCACAAGGGTGCGGGGAACAGTGAGGCGATCAGTGCAGATCTCGACAATGGCCAGGCGCATGTCGTCAGGAGAGGTGCGGGTCACAGTAGCATCCACAAACTTGCCAGACCTAGCCTCAACCACAGTCTCCTCAGCTACGTGAATAGGTGAGACAGCTACAGGTGAAGGGTACTACGACAGCTCAGGAGTCTCGACTGCTTCCAGGGTTTTGTCAGCAACATCATGGCACACAGGCACATGATAACCAGTTGTGACGGCAGCCATCCAACTCCATGTAGTTCTTGGCAGAAAGACCTTCAAGGACCATGCAGACAGGGAAGCAATGTAATAAGTCCATGCCCATCAAGATGTCACCAGGGAAGCGAAGACCCTCTACAACACAGGTCCGGTGGGTGACACAGCTTCGGATGAATGGTGAAGGCAAGATCCACTTCTGCCACTGCAGATGTCGCCTGGCCTGAGATGCCCTGTAATGCTCTTGAGCTGGCGTGCAAGTGGGCTCCTGACAGCCTCCCTCTTCACCATTGTCACCTCTGAGCCTGTGTCCAGAAAGCAGGAAGACTGCTTACCCTCCACCTCAAGGACTATCATGGGCCGTCCAGTGAACCTAGTTCTTGGTTGATTGTTTAGTTCCCTGTGTGCTAGCACGGCCGCCCGCAAGCTGGGAGACTCCACCTGAGCGGCCTTGGCCAAAGGGACACGTAGCTCTCAGGTGCCCCGTCTCACCAGTTGTAACACCGACCTCCTCCAGCCCGGCAGTCGCTGGTGTGATGGCCCTCCATCTGATGGTAGTCGCACCAGGGTTGCTGCTGATTTCCCATCCTGTGAGGAGACCATCTACGGGGTGATGTTGCGGCAGGGGTTCGATCTGGCTGTGAACCTGTGTCAGGAACGGTGGTACAAGCTCAGGACCATCCTGTCACGTGTGCTAGGCTGGGGTGGCCACAAACTCGATGACCGCCCCATCCTCAGGAGCCCATGAACATCAGGCAGGATGTGTCTCGCCCCAACCACAGAGTCCCAGACGGCCTGGCACTTCTCGGCCATCTTGCGAGCAGAGGGGAAGTCGTGCCAAATCAGCTGACCCCGAAGCCAACCAGGCAGTCCTTCCCGGAAGGTGTGCTGCATCAGGCCCTCAGCATTCCCGATGTCTTGGGGACAGTCACGCACATCTTGTTGCACTGCTAGTTCCACTGCACGAAAGAAGTCCAGCAGCCCCTGACCTACTGCCATCCTTGCCTGGCCAAACATTTCATGAAAATGCTGAGCCGTGGCCACACCACGGAACTGGTCCCAGAATCGAGCCTTGAAGCTGACCCAATCCTGGATGCTGGCGAACACAGGACTGTTCAGCACTGACCAGGCATATCCACTTACCCTGCTACGTGCCATGCGGATGTAAGCCTCGGAGGTGGCAGGCCGGGTTGAAAGCCCGATGCTGGATATCCAGGACTCCAGCTCCTGACTTCACTGAATACCCAGGGAGGTAGGCGTCTCACCACAAGAGACAGGCACCTCGTCACGTCCACTGGCCAGTGTAGTACAAGGGCAGGTGTAATCACACTGTCGATGCACTGTGAGAGCTGTGTGTAGCTTGCTGCAGATGTGGCCCATACTGTGTCAGCTGAGTAAGCACTGAAGGTTGCGGATGGGCCGCAGGCCCTGGTACAGACCCCGACAACATGGGTGGTGGTGGTTGCAATCCAGCCGCAGATGAGACAGCTGGTTCCCTAGTAGTAGCAGCTGCAACCCACTGATGTCCTAGGGTGTCTATTCTCTCTCCTGCATCAGGCTGATCACTCACCACAGGAGCCAAGTACAAGGCTACAGGTGCAGGACGCTGTGTACTTAGTCACAGGTGGAGGCAGACGA
>NW_020870026.1:1340574-1353074 GCF_003789085.1 Penaeus vannamei
CCAGACTTTTCTATATAAACATATGTATGCATGTATTAGACGTTTATTATTTATTTATGTAGTTACACGCATGTCAATTGTGTTTGATATTAACGTTTTTCCATATTCATGTATTTGTTACGCATGTTATTAAAACAACTGCGTGACCGGTATGAAAGGAATGAGCCATAATCTCGTGGTGATGTTCGGTGTCATTGCCTGGAATTCCTGTTACATGGAAACTATTTGGTGACTCATCAGCCTTTCCCAAAACCGTTTTATTTTCTTAAAGTTTATTTTTTATTTTGGTTTTGAAAAGAAAGCTGAGATAGAATATTGTTTTATTGTTCAACACAAGTGGATAAGGACTGCATATATACATATTTATTTGTTTGATTGTTTATTCTCCTTAATGGAAATTGCCACCAGTACTTTTGCTGTATTTACGTATTTTCACCTTTTAACTACTATTAATAATTCGAAAGTGATATTTATGGCAATTTGAAAATTTGGCTACTAAGATGACAACACCAATATTATACAGATAATCAGAATTAGACAGTCAATATTACTTCACACCTTTTTCATTTTTGCTTGGTTGAAGAAAAGATATTCAAGACATTAAAATAAGTTTTTTGTTAATCCGTCCGCACATAAGTTACGAATTAAGTCATCCCTCTGTTTTCGTTTTCTTCTTTAAAACCAGCTCTATGTAATGTGAAAAGAGAACGAACAATGGCAACGGAATTATTATTGTTATTTATATTAGATGTTAATTTACATGATGTATAAAACCGCACATATCAAAATGAATGGTATTGAGTGGCCGGGAGTTAGATTTATCCTACAGTAAAAATAAATGAATATATATATATAGAGAGAGAGGGGGGGGGAGAGTGGGAGGGAAACAGAAACAGGAAAGGATGTATATAGTTGAGTCGGTGACTAAATTATTTGTCTCGTTTGAAGAACGTAAAGCTTTCAATTTAAAAGATAGCATTGGACAAAAAAAAAAAAAAAAAAAAAAAAAAAAAATCACTTGATTGATGTACACATAGTTGTCACGAGTGCTCAAAGATAAAAGTGTTTATCATTTGTTGATTATCAAGGCTATACGGTGCATTGTTGCGTCATGCTTGATAAAATGGGAAAAAATGAAATCATACATCGCACTTTCGTCATATGAGGTTCGTTGACGCAAGTATTTTTTAAAACCCACGGAAGTTCCAAGGCATTTACACAACAGCGTCGTTTCCTACAGATAAGTAAACAGTCAAGTTATTCCTCCCCTAGACGCAGTTGTGAAAGTAAGAGGTGAGTGGAATGAAAGTTCTCTTGGCTGGAGGCTTTATTGGGGCAGGTCTACGTAAAACCGAGCGAGGGACAGGGACCCGCACCCCGGGGGCCGAGGGCGGGGCGGGGATAGGCGAAACCGTCGTCCCTCTCTCTGCGGGGCTGCTGTTGGCGAGACGTCCTCTCGTGCAGCTATTCCTTGTGAGGGCTTAGCTTCCTTATGCCACAAAAGTGTCATAAGTGGAAGTAAAGTGAACACTTGCGTCCGGTGAAGGAGGAAGACAGTTGTGGGAGACGGAGGTGCGAAAGAGGTCTTTGAGCCTATTGTACAATCACAAGTGACTGTAGGACTGAATGTGATCAAAAAAAGTTTCCTTCGCACACTTTAGCGAGTGGCGACACAAGTGTATCAGTTGTGGACGAGTATTATAACGTAAATGCCACGGGGGACTGTGTAGATTTAGTGTCAGAAGTGTCATATGATACTGTCCCGTCGTCAAAAGCGTCATATGACAATTACAGCCCTGATAATAGCCTCGCCCTATCTACAAGGAAGTGATCAGGTGCGATAATTTCACGTGTTTGGGTTCAGCAAGAAGAGATCGAGGAGGGGACACCGAGCGGCCAGAAACCTTCCTCCGACCCTCCCCCTCCCCCTCCCTCCCCCTACAGAAAATTTCTCTCGCTCTTGCGCTCAGTCGAACTCGTCGCAGTCCGCCCGCAGCTGAAACCCCGATAAAACGAACGGACGCGAGTGCACGTTGTTGCGTCGCGTGTTCAGAGCTCGTTTGCAGGGGGGGGGGGGGGCTTCTCGGAAGTGAGAAAAATAAAAAAGGAGTGAATGGGATACCTCTATTATTCGATTATTTTTTCCAGTAATTAGGTTAGGGTCGAGAAAATATGTTCATGTACGCTAGATTACGCGCACGCGCGCATACACGCACGCACGCACGCACGCACGCACGCGCACGCACACACACACACACACACACACACACACACACACACACACACACACACACACACACACACACACACACACACACACACACACACACACACACACACACACACACACACACACACACACACACACACACACACACACACACACACGCATATGCTTATATGTATGTATATGTGCATATATATATATATATATATATATATATATAGCTTTATGTATATAAATATATATATTGAAATAAACACATGTTCTATATATATATATACTATATATATATATATATATATATGTATATATATGTGTGTGTGTGTGTGTGTGTGTGTGTGTATGTATGTATGTATGTATATATATATATATAATATATATATATATATATATTATACACACGCACGAATGACGCATACACATACATAAACACACTCACTCATTCACACACACACACACACACACACACACACACACACACACACACACAACACACACACACACACACACACACACACACACACACACACACACACACACAGTCTGAGAAGTTTCAAACGTAAAGACAGTTGAAATATAGCTATATTGCGTAGGATCAAGATTGGAATTAAAAACGAATATTAAAGTATATATATGTGTGTATGTATTATATATATATATATATTATATATATATATATATATATATATACACACACACACACACACACACACACACACACAACACACACACCACATATATATATATATATATATATATATATATATATATATATATATATATATATATATATATATATAATAAAGACATGTTTCTATGTGGACTGTACTATTGTGCCAAAAATAATGTTGCGTTAATGGTTGCTTTCCAATATGGTTGAAATTGTATTTGGTTTTCAGGTATAAATCCAAAGAGGTATAATATTTGAAGTATTTCAGTTGTTCCAAACCATTAATATACAATTGAAATTCCTGGGAAATTCGTGGATTGTACCCCAAAGTGTCTAATTGCCATCAATAGAGCTGTTAAGGGCCCTGGTACTGTTTTCATAAAGTATCACACGAACTAGTTTCTTCAGGTGATAAAGCAAACTCTAATGGCCATATGCTTAAAGAAATTGTGGAATCCACTCTTTGAAGCGCAACCCCTTTTCCTAAAAAAAAAAGAAAAAAAAAAGAAAGAAATCAACTGGTATACCAAAATGAGGCAAGAGGATAAGAACATTGCATTTTTGAAATTTGGCAGTCCTAAAAATAACGTCAAGACTTCCTACATATCGTGAAGATTCTAGATTAGAAGATTTTGTTAAAAAAGGGATTTGCGTCGCGGTTTCTTTAAATATACGGCCATTCATACGAGTGTTAAGGATCCTTTGGCTTCGACTGCTTCCTTCAAGGCGCAACAAGAATGCGGAAAAGTTGCCCCCGTGTTTCCTCAGGCAGTGCTACGGCCATGTTAAACGCTAATTGGGGGAGGAAGGGCTATCGCTATATACAGGTTTATACACAGGCATATGGAAAGTTAAAGATATATAATCATTCATATGAAGTATATATAATACCGTGTATATATAGGTGTATATATAATACCGCAATTTCAACCTTTTCAGAATCCTCTTGCACGCTTCCTTCAGCCATGTCGAAAGACCACACGATCCGAGATGCTCCTCCGAGCTACAGCGAGGCCGTGTACGGGGACTCTGGCGCCTCGAACGACTTCCCGCCCTCCTCGGTGCCCGCCGTCGGGGCCAACTACGGTCCGGCCGCGCCCCCGCCAGCGGCCCCCCTACAGCCGTACACCGGCTTCGACTACGCGCCCTCGCATCACCCGGATCTGAACCCTCTGCTCGCGTGCCATGCGCTGACGGTGGGCAGTAAGATGGGTGAGTTGGATGCGCCTTCGCTTCCTTGCGTAGTAATTAGTACTTTTTCATTGTTTGATACATGCGCTGTATATGATGACACATACATCATAAATAGAACCAAAAGCCTTTTCGTTTTGTTGCTCAGTAATAAATGTTAAAGGATGTATTAGAAATTATACCTGTATATCTTCAGGATTATGTACTTTCTGGCCAGGCCACACTGCTCGTTGAGGCATGTCCTTTCATTCGAGGGGAACTGGGAATGTGACAAGGGAGCGACCCATCAAGTGAAGGCGATGTAGTTTGTTGTTCGTGTCGGTCAAAACCAGATGATAAGCAATATATCGATATAGTGTACAATATCTTTGGATGACCATGAATTTCAATGAGCCGTTCGTGTGACAGAATAGACTCACATTTAAAAGACTCAGCTGTCTTGGTGGAGAGAATGTGTTCCAACGCAGGCAGTCTGTGGGTGACTGCCTTCTTGGGTTATGTAATCCTCTACCTTGGAGACAGCATCATGATCCCTGTGAGAGAATCACAACAGCGGAAACAAGAGCTCAGTGCCGTACTTTTTCTCATGGTTCCTCCAATTCGACAGTGCTCATTCAGTTCCTTTCGAAGTGTTATACCATCACACGGGAATAACTTGCTATTTCATATATTTCAGTTTTTAGTTAGGACAGATTTCAAGAATAAACAAATTATCGGTAAACAATTACGAAACGATAAGATATGAATAGGAAAGAAAATGACGGCAAGCAAAATTACCAGTAGTCTACACCCCCGTTATCATAGCATATATTTTCCAGGTCATCTCAGCTACAAGATAAAGGACATGGCTGGACAGCATGTTTTCACAGCCAAGGGGAAAATTGAAGGCGATTTTTTCAACTGCTGTGATCCGGCTGCAAGATGGATAGAATTCGATATCAGAAACCTTAACAAAGTCCCCTTGACTCATTTCAAGGTCATCTTCGAGGAATTGGGGTGCTGCACTTACCCAAAATCGGTAAGATATTTTTAACAGATTTTAATGCCTCTTTGTTGTTGTTTTCTTGGGGGAAATAGAAAGCATTGTCTTTCATTTCATATTTGCCCTATTTTTTTTTCCTCAACATAGTTATTGAGAATTATTTTCTTTCCTCCGGCCCCCTTCCACTTCTCTTTTCTCCCTCTCTCGCCTACCCCTCCCACTCCCTCCCCTCCCCATTCCTCTGATATGTCTCCTTCGGTACTTTACTATTTTTTATCAATGGAGACTGGTGAATTGGATCGCTTCAGTATCCATGTTATTGTTTGGACGAGTTTGAAGGATATAAAAGAGAGTATTTTCCTCTGTTGCCGCGTTTGGATGTGTCATAAAAGAGAGTATTTTCTTCTTGCATCGTTCGGATGTGTCATAAAAGAGAGCATTTTCCTCTGTTGCAGCCTTAATATGTATCATAAAAGAAAGATTCTTCCTCTGTCGTAGCATTAGTATGTGTCATAAAAGAATTTTCCTCTGTTGCAGCATTTGGATGTGTCATACGTCCCAGACATCCTGATCGGCCGGGTGAGGGTCCGGGGGAAGTACGCCTATGACATCACCAACACGGGAGGTGACATCATCCTGACAGTCGAAGGGGGAGTCGGATTCTGCGAAATATTGCCGTATAAGGTGGGATGTCAGATGTGACTCTCTGTCTCTCTCTCTGTCTGTCTGTCTCTCTCTCTCTCTCTCTCTCTCTCTCTCTCTCTCTCTCTCTCTCTCTCTCTCTCTCTCTCTCTCTCTCTCTCTCTCTGCGCTCTCCGTCTCTCTGCTCTCTCTGCTCTCTCTCTCCTCTCTCTGCCTCCTGCTCCTCTCCTCTCGCTCTCTCCCTACTCCCTCTCCTACATCTCTCTCCTCTCTCCTCTCTCCTTCTCCTCTCTCGCCTCTCCCCTCTCTCTCTCTCCCTCCCTCCACCTCCTTTCCCTCCCCCTCTAAATCTGCCCTAGACTCTCTCTCTCTCTCTCTCCCTCTCTCTCTCTCTCTCTCTCTCTGTCAGATCGTAACTAGATTCTCTCTAATGATAGAAGAGACAAACCCTCTCTCTCTCTCTCACCCACCCCTTCCTTTTAGTGTTGAAGCAACAGCGATACACGATTCGTAAACTTAGATTTTCCTAATGATAGAAGAGCTTGATAATATTTTTTAACGATAGAGTTAGATAACAGATTTAGGTAAAATGGTTAGATAACAGTTTTTTTTATAGGCGATTGAGTCAGATTACAGATTTTTCTAATAAAAGAGTTATTCTAACCATAGAAGAGATAAATAAAAGTTTTTTTAAGGATAAAATTAGATAACAGATTTCTCTAATAGTAGAAGAGTTAGAAAATATATATATTTTTCTAGCGATAGAGGAGATAGATCACTTTTTTTTTCCTAAAGATAGGAGAAGGTAACAAATTTTCCAAACGAGAAGTGTTTGGTAACAGATGTTTTTACAATGGAGGCATTTCCTAAAAGAATTTCATCAACCGAAATGTGAAATAAGAATTATGTAATGACGCCGAGCGCCAGTTTTGTCAACAAAATCCAATAGTTTATCTCTGCTCCTTTTTCAGATCTGCAGTCCCACTGGCGTCGAGGTCGGCAGCATCGAGCGCGTCGATGGAATCAAAAACCGAGTATTCTTCCCCAGTGATATGGACATCCGAGTTAAAGTTCAGCTTCTGTCGACAGCTGTCTTCATCGTAAGTATTACGCGTCTAATTGTTTATTATTATTATTATAATATTTTTGTATTTAGTGGTAGATTGTGTCCTTTAGAAGATAGATGAGGGGTTAGGAGGGAGGAGAGGGAGAGGGAGACAGAGGCAAAGACAGATAGACAGACAGACTGGAAAAAAAATGGGAGGGAGAGGGGGGAAATAACTAAGAGAGGAAGAGAAAGGATAGAGGGAGACAGATACATACTAGAAGAGAGAGAGAAGAGAAGAGAAGAGAAGAGAAGAGAAGAGGAAAGAGGGGGACAGTGACAGACTAGAAGAGAGAAAAGGAAGTGAGAGGGGGAGAGGAGAAATAAAATGAGAGAGAGAGAATTCAGTTCAGCTAGATTTGTGGTCATGCTTCGCCCGGGCCTTTTCTCTGGAGTCGCCCGGCCAGAGAGAGAATAAGTGTGAGTGGCAATTTAAGATAAAGGCGATAAGGGATTGGGGGGAAGGAGTGGGGGACACGGTCTGGGGAGGAAGGGGGTATCCTCTAGCTGTCAAGCGCCCAGTCCTGTAGAGGCGTCTTCATGTATACCGAATGATACTTTATTCGTAGCACTGTAAAGTTTAATCCAAAGCTAAAGTGCCGTGGCCAGATAGTACTCGGTATGCTGTCAGATGCACGAAGTCTGTCAGCTAAGACTGCTTTTTTATGTTTAAAAAATAAGTAAATAAATAATTGAGAATAAATAGATAAAAAAATTGACATTTTCCGCTAAAAGTGTCGTTGAACACATTGGTACTGATGTGGTAATGTTTGCTAAAGAACGAGGAAATGTCTATTTTCTGGCCAGTACAAGTACAAATATAATGCCCTTTATGCAGCGTCATTTTCTGCAATTTCGTGTAATGACAAGGCAGCATTGATAAATGGATGATAAATACTTGTTTGCATATCTTGACGTGATGTACATTTATAATTACTTTCAGGAATAGAAAATAATTTAAAAGCATAATACGCGTACTGCGTGGGATTTTGTTTATTATGAGGGAAATAGATGATTAAACAATGTCGAAATAGAGAAAATACATTCGCATTTGTTTACATTTTTATTCAAGCGATTTCTTCAAACCTCCACTGTTAATAATATATTTATATTTCGTTTGTCATGGTCAATCTTGCGAACGCAGATCAAGTAGGTAATTTACCAAAATGCAGTAGAAAAGTTGATTTTAGGACAAATGCATTTTTATCCCTTGATTTTAACATGTTACGTGGCAGATAAGGTACATAAATGGTTGCTATAACTTTAGGATTGTGTTGGCTATTTACTTGGTAATGATGTGCAATGGTACAAAAACATTCAGCGTTTTATGAACTGCATCCCGTCTGCGTAGTTTTCTGACAGCTGTTACACGAGTCTCCCATAAGTAGAACATACTAGTTGGCTTGGGTCACGTAGGTTCCGAATCTAAATTAGATTAGGGGAGGTCTGTCCCCTCTAAGCTCTTTCAAGTTTATTTTTATTTTGTATATTTTCATGGCATTTGGACACACGATTATTCTTTTATTCTATTACATCAGCAACATAAAGATGAAAGAAGACGAAAGAAATAACAAGAATACGATTTAGTCGTTCACACTTTTCCTAACTTCCTGGGGCCGGATAATCAAACGCATTACGGCGCCGTATCACCTTAAGGCGCCTTAGCTTACGGCCGAGTGTTCCTACGGCCCACACACAGAGCAAGGGACCCGCCATATTGGTACAAGTTAAGGCGCCGTAGACAAAGGCAGGGGGAGAGCAGCCTTAGCGGGGTTACGGTGAACCATAAATGACTTTTTTGTCTTAAAATAATTAATACAACATTACAATTTGTGTTTTACTCAGTTATGGTATTATTAGGTGTACATGAACCAATCGCGGACTACTAAATAAGGCAACAAGTGTAAGATTCTCCATAGGTTAGGTTAAATGTTATATATGTAAACAGTGCTGCCTGCGCTTCGGCTGTAATGGTTTTATTTATATATTTTTTTATTTTCATTGGTAATGTCAGATTTTGCATTATTGTTAACTCCCTTTTATTAGGAATATTGCACATTGCTTCTGCGTTACTTATTCTGGAACATAGAAAGTTTTATACCACGGGCTGGACACAGCGTTGTGGTTACCAAATCAGCTGATTAGCATTTACGGCTTGTGATAGGTCAAGATTCCTTCAGACGCGCTAGAGGCCTTAACTGTCCTGCGCTGACTTCATATACGGCCTATCAAAGGCGCCGTGTCTCGGGACTTCGAATACACAAACATTTTTTTCCGGCACCTTATCCCTGCCTTAATTTCCGCCGTAAATCAAATAAGGCATCGGATTTTCAGTGGCTAATTACAACTGCTGTTTCAGGCGGCTCATAAGTTTAAGGTTGTTTTGAGTATCCGGCCCCTGCTCCTTTAATCTCAGAATAACGAACATTTATTGATATAATTGTACATAAGTTGGGCCCAACTATCTGAGCAATTCAGTTATTTAATGAAAAAACACGATTGTATATTGCCTGTATTATCCATCCAATTTCTTTCATTTTCCATTGGTATAACTCAAGTATACAAGTGTCAGCACAATTTACATAATTTTACTTATAATTTCCCTTTTGTTGCATAAAAATGGGATCACTGGCTTTCATGAATTAAAAAAAAAACAATAAATAAAATCTTCGAAAGTGTCACATTAGTCATATTCCCAACCTAGCCTCACCCCACACAAGGGCTTTTTAACGTTTGGTAATTAAAGCAGTATAATGTCAACTGGTGTGACATGTATAGGAAACGCCTCTGTATTATATTGAAGCAAGGCTTATATTTTTTGTATGAAGGATATTTGTATGTGTGTGTGGGAGGAAGGGTGACCTTCGGGTGACATGTATAGGAAATGCCTCTGTTATATTGAAACAAGGGTCATATTTTTGTATGAAAGATATTTGTGTGTGTGTGGGTGGGTCTGTGTGAGGGTGTGACGCCTCCCCCCCCTAGGCCTTATATAGGATAATTCTGTAGATCATAACAGAAGCTTTGGATCAAGGAGGTTCCGAACTATGGATCAGATTAGGAGAGATTTGTACTCTCAGGTTTATTTATATTTTGTGTCTCTTTTATGGAATTTGTATAATCTTTTATTCTTTTATTCTCTTCCAACAGCAATATTTAGATGAAAGTAGACGAAAGAAATAACAAGAAGTCGATTCAGTGCTGGCTCTCTTCGTTCACTCGCTTCCTTCCTTTTCTGCTCGGTCTCTCTCTCTCTCTCTCTCTCTCTCTCTCTCTCTCTCTCTCTCTCTCTCTCTCTCTCTCTCTCTCTCTCTCTCTCTCTCTCTCTCTCTCTCTGTCTCTCTCTCTCTACATATTTTTGCACATTGCCAAAGATTAAGCGGTGACCACCCCGAAGCCCATCGTTGGATTTATGAACACAAACTCCTGGAAGGCAAACGGAAAGTTCCTGGCAACTCCCTTCTCCGACTCTACCAACTTCCAGAAGAGAGATGTTCCAAATGCCTGGACCTCAACCAAGAGTTCACCGAGCGTAAATGCAAATCTTGTACCTAGGTGCACCTATTCGAATTATACTTGTCCATTAGTGTCTTCATCCCATCGTCATAGACCTACTAGACTGCCTGCAACTGTACCAGATTCCCGTATCAGCAGTGACTAGAACCATGAACATTTTTATGGCATTCGGTGACTACGCGACTACTTTTCCCCTGCGCTTATTTGACTAAGACATCCTTCGAACTCTGTCCTGCCTCCATGAAGACGGTAATACTCAAATTGAAATTAAACATTCCTCTTGTGTCGAGAGAATCCATTCATCAAGTGCCTTCATTCTCTCCATTATACGTCCCATACTTGTGTTATTTAATGTATTTAGGTCTTCACTCAGTGCTAATGGCTGCACTCGTTGATTCAGTTTTCAGAAAGTAAATATCCCGTGTACCTGTAGCAGAAATTGATTCATAGCAGTAAATGAGAGTATCGTCTTTCTTTATATTGTTAACCCATACTGACCCGACCGTGAAAAAGGACTGTCGAGTTTGCTAAGCTAAAACTGTTGCATGATGTTTATATTATCTTTCAGAAAATAGTGAATTATTTTCATCTCAAAAGTGTAAGACCGTGTAGAGACTGGCACTAACTGATGTTGGTACTTCTTCCATTTTTACTACTGAAAGACGATATACTAGGAATATTAAATGAGCTCAGTTTATCCATCTCATACATACCATTTTCTTTGTACAACTCGTCACTATCGCCGACACGGCTTTGGTGGTCACTTGACATTTTGTGTTTCTATATGCACAACAGAATTTCGGGTACAGGCTGATTTAGCAGGGTTTTGAGGCAGGGATGTGCTGTGCTTCCGTAAAATCGCACAACACCAATTATCTCTTTCTTTCTCTCTCTCATCCTTTTATCTTGTAGGTTATAGACATCTATTGTTTATGTTATATCTAGATTATTTTAGCTATGTATGTTACATAACGCGTTTTTTGAAATAAATATACAGTATATATCAACTATAGTTTTCTTGCCCAAAAGCATAGATTTGACGAAACAATGTAGTTCGATTCTGGAACTATTATTAGTTTAAAGTGATCCCTGCTGAAGGAATTTTGTATTTTTTCCCATCTTCCTAGATCCCACATTTATAGAATTTTAGCAATGAGCGGTGTGTGTGTGTGCACGCACGCACGCACATACACAAATATGGATTCATATAAATACGCACACGTAGTTTGGGTACAGGTGTGCTACAAGATTTATATGAAATTAGTTCACTATACATGCTGTTGCACTAAAATTCCTCCTTGGCGTTGCTACAACATTCGTCTACTAAAGTACTTCAGATTACAGTACAATTTGCATAAACAACTGTACCGCTTCGGTGTCCTTTTCGCACATCGTTCCAGAACTGCCAGGTAGGGCCTTCCAACAGTGCATAAAGTACACCCAACAACAAAAGCGATGTCGCCTCGACAGACCTGGGCTTGGAGAGATCTTGCCCTTCTTGCCGTGAAAGGTGGCCCACGTTCAAACAACCTGGGCATAGTTAGGAAAAGGGGGAGGGGATGATTTAGATTCGCTAGGCAAAGCAAGGAGTGAGTGTTCGGCTATGTTTCAGTCCAATCATATAAGGCTAGTGTCAAAACTTCGAGGGTAATGGGCTGTAAAGGTATAGGTATCGATTCCCTTGTTTTCCTTTTATTTCGTTTGGGTGTCTCCTACGAACCACGACCTCCAGTCGCGTTCATGAATCGCGAAGCACGGTTTGGTTGGGGTCAACTTGAGTGTGATGGTCCACTTAGCTCGGCCCCTCGCTATCATATACTTACAGAAAGTATTAATGTCTATTATACCAGCATTAAGTTACTTTTGAGATACAAATTGATTTAAAGTGCATCGTCAGTCAGCCTAATGTATTATATTATTTCCGAAACTGTTGGTGAAAATAAATGATGTAAAATGAAAAGCAATGTGTGTGCAGCGGTGCATTAATATAATGATGGTGGGGTATATAGGATGCAGATGTTGCGAAACTTATACTATTAACAAATCGTTTAGTATCAAATTATTAATTGATAGTCTTCACTTTACCCAAGGCTAAGGGGATATTCCCTTAGCCTTCACTATACGCCTATATTTGTCGTTTCAGCGGCTGATGTCAAACACCTTGTCGGTG
>NW_020870026.1:1360574-1378074 GCF_003789085.1 Penaeus vannamei
ACGATAATCTCATTCCCGTCGTATGCGTCACCGTTTTCTTTACCCGAGCACCGAGCCACACTACTTTCCGTTTATTACCTTTACAGTAGGCTGCATATTTGCCTGTTCGTCGGGGGACTGATACTCAGCTCTATAAACACAGTTACATGGCCAAAGGGCAGACGAGGTAATCACCAGAATTTACAATTAAAAGGCAAACAAACCTAACAAGTGACATGAACACTGATGACCAAATAAAAGCAAATCAGACATATGAAACGTAAAGAGAATTAAAGTACCTTCTTTGGTGAGGTAATGCACAGGGGTTCATTTAATACTTTGGATTTTTTAGACACTAGAGTTTTGACACAGCATTCCCGTGGCACCAGTTGAGGAAAACGCTCGGCCAAACAAACATTTGACTGGCAAGTTCACGACGAAAACTACGGTTTACGTTTCACATCATTTCGCTTCACAAAGTATATCTTCAAATTCTCGCTGTGTAATTGTCGTGCAACGTTTATGTAAATGTAAAACCATATAAAAATGTAAATAACATAAAAATCTGTAAAAATCAAAAGGAAAACAAATCAAAGCGGGATTCAGGTGTATGCTTACAACCTTAGACAATTTAAAAAAAAAACGCTGTAAACATATCACCAGCAGATTACATTATCAAGAACACAATGACTGATAACGGTACTGAATACGTCTTCCCTTCACCATTCCTTCCTTCCACAGCCATGGGTGACGACCAGCAGTTCCCGGCTCCCGTCCACCACCCAAACTCTCTGGCCACAGACACATTGGGTTTTTCACAGCCCATTCAAAACCAACAACCCACTCAATATAACGTGTTTGAATACAGCTTTTCCTGTCCTCCGGAACTGTGCCCTCTGCGTGATGCTAGTGAACTTATCTTGAGTTCATCCACAGGTTTGTTGATGTTCACTTGTTTTATTTGTATGTATTTAATTAGTGTAATGTGCTATTCGACAGTGAGGATCGCATATTTGGGTCCTAAAAATCAGAATGTTGAATCTGATTTTCTTTTGAAGTTTACCATTAACCTCGTTACACCCGGGCCGGTCTTAACTTTTCAGGTAGCACTTGGAAGATAAAGGATGTGTCTTCGAACGTCCTTTTCACCGCCAAGAAAACATCCGACTGCAACTGCGGCGCCTGCTGTGATCCCACAGCAGGCAGCACCAAGTTTACTGTGAGGAATCCGAACAAGGAGTCAGTGATCATTGGCGAACGTTTCCAGGACTCGAGCAGCTGCTGTTCGGTCGAGCAGGTTCGGATCCATTCTTATTATTGTCGTGTTTCAGAATCACGCTCTTTCACATCGTTGTATTCCTTCCTAGTTACACCAGAATACCCTGCAGTACGCCAGGATTATAAAACCATAGAGGAACCAGTGTTGAAGGTGTGACTCCATACGCGAATTTGCTCTCCCTAACCGCAAGCTCAATTCCACAGCACATTGAAGTCACGTACCCATCGGGGATGTTTGTAGGCCAAGTGAAGAGACTCGCTGAGCGAAGCTACGAACTGACCAACACCAGTGGCGACGTGATACTGACAATGGAGGGAGAATCTGGCTGTTGCACCAAACCACCTCTTCAGGTTATTTCAGCCGACTTTCTTTCCTTTTCTTATTTTTCTTTTTAACTGTAAAGGTTTAGGTTTTGCAAGAGGGAATCTTAGTGCGTTGGCTTGTTAATATTCTAGCGGAAAATCCCTCTGTTTGCTGTTGTATAAAACCAAATTATCCTAATTGGCAAAATATCTTAACCTTTTTCTTGATAGACAAAGCAAAGCATATAATACACTGAAAACAATTATCTAACGAAAGAGAAGGCGACCTCACAGACCCAAAATAATAAACAAAAACAACGCTTCAACTGCAGGTTTTCTCGGGTGAAGGGAGGCAGGTGGCTTCCATTGGAAGAACACGAGGAGTCAAGAACAAACTGGTGTTCATGGAGACTTTGGATATCCGGTCCAAGGTGTTGCTGCTGATTGTGACTGTCAGCATAGTAAGTAATCCATTGCCCCTCTTTTCACGAAAGGCAATGGCAGTGTTTGAATTTACATTTATAAGTCAAAATACTAGTATTTTATATATACATTTGTAGTTTATGCATCAAAAGCCTGCACAGAGGGAATAATTTCAAGACATTAGCAAAAAAGTTTAAACTTATTTTTAATATAAAGTCATTTCAAATTCCTTAACTCACTATTCAATTCTTCACAGTTTATCTGACAATAAGATCACTGAGTAGCTTTTACATGATGATTTCAAATTACTTTAAACAAATGTTACGTTTTTTCCAAGGGTAAATTCTGTAACTTTATGTTCTATTTTATTCAAGGGTGTGGTTATACACTGTCATTTCTTTAACATATATTATATTTCATTCTATGATGTGATTAGACACTTTCATTTCTTTAATATATGTGCGTGTGCATTTGTGTGTGTGTGTGTGTGTGTGTGTGTGTGTGTGTGTGTGTGTGTGTGTGTGTGTGTGCGTGCGTGCGCGCGTGAGCATATTGTCTGCATATATATATGTGTGTATTCTCTTGCAAATGAAATAATTTTGAGCTAGTTCACATAATACAGATTTATTTATTTACATCTACCTGATTCTCTTACTAAAGAGTGTTCCTTCTTACCTGGGCCGCATGAGATTAAAAATAAAAAAATAAAAAAATAATGGTGCTCAAAAATTTCACTTGTATAAATGAGGCTTTTCCTCACACCTGCCATTCGTCCCCAGCAAAGCGACGAGGACCAGAACAGGAACAGCAGCTCAACAGCAACCTATGGCGGATATTGACCCTTCGGACATGGGAGTATGTATTGTCCACTGTGAATTTTGTCGCACACAAAAGGATATGCAAGTGCTAGGCCATCAAGAAGTCAACTAGTAACAGCGTGTCCACATTATTTTAGGATTTCTTTAATGCTAGTATAGCTAATGTTATTATTATTAAAAATTATGATTATCATTTCATCAAAAACCTAATAGCTATAGAAAATCTGAAAATCGAGATGGTAAATACGTGTTATTGGTAGTACTAATAAATTGCCTTCTTAGTGATTGACGTACAGTCAGGGGCAAAAGTCCCACTATACTTACAGCCTTGAAAAAGTTTAGATGTGCCGCCCATAGATGTAATATTCGTCTTATCCAGAGTAAAACAGACGTGGGGAAGGCAAAGGCGAACGGGGGTGAGGGAGGGAGGCAACATGGCGGGGAATAGGGGAAGTTGCTGGTGTCAGTTGTTTGTATTTAATTGTCATTACGCTAATGATACTGTCTAGCATTGGCATTATTTCATCATGATGCTGGGTTAAACTAGTATTTGGTTATTGGTTGTGTTTCAGCTTATAAAGCGATAATGACATTAATTGGAGACCGAAAGAATAGAGATATGGGAACAGGGTATGACAGTCTCCGCGCCATCAGGTGTCCTGGGAATCAAACTTTAGCTCACAATTCAGATTTTGATTTCTTTTTTATATTACGATATTGTAATAGATGAAGGCATTAATCCCCAGTTTCACGGCATGGATGTTTTGCCATGGAGGCAGAGAAAGGCGATTTATCAGGAAAAGTGAGAAGGATCTCGACTCTAAGGCAGTGTACAAAAGAATCATACATAGGTCTGACGATGAAATAAAGCGTTTTCAGACTTTCAAAGAGTCAAAGTGAAGGTTCTTGATAGTATCGTATGTGTGTGTGTGTGTGTGTGTGTGTGTGTGTGTGTGTGTGTGTGTGTGTGTGTGTGCACAGTTAGAAGTGTCTGGTTAAGGCGTGCTTTCTTTGTAATTGATAAAACTATCTATGGATTGTTACCGTAAGGGCGACACATTTCCTGAGGTCTATTGTCTCTTCTTGTTAGGAAGCCACAAGTTTTTGATATGTGTATTTTCGTATTCGTTAAACGATTCTCCATTACGTAGTAATGTTATGGATCAGAAATGAAATTGGGAGGAATGACGATAACGACATTAACCTTGGGAAAATAGGTTGGACCCTGGAATTCGCAGAATATAAGAATTTCGACATATAAGAGAGGTCACTATAACCCCATAAACAATTAATCGGTCGATTATTATATTATATATATATATATATATATATATATATATATATATATATGGAAGAAAAACCCACAATGTACAAACTAGATTTATTGATGAAAGTGAGACAACAGTTTCGGAATATAGATACATATATGCCGGTCATCACATAGACCGCCTGATACCTGATCTGACCTAAGTTCCCGAATAATGGAATTTCCGAAACTACTTTCATCAATAAATCTAGTTTGTACAATATTATCAATAATATACACATATAGATAAATATAGTAATGATGGTTTCAGAAAATTGGATAATCCTTCCAATCCCAACGAAAACAAAAACAAAAATAGTATAATAATGATAGTATTAGTAACAGTGATAGTAATAACCTTAACAATAATTTATATCAGTGTTAATAAAAGCAATAAAATACACTCATTTCCCATTCGCTTCCCTTCCTTCGGCTTCCTTTTTACTTTGAATAAGAGGAATACTGCGTTGAGAGATTTACCAGCCTGTAGGTGCAGTCGAACTTTTGCGTCCGACTGTACTTGTGGACCGAGTTGTAAACACAATCGGTGAATTAATGACAGGTGAATTAATGACAGGTGAATAAATGACAGGTGTGCCAAGCCATCTGAACGCGAGGGGTGAATGGCACATACCTCTGGGATCCTTCGCCTATTTCTATTTACGTGGAGAATGCCACTTGCCTTCTCATTTCTTCCTCTCCTTTGATTTACTTCGAGAATGTAATTACCTATTTTTCAATTTCATTAGGGAAATGTCATCTTAATTTGTATTTTTTCCCCTCATTGGGTTTATTTTCCATCCTGGATTTTTGCTTCGGAGATTTCTATGGATGTGTAACATTTAAATGGATTCAGTATGTCATGACGCATTGCGCGATTGTATCAAATACCTAATCAGTCTTATCTTAGACCTGATTTCTGAAGCAATGGAGGTCATAAAATTGTGTTTCTGTTCCGTTGTTCCCCAAATTCCACTTAAAATGACAACGAATAACAGCCGGAGGAACCAATATAAATATAGAATATACCATATCTAGCGTCTGTGAAAGGATCGCATACGCACGTAAAGAAACAGCAAACACACAGACACTCATACATAGACACACAGCCACGCATATTACTACTTACACAAGACATATACTTTATGGGAGATTTTTACTTACAAAATGACAATTTCGTTTTATACTTAACTTCCTTTGCATTTTTTCCGTTTTTTTTTTATTCATATCTATATGTTTATTCATATCTATATGTAATATATAAATAAATAAGTACATGTGTAGCACTTCAATTAAAGAAACACATCATTCGGTATTGTGCATCTGCTTTGCATATCTTACTTATCTGATACAGATACAAAGGTTATAATCGTCGATGATCAAAAATGTCACTTCCTCTTTATCATAATAAATCCCAATGGAATCCAAAACAGCTGACATCAGTACGACCCGATTAGGAAACCTGTTTTTTTTCCCGCTGTTGCTCTGACAGTCATGCACAGCCAAAAGTAGACCAGTTTCTGCCACAACAGATGAGAAAATTATTCCGGTGTTGCACTACGTGATGTACAGTTGCGACGAAGGTATGTATATCACTGTAGGCTGGAAGGAATTATGGACAGCGGGGGTACACATCCTTAGAGTTTCCAGCTATCGTTGCTATACTGCATACTTCCGTCGCGATTCGGCTGTGGAAGGCGTTCGAGGCGACGGGGGTCCCCTACCATCCACCCCCACCCCACCTCCTACACGGGTGGAACATGAGAAAAAATGCCGGCGGGATTGGAAAAGAAGAAGAAAGTAAAAAAAAAAAAAAAAAAAAAAAAAAAAAAAAAAAAAAAAAAAAAAAAAAACGAATAAGTAAAAAAAAAAAAAGTTAAAACGAATAATAAGTAAAAAAAAAAAGTAAAAACGAATAAAAAAAAAGTAAAAACGAATAATAAAAAAGTTAAAACGAATAATAAGTAAAAAAAAAAAAAAAAAAAAAAAAAAAAAAAAAAAAAAAAAAAATAACAAATAATAAGTAAAAAAAAATCCTAGTAATAGTGAATATCGTATTTTCAGGTCTTTAAAGCTTTCTTGTTACCTTAAACTGTCCTGTGTCTCTTGTCTAAGATAACTGTAAATATCAATTTCATCAGCATAATGACTACTACAGGCTATAACTAGCAATTTCACATTTTCCCTTTGTGTATCAGTTTCTCATTTCATATTGTAAGTAATAATAGCAACAGTAAAAATGATAATAAAAGAAATATAATATAATGGTAATAGTGGAAATCATAATAAAGATAAAGATGATAATGATCATAATAATAATTATGATGGTGATAATAATAATAGTAACAATAATAATAACAAAGTAATAATAGTAATAATAATAATGATAATACTAATGAGAGTAATAATATTAATAATGATAACAATATGATATAAATGATAATGATAATAATGATAATGAAAATCATGATGAAAAATAACAATTATGGAAATTATAACACTAATGATAACATGATTGATGATGATAATAATGATCATAGTAATAATAAAGATGATAATAATAATCATAATAATAATAATAAAGATGATAATAGCGATGGTAGTAATAATAATATTACAAAAAAAGTAATAACAATGATATTGAAAATAATCATGAAAATTTTTAAAAAAACATTGCTGGAATTTAGGATATTACTAGTAATAATGGCGATGATGATAATAATGATACCAACAAAGGTAATATTGCATACCAGTATCATCATAATAACAACACAATATATATATATATATATATATATATATATATATATATATATATATATATATATAGGTGTGTGTGTGTGTGTGTGTGTGTGTGTGTGTGTGTGTGTGTGTGTGTGTGTGTGTGTGTGTGTGTGTTGTGTGTGTGTGTGTGCGTGTGCGTCGCTTATGGTGTTTTATCATGGATGAATACAAAGAAAAGAGTATATATGTTAGTAACATTCCAAAATAACACATTTAAGTTTACGCTTTTGATACCATACATATGTGTGTTTGACACATACACAGTAATTGCAAATCACAATAATTGTCATTTCGAAAACTAGATGGCGCTAGTGCAGAGACCACATATTTGTTCAACGTACTGTCGAATTTCAAAAGCGTTTACAGCATATATGAAGTGAACCGAAATTCTAATAAAAGTACGAAGCTATAATAACATTAGATTTCGCTGTTTTCAAACGTAAATATCCTTCCTTAAATGCATTTCTCTCCTAGTGCCGAGTCTAATCACTAGATGGCATTATCATGATTTTCTTTGATTTTTAGGGGTAACAATTGTATTTATTATTTTTTAGGGATAACTTTCCAGTCTTGATTCATTGATAGTGAACCCGTGTGTGTTTACCTCTGAGCGGCGACTAGTCAATACCATGTGGCCTATGTAACAGCTAACGTTGTGGAAGACTAATAAAGGTAGTATGATCTATTCATGAGTTTAAAGGTTACCTTTGCCTTATGCGGAATATGGAATCATGGTATTCATGAGTGTACAAACGTAAATAAGGTAATAAGAGTCGTTTGATAAGGTGACTTCAGGGTGTATGTTGGAAACAGGTTAAAATGTTCTCTTCATTAATTACTAATAATTAAATGTCATTATAGTGGCGTTTTTATTTCTTTGTTCATATTTTCATGTTACACGGATGATGGTGGTTTGTGTGAAATTGTTTAAGAAAGAGTCGGGGAAAGATAAATGTTCAAGGTGTCTGTTTTGCATCATCGTGCTTGTAGAATTACCACTAGCAATGACAAATTTGCTGGCAACACTTTTAGATTGTGATGGTGTCTTCTTAGGTTTATTTGCTAACTCTTGTCAATAAACTTGAATCCACAATAAAATCCTAAATACCTTCGCATGTCTGTTCATGATGATAGTGGTACAGATTGATTTTTCTCAACTATAATTGTGCCACGGAAATGCCTCAAATATCCACAATCTTAGCCTTAAAAGCATTGGAGAGCATGAATGTTATCAGAGAAATTGTTAGATTGAATACGAATAATATACAGAGAATTGGTCAATGTATAGATAAATATAGGGATGCAACCATCCGAGGGGGGCTGCTACCACCCAATCACCACCCTGGACAACAGAGAATCCACTATATATGTACAGCAGGAGAGAGGGTAAGACAGGCTCGGCATAGGGTGCCCCCATATGTCAGCCATATTCTCTATCCTGCCTTTAACACATGGATTCTTTGTCTTCCAGGCTGGGGGTTGGGGGGCTTTATCTCCCAAGTGGGATTGCATTAGTTGATTAATGCCATGTTCGACTCTGAATTATTTTGAATAGATCAGATTCATTACTTCAAACTATATGTCACATATTTTGTGAACTGTTATATTTTTATTAAGCATCACATTATATTATTTCAACTGGAAATAAAGATTGAAACAAAAATCACCAAACTGTTGAAAATGCATATTTGAAAATTGAATGTTAATTTTTGCAAGAAATTTGGTCATGCACACCCTCTTACTGGTTGCATTCATTTAAGATGATTATTGAAAGGCATCCTATTGAAATAAAACATATTTGATTGTTAGATGTATATAGATTTTTTACTGTTATTATCATTATTTGTATTAGTATTAGTATTGTCATTGTTGTTATCATTATTGTTATTATTATTATTATTATTAGCATTAGCATTAACATAGTTTTGATTGATTTTGATTTTGATTATTATTGCTATTTTTTATGCATTTATTTATTGTTATTGTTATTATTATTATTATTATTATTATTATTATTATTATTATTATTATTATTATTATTATTATTATTATTAATATTAATAGCTTTCATTTTATGATTTCCTTTCAATGGGGAAAATGATCAGTTTACTCCAGACACAATATATGTAACAAACTGGTGCCTTTTGATGTATGTTGGATATGACAAATCTTTTACCAGCCTTTTCTTTGGCTCTATTATAAGTTATTATGTATTGATGTTTGTTTTATATTTTCCAGAAAAATGGGTATACGTGGCCTTCACTCGTATGTCCTTGAACATGCATCAAAAACCCTTGAGTGGCACAAGCTTCACAACCGTAATCTCATCATTGATGGCAACAATTTGGCACATTTTTTGTATGATGAATGTTCAGGCATCAATGCTTACTTTGGGGGCGACTATGACAAATATGCAAATTTCATCCAAAAGTTTTTTGAAGGGTAAGCTCATTTACTTTATTATAGTTTTACTTCATACTGTTTAGGAATTTACTAAAAAGTTATAGTGACCTATGTATGATTTCCTTGCTGGATTTATTGTAATGACATATGTATTAGATTCTCTCTCGCTTGCTTTTTCCATCCCTCCTCTCTCTCTGCTTTTTTCACCTATTAATAGAATATTTGTTATACTGTTTGGCTGTTTACCTAGTTTTCACATGAGTTATTAACTCTTGTCTATAAGATTTATTGTCTGTACTATTGAGACATAATCCATTTTTACAAGGAATTTCTATTTGTAATATATCCATGATATATCCACAGGTTGCAGAAATGTAATGTAAAAGTCATCGTTGTGATGGATGGTGGCCAGCCTGTTGACGGCAGCAAATGGGTGACAGTCCAAACCAGGTTGCAGATGCAGCTGAGCATGTGTCTGCGAGCCAGCCCCTCCATTGCCAAATTCAAAATTTTTCCCCCAATGGGTCGCCAAGTCTTTGTGACAACTCTTCGCTCCATGGACATCACGATCTTGCAGACTGACTTTGAGGCTGATATGGAAATAGCTGTCCTTGCCAAGAACCTGGGCTACACAGTGTTAAGCAATGACTCAGACTTCATTGTGTGTGATGTGCCCCTGATCAGGCTGGAATCCATGAATTACAAGAATGTCGTTACTGAGACTGATAAGAAGACTGGAGAGACCATCAACTATATTCCCTGCTTTCTCTTTAATAGAGAGGAGTTTTGCACGGTTAGTATTTTTTTGAAGTTGGTATTTCTGAAGTCATACAATGGTGGGAAACATTTCTGTATCCAGCTTTGCTCATTCCACAATCTTATAGATATTGTTGCATTTCTAGAATAATAGGAATTTTACACTCTTTACAGTCAAAATTATGCACAATGGGATGATCTATGAATTTTGTTGATAAAAAATACTAAGGATGTTTTTGAAGTGCCTTGAGCCTTCTGCCACTTGCAGTACAAATACCAGTGTGAAATGTGTTCAGTAATACTTCTGTTGATATTTGTTTAGTTTAAATGGTGACTGATATTTGGAAGTCTTAGATTTTTCTTAGCTTAACTTAGGGACATTTCTCATTCCACTAGCTTTATAGCTTGTGAAAGTTTTATCAACTGAAAAGATGATTGCTGTGAAGAGTTTACAAATATCTTCTGCATGGTATATTTGCTGTTTAATGTAGTACACTTCAATTTGCTGAACTTAGTTGATCTAGTCATAAGTCTGTCCATTGTTTTACGTGTACAATATCTTTCCTATAAATTTGACATCAGTTTTATTTGATATGAAATTACATTTATTCGTCTATTAGTAATGTTATTCATACCATCATTCAAGTACTCACTCAATAGTTTTTCTCCTAACTTTATGTTTGGAAACCAGGTCCATTGGGTATAGGATAATATTTCTAAATAAATGTATACCTAAATACATTACTTGCATCATAAAGCATCATGTGCAGAAGAAAATTTTTATCATAATAGAATATTTCCCTTTTCCTTTAAAAAACTGGAGGTGGGGGTAGCTATGTGGTGGCTTGGGTAGGTGCATACAGGAGTTGCATTGGATATATAGCAACATAGACACTGTCACAAGATAGTTACAGATGAGAAATTTTGGAAGTTTTTGTTTACATATTGGTAGCTTTGATGACTGTGATAAATGCTAGATTTTAAAGAACAAGAACTCCTCTTAGTTGAACATTGTGCCTGGAAAAATTGAATGACAGGCTGTAAATTTTTATAATTGGATGCATTTGACAGACTGTTGATGAAAATAATTTGAAATACAACAATGCAATTCATACATATTGCATGCTGTTGAAAATCCCAAAAGTGCATATTAACCCTAATAAAGAAAAGAAGTGGGTATAATTACTAATGGTATATTGCTTTAGTCTCACATTTTCTTGTTTTTATTTATTTATGCCTTTTAACCTTTCATGCCAGGGTCAGAATTTTGTGTGACATAATAATTATACAACAGTCAAGCCTTTCTGGCAGGGTGTGTGCTATGTACAGCTGGCCCACCCACTCACTCGCTAGAGCAAGTTATGCCGTGTATGCACATCAAATCATTATGTCACTACAACAGTCCCCTTACTGCCTAACTGTAGAAAAGCTTAAGATTTTCATGTTTGACCAAGGCCAGTTTAGATCTTTGTTTGTTTGTTTGGAGAACTGCTATGGGGTAGCTAGAATTAACTTGCTAAACATTATCTTATTGCTTCCTGACTCTCCTCCAGTTTTTAAGGGGCTTCATGTGGACAAGGCTGCTTGAATTGGAAATGAAAGTGAAATTTTACTTTATTGTCGTCAAATTTAAAGGTTATCCCATTGGATCCAGGTGCTTTGTTGCCTGCACATGGCCCAAAATCCAGACATTAGGCTCACTTGATTCACGTCTCTCTGGTGTGTGGCATGGGTGCTAGGTGCATGAGAACACTCATGGCTAGTGTCAAGACTCCATGCCTCTTCCTTGCAATGTTCTCAACTCTTTTTCTGCATTTGTCATTTGATATGCTGTGTCTAGATGTATTCCTTGTACTGACTCCATATTATCTCTCTAAGTATTCCATAACTCATGGATGATACATTTCACACTGATTTCTGAATGGAAAAAATGCAAAAACCGTTTCTGAGTCTAATCACTGTGCAAGATCTCTGTGCACTTGTGACGAGTTGTTCCTGCCACCCTTGCCTTCAGCTGAAATTTTCATGACGATAAGTTCTGTCACCCTGGCCGTAAGCCAGATTTTTCCATGATGGTATGACTATGTCACTTGTCTCTCAAGCCAAATTTTTCATAATGTGATAATCATATCATGCAGATGATAGATATTCTTTCTAAACAAGTTATCCAAATTTGTTTAAGAAGCAGTCATTTAGAAAGTGCAACCATATCCAAATGCAAATTTTTTTATTATTAACATTGATATATCAAAAAACCCAGCGATGATAACATTACTATCACATGACTGAATTTTGTCTTGAAATTTATTTATTATATTATTGATTTCTTCTTTCACTTTTATTGTTACGAAATCATAAGGCAGGATTTTTTTTTTTTTTTTTTTTTTTTTTTTTTTGAGAAACTTTTAGGGACAACACGTTCAAATATCCCACATAACAACTAAGCTGGCACTGTTACTATGCTGTTGCCAAAGGCTTGATTCCTCTGCCATTCTTAGGAATTGAACTCAAATTGACAAGTTTCATTTTATTATTGAACTATTTTACATGATTGGTCATTTTACTGATATTATATGATGGAGAAGTAATAAGTATAGGCTGTTAGTTACTGACCGGCCATTATGGATGTTTTTCAAAAAAATAATAAAAAACAGCAATCCAAGCAGTCATGATGGAGCAAAGCTTCTCAAAAACTGGCAGGATATTTACTTGTATTTATCTCCCTTAACCCCTTGGATCTGGCAGTTTCACGGCAATCACATGGACCAAATTTTGGGAATTAAGCCTTCATGTTGGCTGGGTGCACCGGAACACTCATGTGCGGTGACAAGACTGTGCTTCCCCATTGCAATGTTACTTCCTGTTTATGCATAATTGTTTTTAGCTTTTTTTTTCCATTCTCCAATATCCATATTTGTCATTTGATTTGCTTTATCAAGATGGTAATAGACTGTTTTCCTCACACAGACTCCATATCATCCCTCTAGGTAGTAGATGATTCAGTACAAGGAAGAGGAAATTATTTAACATTTTCTCATTTCTGTAATATTTTATATTCTCTCTGAGCCAATCACATAAGTAGGTCCTCATTTTTTCTTACCTCTTTTTATCTTATGAATTATTATAGTGTAAAAGTATAAGTACAAAATAAGAATTCTTGGAATGTATGGCAAATACAACCTCATATGAAGACCCCCATTCTCCCATTCACAGTTGCTCTCAAGACTTGTAGTCTTTGGGGATGTTCAGGGTTACTGTAAGAGCAATTCCTATATTTCATTATCATTAGATTAGCCAGATTTATAGATTACTTATTTTCAGACTTGTGAAAACTCTCATGCCAGGGTGTTTTTACTCATGCAACCGTAATATAATTGAATGATTGTGATTTCCTTTGTAAAGGCTGGATGCATGTCAGAATTTCACTGCGGCAGTTAGTATCAAACTTAAAATCACCTCAAAGCATATAATGATAGATAAATAAATGAATAGATAGAGGTGTATATATAGATATATGTCTATAGTGTATAGGCCTACTCTGTGTGGGTGTGGATGTGGATATACAGATATATGAGTAAAATAAATGTTCATCATGGATGTAAATTGGGTTGACAGTCTTGAATATATGTTAATTAGTAGGATTTTTAAAATCTATGATAATGCATGAGCAGGAACTATAGGCAGAGGTAGTGCAGAACATTATGAATACCAAGTTGTTTATGACAAACACAGAAGTTGGTTGTGAATTGAAATTATGTTTGGAAAAAAAACAAAATCTTAAAATGTATTTCTATATCCCTTGCCCTTGCAATTATGTTTCTCCTCCACTTAAAACTAAGACAACCATATCACTGGCAGCAGATACATTCCGTGCATGATAAGCTGATGTTTGCAAATGAGTGTTGGACACAACAAGTATTATTGTGTGTGCTCCTAGAATTTTTTTGTTTATTTTTTGCAATTTGATCTTGATGGCCACTATCAAAGTTATTATTTTCAGCACTATCATCATTATTACTACTACTTTCCTTGCGTAACCCTCCTCTGATTAAAACCTCTCAAGTATGTGCATGGGTGTGTGTGTGTGTGTGTGTGTGTGTGTGTGTGTGTGTGTGTGTGTGTGTGTGTGTGTGTGTGTGTGTGTGTGTGTGTGTGTGTGTGTGTGTGTGTGTGTGTGTGTGTGTGTGTGTGTGTGTGTGGTGTGTGTGTGTGTGTATATGTGTGTGTTTTGTAGTGTGTGTGTGTGAGAGAGAGACAGAGTGAGTGTGTGTGTGTGTGTGCCTGTGTCTTTGTCTGCAAGTGTGTGTGTGAGAGAGTGAGAGAGCACAACCAGAGCAAGCAATAAAATGAAAAGGCCTTCTCCATAATTGTATTTTTCTGCTCCTCCCCTCAGTATTCTGTTTACCACCCACCCACACAGACTTCTGATCAGCTGACTCCTATTTCGATTAAGGAACTTGAACCCCCTAGTATTAGTTATAGTTCACATGATTATGATGAAATTGTCATAAAAGAAATATTCTCTTTTATTTACAGAATGCTGGCATAAACAAAGAACACCTGCCTCTCTTCGGCACCTTGTTGAGTAATGACTACATACCCCTTGGTGCGTTCTCCAGCTTCTATCTTCAGTTGCAGTCGGAAATACAGCGGCCTGGCCATAAAAAGATGAGAAAGGGAAAGTTCGGAGACTTTACAGAAGGCCACCGAAGAATAGTGAATCTTTTGTCTTTCTTGTCTCGGCACGCGTCAAAGCCTCTCAAGAAAATTACGAATATTGTAAGTGTCTATCTTGTTTTGCTCTTTTGTCATTCTCCCTGTGTCTCCTTGTTGTCTTTTTTCTTTTCCTCTGTGTTTCCTTCTCATGCTCCCTCCCTCTCCCTTCTGTCTTCCTCTTTCTTCTACATCCTATCCCCCCTTTCCTCCCTATTTTACGGCTTTCTCTGTCCTTTTACACATACACACTCATTCACTCACTCACTCACTTATGCTCACACTCACATGCACACATGCACTCTTGTACTCACACACGCACGCATACGCATACGCATGCATGCACGTACCCATCCCCCCCACACACACACACACACACACATGCACCCACGCGCACCCACCCACACGCACCGACACTCTCACACACGCACATGCACACACGCACATGCACGCACACACGCACAGCACACACACACAACACACACACACACACACACACACCACACACACACACACACACACACACACACACACACACACACACACACACACACACACACACACATATGTATGTATATGTATTTTTTAAATGTATATGAGCATATAAAGGTATATCAACACAAGTACAAACACAATAATCTGTACACAGAAATGAACAGGAAAACAGCCACAATAAGAAATAAGAATGAATTGTTTTAAACTTTTCCTGCGTTTCTTTTCAGATGAAGAGGAAATCGTATCCATTTTGGTTAAATTTTCACCTGAAAAAGGAATTCGTGAAGAGTTTGAAACATAAAAATTTATTTTCATTTCTTATTATGGCTGTTTTCTTTTTCATAGATGTATATATTATATAAATGTACCTAGATATATGTGTGGGTGGGTAGGTAGGTAGGTAGGTAGGTAGGTAGGTAGGTAGGTAAGTATGTAGGTACTAGGTAGAAAGGTAGCATGCACAATACATATGTATATGCATGTGATATACTATTTGTTATGTATAAATGTCTTTCCCTCTACCTTTTGCCTTTTTCTATCTAATCTTTAATTTTACAACTTCATGAAACAAATGTACATTCTTTGACAATACTTTTAGTAACTTTAGTAACTTTTGATTTTCTGTTTGCCTGTATTTCCAGAAAATTAAAATCATTTTATATACTCCATACAGGTAACAAGTCAGTACTTCAATAACAGGCTGAGAAGAGAAGTGAACTCATGTGTTGAAAGTTATGCCAACTTGGATGCTAGCAAAAGCAACCTCTTCAGCGCTCTCCCAGAATCCATCATCAGCGAAGCTTCTCTAGAAGAGGTGGGAAAAAAGGGAAAGATAATGCAAACTGAATTGAGACTCAAGAATGGCAATCGGCCTCCCAACTGGTTTGTCGAGGCTTACCGTACACAGCGCATCCCCCACGAGGTGTCGGACATTTTGACAAAGGGAGACTTCATCTCCCCACCACAGGTTGAGATGAAGGAGCTGCGTTCATCGTACTTAGTGGCTGAACGCATTGTACGCTCTGTGTACACTGTTTTGTGGAAGGGCTTGCCATTAGAAGCACAGGAATACGACAGTGAGGAGGAATCGTCAGAATTCGACAACAGTAGCCAAGATGGCACAGATGTTACACTTCTCGACAGTGATGGAGAAGAGGGAAACAAAGAGGCCAGTGATGAAGAGGAAGAGGAAGAAAACGAAACAATCAGTAAAGAAGAGGGAAAGGAGGAAATCAACATGATAGCTGACGAAGAGGAAGAGGAAATGGTCAGTGAAGAAGCGAATAGTCCACCATCGCAGCAAAGTAAAACACAGGCAGAGGGACATGGCAGCAGCCAAAATAGGGGCTTAAAGAGGACAAACCAGGAGGTCATGAAAAAAAGCAAAACACAGGCCACTCATATCAACAAAAGGAGAAAACAGACGACCAGTGATAAGAAGGGCAGAGCAGTACAGAGAAAGCATCTGAGGTGGTTTATTAGAAATGATGATAGGTTATGGATAAAAAATGTTTATTTCTTGGGGAAACAAAGCGCAAATTTGTTGCCCTCCCTTGATGATGTTGAGAAAATGTCTCTTTATGAAAAGAAAATTGCATTTTATAGGATGTTGAATTTGGAATCTAGATTCCAGCATCTAGAGTTACCTGATGACTTGGAGTTAATCTTAGATTTCATCCTTTTTTGGTTTGAGAACAGCAGCATAGATTTAGCAGACATCCATGGCATAGCAGCATTGATATGTATTATTCAGTATTATATCATAGATGGCAAGAATGGCCGGGTGAGAACTAAGAAGAGATTTGAAGAAGCACCAGCTGCCCAAGAGAGAGTTCAGAAATTGAAGAAGAATCCAGACTATTCAAGGCAAAATGCTTCTGTCATAGAGCTCTTGTACTATATGAGTCATGATGAGTGTTTGGTAGCTGGGAGCAATCTCTTCAATTTTCATCATATGAGGAAAAATATGAGTGCTCAGGAATTCAACATAAGAACTGTGCATGCCTTCAGTGAGTTTCAAGCATGTGTGTACTTCATGCAGCTAGTAAATAGTTTGTTGTGCTTCCCCTTCCCTCTTTTGAGCATCGAGTTTCTGTGGGGTGGGACTTTCAGTTATAACATTTTCCACCATTTGAAGAGGTGTGGAGATCCAGTGGTGTGGACAAGACAAACACTGGGAATGGGAACATGCTTGGAGAGGTTGTTTGTCAAGCTTTACAGTGCAGTTTCGAAGAAACACAAG
>NW_020870026.1:1393074-1395214 GCF_003789085.1 Penaeus vannamei
CACATTTACCTCTGGCACCCGGTGTTTGGGTTATTGATTCGATGACAACAAGTGTTATATTTACATTGTTTTACACCAGGAAGCGCACACTCACTTACACTCACATTTATCTTACTTAACGTCCTGTACAAACTTCCATGGCCATAGAGATCTGTATTCGAGTAGTTCTCCTTAACAAAATTATAAAAAAAAGAGATATGAAATAGAACATTCATCCTTGTTTTTTTTTTTATCTATCATCTTTATTATTTATTTTTTTGTGCGTTTTCTTATTTGTTTATTGACAAACGGAAGAAAACAGAAAGATCTCGGCCATCTGTTATCGGGACGGAACGGCGACCAAGAAGCCTGTCAGAATTGTCACATGCTCTCCGTCGGTGTCCGTGTCTATTGGATTAGCTCGCGATCTCCGGGTTTCGTGGAAGAGGAAAAGGCGATAATGATGCTCGCTGGAAAGATAACGATGATGATGATGAGGACATTGGGGTGGATGTTAATGATGATGATGATTATGATGGTAAAGGTGATATGAATGATAATAATAGTAGTAATTATGATGATAATGATAGTAGTAGTAATAGTAACAATGATGATTATCATCATTGATATTATTATTGTTATTATTACTATCATTATCATTATCATTATTACTATTATCCTTATTTTTAAAGGATTCATTGGCATTGCGAGATAAGGACCACTCAAACTTTGGGCCCTTAATTTATTATTGATTATTATTATTATTATTATCACTATTATAATTATTATTATTATTTGAATCAATTATTTTTTACTGTGATTCTTCGTGTGAATATTTTTATTGCATCAGTGACCCTATTGCCTTGGCGGAGGTATGCGCTCTCTGAGTGCTTCTAGTTATTATTGTTATCACAAATGATAATGGATATAAAGAAAATACTGATTATGAATTTAATGATGATGATGATATCATTATATATCAACAAAAAGGTGAATAATGGCGATGATCATCATATCAATAATAAGAACAGTAATGCCATGATGATATTTCTGATAATAAAAACAATAATAAAGTTTAATAAAGATAATAATAATTTTGACTACGATAATAATTCTGCTTTTAGTAATGAAAGAAGCCGTGATACTATTAATAGCCACACTAATCCAATATTAAAATGGCGCTCGTTTCATTTTCATTTCATTAGTCAAACTCATCAGCTAAATCAACACAAGGCAGCGGCAGTTTCGAATTCGTCTGGAAAATTTCGTTCAGTTCGTTCACGGTTCGATGCTTTCATTTCGCCCGGCCTCTTCGCGTCTTCGGGAATTCCGTTTTCTGTGCCTCGTGCGCTGTTTTTTTTTTTATGTGTGTGTTTTGTTTGTGTTTGATTGGGTTATTGATTGTTTTTTTTGCTTTTTTGATTTTTCTTTCTTCTTCTTTCTTTATCTCTCTCTGTCTTCTCTCTCTTCTCGGCTCTCTCTCTCTCTCTCTCTCTCTCTCTCTCTCTCTCTCTCTTCTCTCTCTCTCTCTCTCTACTCTCTCTCTCTCTCTGGGGTGTTGTGTGTGTGTATGTGTGTGTGTTGTGTGTGTGTATGTTGTTGTATATAATATTATATGTATATATGTAATATATATTGTATATATATATATATATATATATATATACTATATATATATATATATATATATAATATGTGTGTGTGTGTGTGTGTGTGTGTGTGTGTGTGTGTGTGTGTGCGTGTGTGTGGGGTGTGTGTGGTGTGTGTGTGTGTGTGTGATACGTATGTAGACATTATACACACAGGCATATATAGCACGTACGAATCTGTCAGTCTGTCCTAATCAATTTTACATATCTATCTTTCCTAGCTCTCTGTTCCTCTAATTTTCTCTCCCTCCTCTCTTTTCGCCTTCCCCCGGCCCGTAAATCCCTCCCACCTGCCCCGCTCTCCGTTGGCGGTGTCTGGCGTGTATGATCCAGGGCGGTGCGTTATGTTGTTGGAAGTCTCTCGCTCGAAGTCGTGGTCACCAAACAGGATTTCTGGGACTTGCCGGTGTTTGGTGTTGGTTGTGTGTTGGTTTGGTTTGCTTCTGGGTTTGGCTGTCCTTTGTCTACTGTCGTACTTTCCTTCTTTCTTATTTCTCTCTTTCTCTCTTTCC
>NW_020870026.1:1395314-1400314 GCF_003789085.1 Penaeus vannamei
ACTAATCTAATCTAACCTAACCTAACCTAACCTAACCTAACCTAACCTAACCTAATCTAACCTAACCTAACCTAAACCTAACCTAACCTAACCTAATCTAATCCGAACCGAACCGAACCTAACCTAACCTAACCTAACCTAACCTAACCCAACCAACCTAACCAACCCCAACCTAACCTAACCAACCTAACCTAATCAAGAGTGGGCATCATGTATTGAGACGCGACAGAAACACCAATCGCGGGCTCTTCTGCCGCACCCGCAGTCACTCCCAAGAACAAAATAAAACCCAAAAATCCGCGAATGGCTCCCGTTATGAAACCGTCGTCCACCTCTTCTTCCTCCGACTCACAAGAACAGTTAACGAATTCCCGGAGAGAAGAGACACATCATCCCCGTAATGGAAGCAATCGGGGGAGTTATTAGGGCGCGAGCTTATTCATCCGCGGATAACGAGCGAAATCCACAAAAGAAAGTCGTCCTAATGTCGGGAAGTTATCGTAATCAAGGCTATAAAGGGTTGCGTGAGGGAGGGAGGGACGAATGCTGAGTCGGTCTTGGGGCTGGAGGGAAAGGGGTGGGAGGAGAGGGAGAGAAAGGGGAGGAGATGGAGGAGTGGGAGGAGAGGGAGGAAGAGGGAAGAAAGGGGAGGGAAAGCAGAGGTGGGGGAGGAGAGAAAAGGGGTGGAGGAGAGAGAGAAAAGGGTGGAGGAGAGAGAGAGAAAGGGGGAAAGGGGAGGCAGGGAATGGAGAAAAGGGGTGGGAGGAGAAGGGAGGAAAAGGGGTGGGAGGAGAGGGAGGAGAGGGAGGGAAGGGAGGAAAAGAGGAGGGAGCAGAGGGAGAGAAGGGAGGAGAGAGAGGAAAAGGGGTGGGAGGAGAGAGAGAAAAGGGGGTGGAGGAGAGGGAGGGAAAGGGAGGAGGGAGGGAGCGGAGAAGGGAAGAAGAAGAAAGGAGAGGAGAAGAAAAAGATTGAGAGAATGAGTGAAAGGATGAGGGAGGGAGAGATAAAGGGGAAGGAAAAGAGAGTGTGTCAGTGAGAGAGACTGAAAGAGAGAGGGAGGAGAATGGAAGAATATGAGGAGGATGGGCAATGACGAGAAAGACGGAGAGAGAGAGAGAGAGAGAGAGAGAAGAGAGAGAAGAGAGAGAAAGAAGAGAGAGAGAGAGAGAGAGAGAGAGAGAGAGAGAGAGAGAGAGAGAGAGGAGAGAGAGAGAGAGAGAGAGAGAGAGAGAGAGAGAGAGAGAGAGAGCGAGAGGGAGAGATGCAGAACCTCTCGGACACAAATGCTTCAGCAAAAACTTTGTGTTTGTTCGGTTCGCGTTATGAAGGAACTGTCGCTATGCAGGGCTCTGCATAGCGACATTCAGAATTGTTGGTGGATTTCCTACTATTTTCCTTATGAAAATAGTCATTCATTATTAGCATTAGAGCCATTACAACACCTAGATATTTCTTATTAATGATTTGAAACATATTCAGATTATGTTTATGCCCTTTAGCAATACAACAATGAAGTATGAATACGATAAGGAATTTCTTTGCAAATCATAAACGTGTATGGGGATATTAAATGGAAAGAGAGAGAGAGAGAGAGAGAGAGAGAGAGAGAGAGAGAGAGAGAGAGAGAGAGAGAGAGGAGAGAAGAGAAGAGAGAGAGAGAGAGAGAGAGAGAGAGAGAGAGAGAGAGAGAGAGAGAGAGAGAGAGAGAGAGAAGAGAGAGAGAGAGAGAAGAGAGAGAGAGAGCAGGGGGAAATTTTTGCCTGGTGTCTCCTCGTGACGCCCTTGTGCGAGGTGGGTGGGCGTGGCCTCACCTTCAGCCAGTACTTCAAGGTCGTTCCGTCGTCGTCATTATTTTTCTCGCTTTTTCGACTCTCCCTTAAAGTCCACAATTTTGGATTATTCAGGGACGAAATGTTGAAAACCGTTGGTCTTGATGGGCAATATTGCTCAGTGTTGTCGACCAACCAACCAAGCGAAGATACGCATGCACACATGTTCAGACAGACACAAGACATATATAAAATACACACACTTACACACACTTACATACACACACACATACTCAGAAACACGAATCAAATCAAGTAATATCATAAAATTTGCACGTTACTTTCCACAATGGCCTCGAGTTTTGGTTGTATACTGAACGATTTTACTTAAAAAAAAAAAAAAAAAAAAAAAATAGCTATCCTCCCGAAAATGGTATGCGGGCGATGTTCGTGCCTGAATTGCCCGTAAAAAGCGGAGCACGGAAGCTGGATCGCTATGGGGAGGACATCATTAATAGAGTGAATATCATTCTCTCGTTTTCAGTGAGAGAGAGAAGGAGAGAGAGAGAGAGAGAGAGAGAGAGAGTGAAGGAGAGAGAGAGAGAGAGAGAGGAGAGAAGAGAGAGGGAGAGAGAGAGAGAGGAGGAGGGAGGAGGAGAGAGAGGAGGGAGGAGGGGAGAGGGAGAGAGAGAGAGAGAGAGAGAGAGAAGAGAGGAGAGATGAGAGAGAGAGGAGAGAGAGAGAGAGAGAGAGAGAGAGGAGAGAGAGAGAGAGAGAGAGAGAGAGAGAGAGAGATGAAGAGGAGAGAGAGAGATGGGAGATCTGTGGAGGGGGAGAGAAGAGAGGAAGCACTGCGAGTAGGAACGGTACATCCCCAAACAATTACATTCTTCCCAACACTGGATTTCAAACACAATGAGCGGGTTTTAATTGGACCTCCTCCTCTCAGCTGATCGGAGCCTTTTTCCTATCAAATCCCGCATTACGTCGCCCTCCTCGCACGCGGCACAAAGTGGATATGAAATGTGATGTCTGTCCGTACTCCAGTCAATAAACACGCTGATATTCATCACATTAATCTGATATAATCCCGTAATCACTAAAAAGAGATTTGGCGTCAAAGTGACTCTGATCAGCGTTAGTGTTAATGACTCTAAATTCGTTTGTCTTCTGGGAATTACAATATTACTTTGTGTCAGTCAGTGTGTGATGGGGGAGGCCTTCTCGTCCACCTGATTACGTAACATAATTGGGGAGAATAAACAGATATGAGTTATATAGATAGATAATAGATGCAAATAGTATAGAGGTTAGAAAAGTTAAGCGAGCGATAGTGTGTTAGTGAGAGAGAGAGAGAGAGAGAGAGAGAGGAGAGAGAGAGAGTGGAGAGAGAGAGAGAGAGAGGAGAGAGAGGAGGGAGATCGAAGAGAGAAGAGAGAAGAGAGAGAGAGAGAGAGGAGAAGAGAGAGGAGAGCAGAGAGAGGAGGAGAGAGAGAGAGAGAGAGAGAGAGAGAGGAGAGAGAGAGAGTGAGAGAGAGACGAGAGAGAGAGACGAGACGAGAGAGAGAGAGGCAGATAGACGGCCGGTTTTGTTAAAATAGTGCCAGGCCGCGACCAACGATTATTCGTATAAACATCCATATACACAGAAATAAATGCATATCTATCGATCTACCATATAAATATACATTTATTTCCTCTATCTCTACGGTAGATATCCGTGTAGACTTACAGATATGCATTTATTCTGTATGTGTGTATGTCCGTGTTGTAATGAGTATGTATTAGTCCGGGCCTGGCACAATCTTCACAAAGCGCCGAGGAGACAGAGCCGGGCGGGGGCGACAACCACACGGCCCGGCAACCCAAAAGCGAAACCAAAAGCATCAGCAGCGAACCTCGAACCCAACCCGCCGGTCTCGGAAACCGTTCCGAGCGCGCAGTGCCGATGTCATGATCCTCTTCCCATTTCCTTAATCAGCGGCCCTCGTCTCGCGCGGAAGACGCCGTTTCCCTTAAAATGGGGGATTTCCAGGGATGCCGAAAGTCTTGAAGGGCCGCTGGTCGCCGCTCGACGTCCCAGGCTCTAGCGGAATCATTAGAGACGAACTGATGACTTGTTTTGATGAATTTGACGACGGTCTATTTTTCTTTATTTTCTCTTTTTCGGGGGAAGGAATATATATATATATATATATATATATATATATATATATATATATATATATATATATATATATATATATATATTAATATATATATATATATATATTACACACCAATATGAATGTGTGTGTGTGAGTGTGTGTGTGTGTGTGCATGTACGTGAAGAGAGCAGAAAGAGAGAGAGAGAGAGGGGGGGAGAGAGGAGAGAGAGAGAGAGAGAGAGAGAGAGAGAGAGAGAGAGAGAGAGAGACGAGAGAGGAGAGAGAGAGAGAGAGAGAGAGAGAGGAGAGAGCGCGCGCGTGTGTATGTGTGTGAAAAGTCAATCCTCCTTCCCGCCGCCAACAGCCCTCCAAACCACCAGAGGGCCTCCAGCGAGCGACCGCAGACGCGCCTCGCTTCCCCGCAGAGCAAATAATCCTGTTCCGCAGCTTTAAAAGGCGATCTCCAAATGCCTCCCCGACGTCCGTGTTCTCCCCGCCTCCTTCCCCGGTCCTGCGGCGGGATAGTGGAAGGTCTAACACCCGCAACAGACGTTCTTAATCGCATTGAAAACCCATTACAAGGACTGCCTTTTCCCCCGTTAGTCTTGAGTAGATTTAGAGTGTGGCGGAGCGCTGCGGGGGAGGCCTGGCGGGCGAGGCGAGCGCTGGGGGGCCACCTGGTAGGGGGGGGGGTTAGTATTTACCGCTTACAGTATATATGTCAATAATGATATGGTATTTATAGAAAAAATAAATGAAAGAAAAAAAACACAAGAGACAGATAAGGGTGATACCACTTAAAGGAAAAGCCGATATCATTAGCATAAGTGGCATTGTTATAACAATTATCATGATTATTGTTATGATACCTAGGGGTGAATAACACTATGATTATCATAATATTTCTTCTTAAAAATATATAATAAATCAATAAAATAAAATAGTATGATAGTAACATATATGAAAGTGAAATCGAAAATATCTTTTTTTTTTGTATTTGTGTTATATAACTCTGTATGCTTTGGCAATAACAGTACCCTCCTCTCCCCAAAATTCACGCCGGTAAATAGAATTTACCAGGAAA
>NW_020870026.1:1427814-1432814 GCF_003789085.1 Penaeus vannamei
AATTTAAAGAAGAAGAGAAAGAAAGAAATAATATATCGATGCAAAGTTTTTACCAAATAGAAAGTTCAAACACAAACGTATTTGATAAACCTTTTGGATTTGGCACAGGAATCGTTCGTTAGTCACAAGAGGAATATAGAACTCAAAGGACGAGAAAAATACGAAAGAAAGGGACAGGACTCTGGGAAGCCAGAAAAAAAGTATTTAAAAAAATGTTGAAAGGAAGGGAAAAGTGAGTGAGGTCAGGGGATGTAGTAGAACAGAGAAAAGAAGTATATATTTGCCATCCCTTGCACTGCCGTCTATGCAGGGGCTCAAGTGCACGGATTCTCAAACCTTGGGCTCAAACGATTCTAAAGCCTGTTGCCAGCATTTTTTGTGGCTGCGGTATTTTTGTTGCAGTTGAAGGACTCTCTGCAGGACAACGTTTATGGTCCCTTGTACAGTTTAAATTCCTCTGAGTGTGAGACGTATGGGAATGAATATACATGGATATTTTCTCTTCATTATATATTCTTATGCAGCTCTTTCAAAAACCCGCTCCTCATCAGAACAGGAATATAATGACTTACGCGCATCATTAATTTCCTAGCACATGCAAAGAAACTTACGAGTCATTAGCTCTCCTTCTTCTGCGTCGCCTCCCGAGGGCTCTCCGCTGAACATCCATTAGCCTTTGATATATCGTGCACAGTAGATCATGTAACAAGGAATCTGCTAAATCTAGTCCTGTTGATCATCACCAAACATATTCTACAGTTACGAAAGAATTATCATCATCATTTGCGTTCAGTTTAGATATCTATGAACTGTTTTCCTTTTTTATCTGGACTTTCAGCATGAGTTACATCTTGTCTCTGAGGTTTGTATCCAAAAGTGAATTTATTGCCTTTCTCTTAGGTTTTCTCTATACTTACCGATATATATATATATATATATATATATATATATATATATATATATATATATTAATTAATATATATGTATATATATTTGTATATATATATATATATATATATATATATATATATAATATATATATATATATATTATATATATATATATACATATATTATATATATATATATATATATATATATATAATATATATTATATTATATATATTATATATACCGCTATATATTATAATATATATTATAATATATTATATATATATATATATATATATTATATATATTATATATATATATATATATATATATTATATATATATAATATATAATATAATATATAATTATATATGTATATATATATATATATATATATATATATATATATATATATATATAATATATATATATATATATATATATATATATATATATATATATATATATATATATATATATATAGTATATATATATATATATATATATATATATATATATATATATATATATATATATATATGTAGTATATATATATAACTAGTATATTATATATGAACGTATTATATGTATGTGGAAAGGTTTATGAATAGTATGATAATATATCTTCACTTTATATTATAAGATATTCGTTCTCATTTATATTAGTATATAACTATATAATATATATACCATATATATATATATAGTTAGTATTATTATATTATATATATTAATTATATATATATATATATAATATATTATATATATTATATATATACTATAGGTATATATATTATATATATAGGTATATATATATATATATATATCATATATATATATATATGATACTATATACTTATATATTATATATATATAAGTTATATATAATATATATATATATTATATATATGTTGATAATATATTATGTATATATTTCTATATTAGAAGTATATGTGAGTATATATCTTTATAGTTATATATATATAATATATTATAATTAATATAAAATAACTTTATAATATTATATAGTCTATATACTATTATATAATATATATATTAATATATTATCAGTATCAGTTATATATATGTATACTATATATATATATATAGGCTAGAATTATACTTATAGTATAGTATTAGTCGATACTATATATTAAATCTATATAGGTAGCTCTATATAGTATATAGTATAGGACGAGGTAGTCGTTATATTAATGGGATAATAATTGTAGTATATATTCTAGTAGTACTATATAGTAATATCTTATATATCTATAGATACTATAACACCGTTTATATACTCTATATAGGTAGTATAGTATATAATATAAAGTTATTATAAGATTATGAGTATAATATATCTACACATATTATTATATACTTCACGTATCGATAATTCTTAAGTCATAGTATCCTATCTAATAAGGGTACTAATATGTAGTCATTGTATGCATGATGATGTATACTATAATATATTATATTATTAACTATATTATATATATAAGTGTATAAGTATACCGTATGTATATATAGAGTTATATATATTATTATAATATATATATTATTATAGTAGTATAATAATAGTATGAGTTTGTATATATATCATATATATAGTACATATAACGAATATATTACTATGTTAAATATTATTATATAGCTGTGTATTATAACTTACATTAAAAGTATTATACTAGGTATGATGTTAGTCCAGTTATAGTGGTTGTTATACTATATTCTATAAGTATAATAGTATCATATGGATATGAGGTAAGATAGTGTCTCCTAGTATATAATATCCCCATGCCTGCATACACATACACGCATGCGACGCAAAGAACACACACACCCGCACACACACACAGACACCACAGTACTCAGCACACACACAGCACACTCAACACACCACCAACCACACCCAGCACCACGCACAACACTACACTGCCACAACCAACACCATCAACAAATCACACAACACAAGATACACACGCAGCACACACACACGCGACAACCACCGCACACAGTAGCGCTGTAGATATTCTGTTTAGGTAGTATATATGTTGTGTGTGTTGAGTGTCACCAATGACAGCCACACACACACACCACACGTGCGTTTTACAACGACACACGACACATATATATAAGCTATATAATTATATAATATAATATATATAATTATATATTTATGGTAATTTCATTATATATTAAATTGATATATATATATTCTTTATATAGTTCAAGTATGTTATAGTATTATATATATATTATATATAGTAATTATATATATAACTAGTATATTATATATATATTATAGTATGCGTTACCACCACACGACCACACATACCCCTCTGAGCGAGACACGTCACCACACACTATTGCGATCACTAATCAATCGTAGCAACATTCAATCACGACGCGACACCACACTACAGCAGCACAACGCATCCACACAGGCACACGACACGGACAACAGCACAGCACGGATCACTAGTGCACTCGGCTAGGCACATTAGGCACGACGTCGTACAAGCCGACATATATAGTAGGAGAGTATATTCTAATATATGAGTATATTGATAGTTGTATATCATACATATAATTGCTGTTATCGTATTTATATGAAACTTTAATAGTTATATATTATTTATATACCTTGATATAATTTGTAAGTTAGAGATATATATATACTAGGGGTTCAATGTATGTCATGATATGTATCTGGTATAGTTGTATAGTAGCTTAATATAAATATAATTATACTATTTTATAATTGAAGTAGTATAATATTATGATTAATAAGTAGTCGATCATGGCATGGCATATACCACACAGCTTCACGCGCCGCGTTCACACCCACACAACACAGCAGCACTACACTAGCACAGCATATCAACACCACTACGACACACGTCCACACACGTACACAGCACCGCGCACACTTCATAAAAAGTAGGTCCATCGCAACTTATCACACACACACACACCAGCAAGCTGACTCCTCTCACTCGCCAGGACAACACAGAATTAGATGGTCCAACACAGCTCACACACACACACATGACCAGCATCCACCCACACACACCATAGTATATTATATATATATGAATTACTTAACTAAGAAAGTTATTGGACAGTATAATGTATATTATACATGTATGTATATAGTATAGATATATTATATATTATATCATATTATCATATGTATATAATATATATATAATATATATATATATATATATATTTTATATATATTGTTATATATATAATATATGCTACACACAAACTCATGCTACGCATAACATCACATCTCCTACACTGGCTCACACCACAAAGCACACACACGTAGCTCGTAGCACACAACAACATTGCACATAGTGTTACACACAGCACACCACATGCGTACACTACTTTGTGTCACACCACCGACCACATATCCATATATACTACATATATATATTTATTAATATAGCGGATGTTATATATATATAGTGTAAATATAGTTACTTATTATATATATTATATATATAGATAGATATATACACACACACCCTATCTATGATATATATTATATAGTATAATATATATATATGATAATTATGCGTGTGGTGTTGTGGGTCTGTGTGTGTGTGTTGTGTGTGTGGTGTGGTGCGTGTGTGTGTGGTGTGTGTGGTGTGGTGTGTTTGAGCATGACATTACATACACACACCACCACACACGGCACACATCAGCTCACACGCCAACACACACACTAACACAGTATATCAGTATTATATATATATGTTATATATTTATATTATTTATTATATATTATATATTTATATATGTTAAATATATATATATAAGTAATATTAGTAGTGTTATTAGTATAAATATTATTATAGTATATTATAGTATTATATCATAGTAGGTATCTTATTATAGTTAGTATATATATATATGATATGCTACATACATAACACCATACATCAAACACACACACACACACACACACACACACACACACCACATATAATATTCTATATATATATATATTATATATATATATATATATATATATATATTTATATATATTATATATAAGTGTGTGTGTGTGTGTGCATGTATGATACTACA
>NW_020870026.1:1460314-1462814 GCF_003789085.1 Penaeus vannamei
AAATAACATAAAAAAAAAAAAAAAAAAAAAAAAAAAAACAAAAAAAATAAAAAAAAAAAAAGAAAATAAAAACAAAAAAAAAAATAAAAAAACAAAAAAATAGAATACAAAAAATAAAAAAAAAAAAAAAAAAAACAAATAACATACAAAAAAATAAGAAATCAATAAAAACAAAAAAAAAAAAAAAAATAAAAACAAAAATAAAACAAAATACATACATACAATACAATACAAATACAATATAACTACAAACATAAACAACAATAAAAACATAAACAATACATACATACATAACTAAAAAAAAAAAAAAACATAACAAAATAACAAATACATCAAATACATCTCAAATAACATAAAAAAAATAACATCATAACAAAATAAAACATACAAAAAAATAACATAAATAACAAAATACAAAATCATAAACAAAAATAAAAAACAAATAACTCAAAAATAAAACAAAAAATAATACTACATCAATAAAAACAACAAAAAAAATAAATAAAAAAAAAAAAAAAATAAAACATAACAACAAACAATAAACAATAAACTACATAACAATACATAACAAATAAAATAACAAAAATCATACATCAATAACCTACATAAAAAACAAAACATACAATCAATCCAAAAAATATAAAAATTACAACACATAAAAAAAAAAAAAAAATAAAAACAAAAAATAAACATAAATAAAAAAAAAAAAACAAAATAAATAATAAAAAAACAAAAATAAAAAACAAAAAACATACAAAAAATAACAGAAAACATCCTCTATCTACTTCTAACTCTCTACTCTACCATTTTTATTCTACTGAATACTCATGTCTGTACTAAGAAATAAAATAATAAAACAATAAAAAACAAAAAAAAAAAAACAATACATACAAAAAATATAAAAACAAAATAAAAAAAACAAAAAAAAAAAAAAAAAAAAACAAAAAAAAAATAAACAAATACAAAAAAAAAATAAAAAAAAAAAAAAAAAAAAAATAAAAGTACAAATAACAAAAATAAAAAAAAAACAAAAAAATACATAAAACAAATAACTAAAACAAAAAAAAATCAAAAATAAAAAACAAAATAAAAAAACAATCAAAAAAAAAAAAAATCAAAAAAAAAAGATAAAAAACAAATAAAACATAAACAAATACAAACATAACAAATAACAATAACATAACAAAAATAACTACATACAGAACAATACATACAAAATACTAACAAATAAAAAACATACATAAAAAAAAAAAAAAAAAAAAAACATATACTAACATCAATCATCATACTATACAATACTACAAATATACATAACATTACAATACTATAATCAAACAAAAATAAAACTACAATACATACATAACATATCATAAATACAAATAATATAAAACATCTACATAGATACAATAGAATAAAACAAATACAATAAGAATACTGTCAATCAATAGATATCAAAAAAAAAAAGATACAAATAACATAATACATCATGATCATCAAATAACATAACAAACAAAAAAAATACTCATCATAACATCATCATCATCATATCATAACATAACAATCATCAATCATAACATCAATACATCATCATAAAAAACTACATTAAACAAATAAACATCAAAAAAAAAATAACATCAATACATCATAAACTCATAGATTACATCATAGATACTCAATAGATACTAACTCTATCATCTCATTACTCTCTAACATCTAACATCATCATAAACATAATACAATAACATACATACATCTACATAACATAAACATCTCTTCTCCTCTCTCTGCTCTCTCTCAATACTACAACCCTACGCAATTATTTATATATAATACCCCGGCACGGATGAGTTGTTATAGGACATAGCTTATCCACATGATATCACTTTACGACCGGCTATACCTATGATTGTTCATTACAAGCACACAGACAGCTTTATATATTTCGTCAAAATAGACATAGATGTAGATGATTCTCGTAGCATAGATGAGGTTAATCTCATTCATGATAACGCGTCTCCTCAGTTTAATTCAGCTTTCGGGAAGCGGGTTAATTAGAACTTTTTCTTATATGCTTAATTGATGATTGTTTCCTATCTTTCTAGTAAGTGTGTTAGTTGCATCTATAACAACGAGTTACATTTAACATGGAAAAACGCTTTACTTTTACATTAATAAAACATGGAGATAGTATTAATACATGAATACTATAACCAAAAACGAGGATACATATAAGAAATAAAATTCTTTTAATGAACTTGTCCCCTTAAAAGAAGAAAGAGAGAAGATTATCAAAAAGGGGATAAAAAAAAAGAAAAACGCAGAGCGAGATATACAAAAACATATAATATATGGAGCATACATTAATTCATAATATCACTTATGCCAGCAACAAAAGAGTGACGAATAAATACATCTGCCAAAAACAAACCTTTTGATAATGTAGACAGTTCCAGAGCTTAAAACAGTACAGAAGATATTCACGATTGAAAGATGGCATTAT
>NW_020870026.1:1467814-1470314 GCF_003789085.1 Penaeus vannamei
GACCCAGTTTATGATGGATTCTTCTACCTTGACTAAGGATTCTTTGGGCTATGTATAATACTGTTGTCAAGAGGTAGATGTTATCTGGGGGCATGCTATGCTGTAAACTGTCAATAGTTGCTCTTGAATCTGTGTGAATGACAACGTGTCCTTCCCCTCAGGGACGCGTGTGTCAATGCTTCCATGATCGCAACCGTTCAGCCTGAAGCGTTGAGGCATTGTCAGTGACCCTAATGGATGCTGTGGTATCCTTTGGTTGCAAAGCCGGCGCCTGCAGTATGGTTTATTGGATCCACGGATCCGTCCGTGTAGTAAGTTATTACCCGGCGGAGTTATTTGTTCAATGACCCTTTGTGCTTGTGCCTTTAGGCTAGGCATGGAATATTGATCTTTTCTCATTGTGAGATTTTAAAATTGAGAATTCGATCATTTCATTTGCCCACGGCGGGGGTTCTTTGTAGTCAGGGTGGGGGGAGTCCATACCCTGGCAAGCAATAAATCTTTTAGTTGAAAGCGTATCAAAACTCTGCTGTATGTGTGAGCCAGGAATTGTCTGCAAACAACTTATAGTCTTGTTGTAGGCGTCTGAGAACTTTGTTTAAATAGGAGTTTGTGGGTGCCTGCAGGACCTTGGAAAGGAACTGTGCTGCCATTAGATCAATTCTAGTGTCCACGGACGGTAAATCAGTTTCCATGAGGAGGTTTGATGACCTTTGTCCACTTAGGTGCACCTAGAATGATCCTGGCTGCTTCGTTTTGTATTGTTTCCAGTTTTTCTTTAATGTTGTGCTGGAAGCAATGAGGGCGACAGATGCATAGTCAATAATAGGACGGACAGCATGTACATAGAATGATCTTAGTACTTTGTGTCCTGCTCCTATGTGTCTCCCTGTCATGACTTTCATGACTGACAGTCTTTCCTTGGTTCTGTCAAGCAGGTATTGGATCTCCTTTTTGAAGTGAGTGTGTGTCCTATCCATACACCAAGGTATAGATAGTCCTTCACCCATTCCAGATCCATACCCTGTATGGTGAGTTTTTTGTTTCTGACATTGGTTCTCAGTGCCATTGCTTTGGATTTTGCTGCTGATATTTTTAGACCCGTCCTACAACACTCTTCAGACACCAGTTCAGACAACGCTGAGCCCTAGTTAGGCAGTGGTTGCCAGAGGCTATGATTGCCAAGTCATCTGCATAAGAGATGATCTTGCATCCCTCTGGCAGGTGAATGTCGAGTATGTTGGACATGAGGGTATTAAACAGGGCTGGACTAAGAACCCCTCCTGAGGAGTTCCATTTTCAAGTGCATGTGCTGTGAGAGGTGGCCTTGAAATCTGACATTTGCTGATCTATTTTTTTTAAAATAGTCAGCTATCCAGGCCAAGAGTCTGCCTTTGACTCCTTTGTGGATTAGGGTCTCTTGAATGGCAAGTGGACTTGCCAATTTCAAAAGCCTTCTCCAGGTCAAGGAAGACAACCACGGCGGGGCGAGGTGCAGATTGTGCTTAAGAGTGTGGAAATGCTATGAGCAGTGCTCTTACCCCTTGTGAACCCGTGCAGGTGTTCATGGGGGGGACCCGTTTTCCATCGGAGCCTGTTGAGTACCATCTTCTCAGCTGTTTTGCCCAGGCAGCTGAGAAGAGAGATGGGGCGGTACTTGCCAGGCTCCTTTGGCTTTGGGATGGGAACTATTGTGGCTTGTTTCCAGTTCTGGGGCACTGTGGCTGTTTGCCAGGATTTGTTGATAACCTGCAAGAATGCAAGTTCTCCTGCAAGGCCTAGATGAGAAATGATGGGGTGAGAGATCCCATCAGATCCCGGTGCTGATCCAGAACTGGATTTGTATGATTTTCTTAGTTCCTAAGAGAGAACAAGGCATCTGCTTCATCAGCTTCGAGTGCCTTGTCTCTTATGAGAGCAAGTCTTTCTGGATTTAAGTTTTGTTGTTTTTCTCTCATCATTGGAGGCAGATTGTTGGTGCTGGTTCTGGCAGAGAACTCAAGCACCAATCTGTTAGCCTCTTGATTGTGGGTGATGATGAGTGCATTTCGGGGCTTGGCGGGCTTGTCGCTTGCCTGACCCGTTTCCACAGCTCTGTAAGGCTGGTCTGGTACCCAAAAGACTGGCACCATTCCAGCCATTTTTCCTGCCTTACTCTGTTGGCAGTTTCCTTGGCATCCACAACAGCTTCCCTCAGCAGGGCCAGGTTGTCGGGAGATCTTTGCCGTCGGAAGTTTTTTCTACACATCATTAACCCTGTGGTTGACCTCTTTGATCTCGTCATTATAGTACCAGGCGTCTTTGTGAGTTCTGGACCATGGACGAGTTTTGGGAATGGTTTGTGAGGCTGCCTGGTTTATGGCCTGGATTAGCCTTGCCTCTAGCACATCCACATCTTCATTATCGTTTTTGGGTACATTGTCTTTCAGACATCGAGCCAAGCCTTCCTGGAAGGCAAACCAGTTGGCCTTGTCAGTTTTCCATTTAGGAATGTGATGTG
>NW_020870026.1:1514903-1517403 GCF_003789085.1 Penaeus vannamei
CTATTCTTATTATTATAATTTTTTAATCATTATCATTATTATTGGTATTAAATATTATCATTATTACTTTACTTAATATCATCATCATTATTGTTATTACTTTAATTACAATTATTATTGCTATCATAGTTGTTATTATTAGAAGTAATATCATATTTATTTAAATAATTTTCATAGTTATTGCTTTATTATTTTTCATGTTTTTTACTGTTATTATCATTATCATTATTGTTGCTATTCTTCTACTTTCTCTATTTATTATCATTATCATTAACATTATTTTTATTATCATTATTTTTGTTGTTGTTATCATTACTATTATTGTGAATATTATTCAGATTATAAATATGATTATTGTTATCATTATTTTTGCGGTTGTTGTTATCATTACTGTCTTCCTCTTTGTTATTATTACGAGTATTGTTCTTTTTCTTGTTGTTGTTGGGGATTATGATTATTTTCATTGTTAACATGATTATTTTTATAATTATTTTTTTTTCTCATTATCATTATTTTCATTATCATTATCATTATTACTATTATTATTATTATTATTATTATTATTATTATTATTATTATTATTATTATTATTATTATTATTATTATTATTATTATCATTATTATTATTATTATTATTATTATTATTATTATTATTATTATTATTATTATTATTATTATTATTATTATTATTATTATTATCATTATAATTATTATTATCATTATTATTATTATTATTATTATTATTATTATTATTATTATTATTATTATTATTATTATTATTATTATTGTTATTATCATTATCATTAGTAGTAGTAGTAATATTATTATCATTACTATTATTATTGATACTATCATCATCATTACTATTATCATTATCGTTATCATTATCATTTTTTTAGTATCATTGTTATCATTATCACCATTATGATAACTATTGTTATCAATTATTATCATTATCATCATCATCATCATCATCATCATTTTCATTGTCATTATTATTATTATTATTATTATGATTATTATTATTATCATTATCAATATTACTATTATTATTGTTATTACTATTAGTATCATTATTATTATCATCATCATCAATTGTCATTATTTTTCATTATTGCTGTAGTTGTTATTACAACTATTATCATAATTTTTATTATCATTATCATCATCATCACTATCATCATCATCACTATCATCATCATCATTATTATTATCAATATTATTATTCATTATTATTATTTCAATTTTCATTATAATCAGTATTATAACGACCACCATCGTCATTATTAACAATTTCACTAATATTATCATCATTGTTGTTATCACCATCATCGTTATCATTATTATTCTTATCTTTTTTACTTTTATTATCATTATTATTGCTATCATAGTCATAATAAATATTGATGTTGTTGCTATTGTTGTTACCATTATCGTGAATATTATTACTATTACAGTTTTTATTACTCTTATTTTTATCCTTATTATCACTATTTTTGGTAGCAGTAGTAATAGCAGTAGTATTCCCACTATCGCTATTATTGTTATTGTTATTATTATTATTGTTATTGTTAGTAGTAATAGTAGCAATAGTATCAGAAGTATGAATGAAAATGAATATCTTCTTAATACAAGAGATAATTATTCTCATTTACACCTTTTCTACACCTTTGTCGGAATGAACATGAACATTATTACTATCATTATTTTTTCACAATTATTATTACTATTATTATTACCACTTTCAGCTTATGATTTTCATTATTATTAAGATTTACCTAGTATAATTCCTAGCAATTATGTTAATTATCAATATTATGATTATTATTATCATTATTATAATTGTTTTTATTTTTCTCATCATCATTATTATTATCATTATTATAATTACTTTTTTATTATCATTATCATTACTATTATCATCCTTATTATTTTCAGTATCATCATCATTATTATTACTGTTATTGCTATTGTTATCTTTATTACCATTATTATCATTATCATTTATGTATTATTGATGTTGTTATCATTGTGATTATTGTTATTATTAATATTGTCATCATTATCATTTTTTATATTAGTATTAACGTTATTATAGTAATATCATAATAACAATAATTGTTATCACCAATCAATAAAATCATTATGATTTCTATCATCCTTGTCATTATTCTTATCGTCCTTTTTGTCACTATCTTTGTCACTAATATTATTATTATCATTATTGATATTATCATTATTCCTATCATAATTATTGTTGCTGCTGTTGCTGGTTATTATTATTATTATTATTATTATTATTATTATTATTATTATTATTATTATTATTGTTATTATTATTGCTATTATTATTGTTATTATTATTATTATTATTTTTTATTGCTATTATTATTGTAATGGTCATCATCTTTATTATCACTGTTACTATTTTTAGTTATTTTTATCATGATTATTATCATTATCACTGACACCGTTGCTATTGTTACTTTTGTTATCATTA
>NW_020870026.1:1545519-1550519 GCF_003789085.1 Penaeus vannamei
GGAAAAAGAAGAGAGACAGACTAATAGACAGACAGAAAGAGCGAAAAAGAAAAATATCTTACACTTAACATTTACTGTTGATCTAAATCCTATATGTAATTCAGTGTGAAAACGTTACTTTGGCGAAAATTTAAACCACGATCTTTAATGAAATCATGAAAAATGGATTCAAAGAGTTATAGGAAAACAGAGTAATGGAAGAACTAAGCTACTTAATTAAACATATTAGTAGAGAAAACAGTGGAATTAAGAGGGATGTTACAATGATGAAGTGGCAGTGGTATTTATAATGGTAATGGTGATAATGATTATGATAATGATGGTGCGATGATGGTGATGACAATGATGATGATGATGATGGTAATGATGATGATGATATAATGATGATGATGATGATGATAATACGATGATGATAACAATGATGATGAATAATGAATGATAATATAAAATGATGTTATAACAATGATGATAATAATGATGATAACAATGATAATGATGATGGGGATTATGATAATGATAATGATAATGATGATGATATGATGATGATAATGAGGATGATATGATGATAATGCAATGATGGTAATGATAATCATGAATGACGATGATTATGATGAATGATAATGATGGTAATGATATATGAATGATAATGGTGATAACGATGGGAATGAGGAGGAGAATGATGATGATGATGATGACGATAATGACGATGATGATGATAATGATAATAAGCATCCACACCTTTCCTCCCTTCTCCTCCCCCCCTCTCTTTCTCTATTCTTCCTCCCCTCCTCTTAGCACTTCCATTCCTATTCTCCTCTCTCCTCACTCACCCCCCTCCTCCTCCCTCTCCTCCCTCCTCTCCTCCTCCCTCCCTTCTCCCCCCCTCCCCCCGCATCCTTAGTTCCCCCCTCCTTCCCTTTCTCCTTTCTCCTCCCCTCCCCCTCTCTCCTAGTGCCTCTCCCCCCTCCCCTCCTCCTTTCCTCTCTCTCCCTCCTCCCCTTTCTCTCTCTCTCTCTCCCCCTACCCCCCTCCCTCTCCCTCCTAGTGCCCTCCCCCGTCTCCTTTCCCATCCCCCTCTCCTCCCTAGTGCCCTCTCCCCATCCCTCTCCCCCTCCCCTTTCCTCTCTCTCCCCACCCCGCCCTTTCTCTCTCTCCCCCCCTCCCTTTCTCTCTCTCCCCCCCCGCCGCCTGCCGCCCACGACATGCCTGGTGGGCGAGGAGCGTCGTTTTCCGGCATCGTGGACAGCTCCTGGCGTCGGACGGAGGCGCAGAAGGCCACAGAGCAGTTCCTCGAAGGCGCATCCAAAGAGGAGAGAGAAAGAGGAGGAAAATAAGTGAATGAGTGTGAAAGAAGAAGAAAAAAAGGAGAAAAAAATGGATGATAAGATATGTCAGAAGGAAAGAAAAAAAAATATTATTAATTAGATACTTAAAAAAAATGTTAATTAGGTACTTAAAAAAGAGGAAATATTAATTGGATACTTAAAAAGAGGGAGAAACAAGGAGGAAATATACGAGAAAGGAAAAATTGATGAGATACTCTTAAAGCATATTAGTGAGGCTCGGCAAATATATATACAAATTAACGCCTACTCATGGCTATTGCTCTCTGCTCGTCATAACACTGCAACACCGCGAAGTCTTTGTGTCCCGTGGCTAATGTTAACGGGAAGATGAGATGGCAAGAGTCGTCTGCCTGTGACAGAAGTCTTTGGAAAATTGTTTTCACCCTCATTACCTCACTTCGTCGACGCTGTAGCTCAAGTATTGATGAAAATGAGGAGGAGGGGAAACCTATAATAATCAGTGTGTGGATTCCCCGCAATATAGCCGTAGACGCCGTGCCTGAAAGATAAGGGATCCTCTCTATAAATCTGTATGGGACTGAATCATCCTTAAAAATACGTCAGACAGGAAAATAAAATAAACTGCACTTTTAACCCACATCCCCTGATATAACCTATAACATTCTTGGACTCGGTATCATGTTCACTCGGCCAGACTGTAGCCATCCCTTCGCAATTTTCCCTTTCATGCTTTACCGCGCCTGCTGGTCATGGAAGCGCGGGAAAAGACAAGAGAGCGCGGGGCGATGTCTCCTGCGGGCATCTGATTTCTGAGGGAACAATGCAGCATCTGATACTCTTTTATCCCGGCAGTGAAGTCGTGTCTGGATCTTGCGAGGGCTGTTTTTGATTTTATAGGAGTACTTATTTGAATTTCGACAGGAAGAGACCGCGAGTGTAATTTCTTTTTACATCCAATCAGGGCACTTTATTATATTTCTTCTTCTGTTTCTTTTCTTTTTCTCTTTTTTTCATAATTTCATTAGCGGAGATACGCTTGTTAGTCATGCAATATAACTGACTTTCTTTTCTTTTAAATCTTTTCCCGTAATCTTAAAATTATGTTGTCAAAAAAAGTGTATCAGTGATACCTTAAGAAAGAAGATGACTTGCTTTCGTCTTTCTGTCCAATGAACCGCTCGCAGTTTGCTTCACGCGTGCATGATAGAGAGAGAGAGAGAGAGAGAGAGAGAGAGAGGAGGGAGAGAGGAGAGGAGAGAGAGAGGAGAGAGAGGAGAGAGAGAGAGAGAGAGAGAGAGAGAGAGAGAGAGAGAGAGAGGAGAGAGAGGAGGAGAGGAGAGAGAGAGAGAGAGAGAGAGAGAGAGAGAGAGAGAGAGAGAGAGGGAGAGAGAGAAGAGAGAGAGAGAGAGAGAGACAGACAGACAGACAGACAGACAGAGAAAGAGATGGAGAGAGAGAGAGAAGGAAAGAAAGAAAGAGAAGGAAGGAAAGAAAGAGAGAATCAAAGAAAAAGAAAGAAAATTGAAATAAGAATAATGCCAAAAAGATATTAGATTTACACGGGAAATCACAGACAATCTTCGCTATCTTTTGTTTCCCTGAAGAGATAATGATGAACGATTTCATAATTACACACTCGAACGTAAGGTCCAGCGATTAAACTGTTTATATCTATTTGTTATTCCATTTTTATGCATTAATTATTCAGAGAAATTAAAACCAGATCTCACGAATATGAAACATATGTCTGGAAAAGTAAATAAATAATTTTTACTGACGAGAATTTCAGACGTGGTTTTCCTCCCCTCTCTCCCTCGTCTTTCCCCCAGATATTCCCTGCCTCTTTCCCACCCGAAACACCTGCATCCTGTCCTCTCCCCACCTGTCCCCTGCCCCTGTTCCCTTTCTCCCTGCTTTTCCCCTGCCATCTCTCTCTCTCTCTCTCTGCTTGCCATTTCTCCATGCTTTTTCCGCTGCCATCTCTCTCTCTCTCTCTCTCTGCTGCTTCCTTTCTCCCTGCTTTCCCCTGCCATCTCCCTCTCTCTCTCTGCTCTGCTTCCTTTCTCCCTGCTTTTCCGCTGCCATCTCCCTCTCTCTCTCCTGGCTCTGCTTCCTTTCTCCCTGCTTTTCCGCTGCCATCTCTCTCGATCTATCTGCTTCTTTCTCGCCTGCTTTCCCCCTGTCATCTCCCTCTCTCCTCTGCTTCTTTCTGCCCTGCTTTCCCCCTGCCATCTCCCTCTCTCTCTCTGCTTCCTTTCTCCCTGCTTTCCCCCTGCCATCTCCCTCTCTCTCTCTCTGCTTCCTTTCTCCCTGCTTTTCCTCCGCTGGCATCTCTCTCTCTCTGCTCCTGCTTTCCTTTCTCCCTGCTTTTCGCTGCCATCTCCTCTCTACTCTGCTTCCTCTGTTTTCCGCTGCCATCATCTCTCTTGCTTGCTCCCTGTCCCTGCGATCTCCCTCCTCTCTGTCTGCTTCCTTTCTCCTTGCTTTTCCCCTGCTCTCCCTCTTCTCTCTGCTTTTCCCTGCCATCTGCTCCCCTATTCCCTCCTGCTTTTCCCCTGCCATCTCTCCTTCTGCTTCCTTCTCCTGCTTTCCCCTGCCACTGCTCTTCTTCTCCCTTACTCCCTGCTATGATTCCCATCTTCTCTCTCCTGCTTTTTCCTGCCATCTCCCTTTTTCTCCCTGTCTACTCCCTGCCTCCTGATTCCTTTCTCCCTGCTTTTTCCCTGCCATTCCCCTTCTCTTGTCTACCCCCTGTCTTCCTTTCCTCTCAACCCAAAGATGGCGTTGGCAAAGGAGAGGGACGGGGAGTTGGTCTGAGCAGTCCTGAGTTGATGTATATAGACTTACGTACACACATAAACACAACACACATACATATTACATACATACATGTCATACATATGTATATATATATATATTATATATATATATATGTGTGTGTGTGTGTGTGTGTGTGTGTGTGTGTGTGTGTGTATGTGTGTGTGTGTGTGTGTGTGTGTGTGTGTGTGTGCTGTGTGTGCGTGCGCGTGTGCGTATACATACTATATATTACTTTTCATTCCATAACACATTTCTTTCTTTTCTTTCATAGCATTTTCCCCTTCCTTCCCCGAACTTGGAACCGAAAACAGCTTTCCCGAGGGCGGAGGAGCGGGGCGGCGGGGTTTGCGGGAAGTGGTTTTGTCAGCCCGATAAAACTCGTGAAGCCGCGCGGAAGCCCTCGTGTCGGCGCTCAAAACAACCTGGAGAGAAAAGCCCTCGCGCGCCGAATATTCCATGAGGACGAAGTGGCCCATTCATGAGGAGAAAGTAATTCATGAGGAGGGGAATCGAGGCAGAGCGGCATGTTTCATGAGAGAGAGAGAGAGAGAGAGAGAGAGAAGAGAGGAGAGAGAGAGAGAGAGAGAAGAGAGAGAGAGAGAGAGAGAGAGAGAGAGAGAGAGAGAGAGAGTGAGAGAGAGAGAGAGAGGAGAGAGAGAGAGAGAGAGAGAGAGAGAGAGAGAGAGAGAGAGAGAGAGAGAGAGAGGGAGAGAGAGAGAGAGAGAGAGAGAGAGAAGAGAGAGAGAGAGAGAAGAGAAGAGAAGAGAGAGGGAGGAGAGAGAGAGAGGAGAGAAGGAGAATGAAGAGAGAGAGAAAGAGAGAGAGCGGAGAAGAGTGGGATGGAAAGAGTGAGTGAGAGAGAGAGAGAGAGAG
>NW_020870026.1:1564413-1566913 GCF_003789085.1 Penaeus vannamei
TAAGGTTATAAAGAGTCGAAAGGCTGGATTGTGAGGCAATATTTAAGGTTATTGGCTCTATAAAGTGGTTCTGAACAATTTCGGGCTGTGAGCTATCATAAGAATTTTTTATAAAGTACCACCGTTATCAGGTGTTAATTGAGACTTGGATAGTTATTATCATGTATTAATGTGGGTTATTGATACAAGCAGGGGCTCGTATAGATAATTACCCGAGTCTGTGATTCGGCATTCTATCCATACTGAACTTCAAAATGAATGACTATTATACTGCACTACTGTTTGCCAAAATCAGCTTTTAGATATCAACAAATATCAGCTGATGCCTTCCCGTAAAAAAAAAAAAAACGGCTTCATTCGTTCCTCGGTGATTTTAACGATTGTATGCTTCAAAAAATTATGGAATACACTCTTTGAAGCACAAAATCCCCTACTAAGGAATAATACCGCTAGAAATCAACTGATATATCAAAATAACGTAAGAGGATTAGAACATTGTATTTTTGAAACTGAGAGTCCGAAAGTTAGGTTAAGACTTCCTACAAACGTGAAGATTCTAGCATAAGAAAATTGTGTTAAGAACTGATTTGCATTGCATAATTTCCTTAAGCACAGATTTGCATTGTATAATTTCCTTAAGCACTGGTTTGCATTGCTTAATTTCCTTAAGCATATTGTGTTAAGAACTGATTTGGATTGCATTCCTCCACACAGGCACAAGCAACGGCTGTGGTGCAGATGTACGGGACGGAGCCACCGCACCATAGCAGCTGGTACAAGATCCACTGCGGGGTGGCCACCTTTACCAAAGACAACATCCGCAAGTCCTTTTTCATCCAGGCGAGTTCGTTTTCTTCATCCGTCGTCAGTCATTCTCCCTTTTAGATGTGTATTTTATTCAACAATACGTCCCTCTTCTACTTTCCCTTCTCAGAAATTGCCTTTCCATATTATCCATTTATTATCTACCTTGAGTAACAATTATTTTCAGATTTTGAGAATGAATTGGAACTTTTTAAAACGTTCGAAACTTTATTGATTTTTTTTAATGATTTCGAGAAGAAATTGGCTTTTAAAACTTAAAAATTCTCTTTCTTTATGGAATAATTTGTTCAGATTTGGAGAACAAATTGGAATTCGCTCCCATTATTTTAAGACTTAAACGTTTTTCTGGTCATATCTTCCAGGTTTACGACTTCGCGACGGGCCAAAGGGTCTTCGAGCAGGAAATCTACAGGGAGTTTTCTTATCACGATTCTAGACCTCATTTCCATCAATTCGAATCTGACGTAAGTTGTTATTTTTTATTAGTTTATTGTGCTTGTAATTCCTGTATTACTTGCGCTTTTGAAACTATGATTATTACTGTCGTCGTCGTCGTCGTCATCGTAACCATTATTATTTCTTTTAGTTATTGACATTTTCTTATCATTATTAGAGGCAAACACAGGCACAGAAAGGCAAATGAACATAGACAGTTAAACAGAACTCACACACAGTCTATGTCATTATACTGTACTGCTTGTGGTCGGCCCGTCTGTCTGTCACATGTATATTTAATGCCTGAAATCATATTTCGTTTGACTAAGAACTTCAAGTTTCTTCGTTCTGATGTAAAATAGGCATCTACTGCTTGGTATCCCATTCCATGTTACTTCGAAAATCAAGTCTATTAGTTTTGGTGGATTATGGGGGGGGGGGTGATACATTATTGACAACATAGATATTAAGGAATGCCCCACATCATGATGTCCATGTCTCTGTCCACGTCCATGTCTGTGTCAGTGTCCATGTCTGTATCCTTGTCTGTGTCCTTGTCCATGTCTATGTATGTGTCTATGTCTTTGTCCATGTCTATGTGTCTATGTCCTTGTCCATGTCCATGTCTGTGTCCTTGTCCATGTCCATGTCTGTGTCCTTGTCCTTGTCCATGTCTGTGTCCTTGTCCTTGTCCCTGTGTCCTTGTCCATGTCCATGTCTGTGTCCTTGTCCATGTCCATGTCTGTGTCCTTGTCCTTGTCCATGTCTGTGTCCTTGTCCATGTCTGTGTCCTTGTCCATGTCCATATCTGTGTTCTTGTCCATATCTGTGTCCTTGTCCATGTCCATATCTGTGTCCTTGTCCATATCTGTGTCCTTGTCCATATCTGTGTCCTTGTCCATATCTGTGTCCTTGTCCATGTCCTTGTCCATGTTCATGTCCATGTCCATGTCTGTGTCCTTGTCCATGTCCATATATGTGTGTCCATATATGTGTCCTTGTCCATGTCTGTGTCCTTGTCCTTGTCCATGTCCCTGTGTCCTTGTCCATGTCCGTGTCCTTGTTGTCTGTGTCCTTGTCCATGTCCATATATGTGTCCTTGTCCATATATGTGTCCTTGTCCATGTCTGTGTCCTTGTCCTTGTCCATGTCCATATCTGTGTCCTTGTCCATGTCCGTGTCCTTGTCCACGTCTGTGTCCTTGTCCATGTCCATATCTGTGTCCACGTCTGTGTCCTTG
>NW_020870026.1:1581913-1595318 GCF_003789085.1 Penaeus vannamei
ATGTCGGTTACGTCATGCCGGGCCGGAAAGGCTATAGATCTCTCCTGCCACGTGTATCGCATCGCCAGCCGTCTCTCCAGTGACAGACTCAGGAAATACCCACTCGCTTCGCTTGTTATGCATGGGTATTGTCGCGTCCCTAAAATTAACTGTGACTGGAGTGTGCGTTCACAGAGGATCGTGTGATGTGCGTTCATTCGCGTTCATGGAAGGTGAAGTGCGTGTGTTCGTAAGTGTGTGGCGAGGTTAGGCGCTCGGCGGTCAGTGTGTGTGCAGCCGTCAGTGGGGGTGGACGTTCCTCTTGTCCGCGCGCCGTCACTGGGTGATTTTTTTTTCCTTTTTTCTTTAAAGACAGACGTCGCCGCCGCCACCACTCTAGGACAGGTGAGGCGACTTTTCATTCGCCACATCTTACTACACCCTGACGCCATGTCCTACACCCACATGTGTCATAACCTTGTCATCAGTAACTAACCTTGTCATCATTAAACTGTAGGCAGAGGACAATTTTATGATATGTCGCGAAACAGGTTCCATCGTTACCAGAGTTTATGTATGGCACTGGAGTCATGTCACCTCACGCGCTACACGTGAACTTGAATTTGGCACAGATATGAGCCATGACACAGTAAGTTACACAGAAACACTGCGTGAAGCCGAACCAGAACACACAATATACATTATCCTTGGCAGAGAAGTCACATTCACGACGAACATCCTCGCAAAACACAGAAACGACAATCAAACCTAATCATTTTGAGCACCACAGCACACTACACCAGACCAGCAGCGACCACGCTAACCACACCACCTGCTCACGTACCCCACCAGCACACCACATGCCGCATAATCACCCTAACCACACGCACTCCTCTAGGCAACGCGATAAAAAGAATCGGAAGCCACAGCCAGCGTCAACGGCCTTGCGTAATTGCTGATATCTGTTACAGCTGCACCGGTCTTGGCATCAGCAGCTGTAAGCCTTTGAAGTCGGCGCTTATCGTGGACTTTTTGAAGGAACTGTCACTCTGGGCGGAGTTTCCATTCAATGCTGAATTGCTGTTGATAACTGGCGGAAGAGTTGTGGCGACTCGGTCACGGGAGAAAAAACCGTTAGTCATGGTTTAGGTTTATCTCGAGGTGGCTTTGTCGGTCACGGTGAGGCTAGAGACGTCGGGAAATGTATGATAATCCCACTTTTCATACTTTCTGTTTGTAGGTCTCTCTTCCATTTACCTCCGCAATGGCGGTTACAGAAGATGAACAGAACGCGGATTGGCCAGTTAGAAAGAGTTTGTTTATCGAAAAGGCAAGATCGCCAGCCACTGGCGGAATGAAAATCCTGATGAAACTGTCAGTCAGGGAGGGGCCCGTCGTCCTGACACGGAGTTGTCAGTCACGTAGTCGCTGTATCATAACCTGTCCTCCTTGGGCCGGTGCCAGACACGAGCGCTGTCGTCAGTCGCGCTGGAGTCAACTCGGTAAGCCTTTGGCCAGGAGACTTTTAGGGCACCTCGGCGAGTGTCGGGGCGCGCTGGAACCCGAGTTATTAATCAACACTGCGAGATAGATCGCCTGTCGAGAAAAGTTCGCCCACAAAAAAGCAGGTAGATGGATGATAATGTCGAATTTAGTAAGGGTCGAGGACCGCCTTGTTGAGGAGATAAATAACATCACAAACGTGCCTCGGTCAGCCATGTTGGTTCCAGCTTTCCTTGAAGATTCTGGAAGGAGGACGAAACATATTTTGTGGTTAGTTGACAAATTGGTGTGGAGATTATGCAAATTAGGAAGAGACGTAATTAGTTGTAATTGGTGGAATGACCTCGATTTATGATGTGATTTATTAAGTTACTGACAATTACCTCTTGTTAAAAAAAAGAAAAAAAAGACAAAAGTAAAGAGCTAAACGTAACAACAAAGAACATGTAAAAAATAAGAAACCAAAGAAGAAACAAAGAACAAGAAAGAGAAAGCAACAACAACAGCAACAAGACAAGAAAACAAACAAACCCAAAACGCCGCTCCTGACAGCACCCAACCCGAACGAAACCACGAGAATCCTGCAAGCGGCGTGCATGCAACGTGCAGGAGCGAAACAGCCGGTGAAATGACCTCGCCCAGAGCACCGAGAGCGAGCGGTGGCATCAGTCAAGGTCGGGGTCACTGAGAACGCCATCGGATGTCTCTTTCGGCCGGCTGCCGGTCACGCGAAGGACCTGTTGCTGTCACGTGTTCCTGCCTTTTGTTCTTGTTTTATTATTATTATTATTTTTAGTTTTTCATTTAATTTTATTTTCTAAATGTTGCGTAGTATTTTCTTTGCTCTTGCTGTTATCATAAGGTTGTTTTTTGTTGTAATTGATTTTGTTATTATAGCTTTTGTTGTCGTCAGTATCATTATTACTGTTGTTATTATTATCATTATCATTAATAGTTTTATTATTATTTTTGTTATTGTTGTTGTTATTATCATTATTATCATTATTATTACTATCATTGTTATTATTATTATTGTTGTTGTTATTATTATTATTATTATTATTATTATTATTATTATTATTATTATTATTATTATTATTATTATTATTATTATCATGAATGTTGTTATCATTATTATTATTATTATTATTATTATTATTTATTTATTTATTTTTTATCATTATTATTATTGTTATTATGATTGTTATTATCATATTTATTCTTATTCGTATTATTACTATGTTTATTGTTATTTATTTATTTATTTATTTTTATTATTATTATTATTATTATTATTATTATTATTATTATTATTATTATTATTATTATTATTATTATTATTATTATTATATTATTATTATTATTATTATTATTATTATTATTATTATTATTATTATTATTATTATTATTATTATTATATTATTATCATCATTATTATTATTATTATTATGATGATGATGATGAATGATGATGAATGATGAATGATAATGATATGATAATGATAATGAATATGATAATATAATGATGATGATGATGATGATGATGATGATGATGATGATGATGATGATGATGATGATGATGATTATTATATTTTATTGCTATTATTATTATTGTCATCACCATCATCGTCATTATTGTTTTTGTTTTTGTTATTGTTATTATTATTATTATTATTATTATTATTATTATTATTATTATTATTATTACTATTATTATTATTATTATTATTATTATTATTATTATTAATACTATTATTATTATTGATATTGTAATCATCATCATTATTATTATAGATATTGTTGTTATTATTACTATTGGCATTATTATTATTTAACATTATCATTATTATCGTTATTATAATTTTCATTATAATCATTAGTATCATTAATGCTGTTATGGTTATATTATTGTTGTTTATCATTATTATTGCTGTTATTGTTGTTTTTATTGTTTTTATTTATGATAAAGATAATGGTAATGAAAGTAGTGATGATGATAATCGTGAATATTATTATTGGTATTATTATTATTATTGTTCTATTGTTATGGTTATTATTATCATTATTATAATCATAATTACTACTACATAATAGATATTATAATATAATCATCATCATGATCATGATTATATTCATATTCATTATCATTATTATTATCTATTTTCTTTTTTTATTACTACTATCATTCTATCTAGTATTCATTATTGTTAACTTTATTTTTCATGTTGATATAATTTTTTATCATTAGTATTATCATCATTTTATTATTATTGTTATTATCAATATAATAATAATGACAATAGTGATGATAGTAATAATAATAATAATAATAATAATAATAATAATAATAATAATAATAATAATAATAATAATAATAATAATAATAATAATAATAATAATAATAATAACAATAATAATAATGATGATGATAACAATGATAATAATAATATAATAATAATTAATGATAATAATGATAATGATAATGAATGATGATATTATAATATTGTTATCATTGTTACCATTATTATTATTATTGATATTATTATTACCATCATCATTATCATTTTTATCATCGTTATTGTTATCATGATTATTGTTGTTGTTATCAACATTATTATTAGTATTATCGTTATTATTATTATTATTATTATTATTATTATTATTATTATTATTATTATTATTATTATTATTATCATTATTATTATTAATACTATTACTATTATTAATACTGCTAATATTATTAGTACTATTTGATTTTCATTTATTTGAAAAATATCTTTTTCTGTTACATGTTCATTATTCTTTGCATGATATTGAGAATATAGTAAGAAATAATAACAATAATAATGGCCCTGATGATTTCATCGATGACGATGATGATGATGGTGAGAATGTTGTTGATGATTATGATGATGTTATTGAAGGTGATGGTTGATGATGGTGGATGGTGTTGATGGTGAATGATGTTGAAGGTGAATGTTAATGGTGTTGATGGTGACGGTGTTGTTGATTGTGATGATGGTAATGGTGATTATGATGATGGTGAAGATGATTATGGCGCCGGTATTTCAGAAGCATACGTAATCCTCTCAAAACTTTCTGTAGAGGAGTAAATCCGAGACATGCTGAACGCGATACCATCCGCAACCAATCTTGTTTCAAAGGAGATTGGTCATTTCCAATCCATAACCCAGTCGGCTAATCGAGAACCACATCCGTCGAGTACTTACAATCTCCCCCCCCCCAAGGTAACATCAATAACAAACAAGCAAATAACAACCCTCATACTAATTCATGAACAAGTGCAAAGAGAACAAGAGAGGATAAAAAAATAAAATAATAAAACAAATAAGAAATAAAAATCACTGATTTGATACGAAACCCAACGAAAAACTGGGACGCACATTGAAATCGCTATATTCGCGAATTAAAAAAAGGCATTAACTCGTGTGACATGGCATGCGGTCTATATCTGCCAAGCCTTTGATGGGACATAGGCACAAAGCTTCTATATTTAGGTTATTCAAATGGGAAGGTTGCTGTAAACTGCAGGAAAAAAATGGAAGCTTTTCCTAGTATATCAGTCAAACTTTATTTCTGTTTGATCCTCGGCACTGGCGCTTTCTGGCTCTTATGGTTATATATAAGCTCGTGGCGGGTGATATAAATGTTAAATAGCTTTGTTTATTAGACACAAAATACCGTGCGTGACGTCAGGTATGTGCTTTCATCAAGACGTTTATAATCTAATGTAAAGATGATTGTCATTCTGTTTAGGTATTCTGTGTGTAAAAAATATGTGTGTGGAGAGAGGAGGGAGGGAGGGAGAGAAGGAAGGAGGGAGGGAGAGAGAGAGAAGGGAGAGAGGGAGGAGGGAGAGAGAGAGAGAGGGAGAAGGGAGGGAGAGAGAAGGAAGAGAGGGAGGGATGGGAAAGAGAGAGAAAGGGAGAGGGATAGGGGAGAGAGAGAGAGGAATAGAAGGGGAGAGAGAGGAATAGAGGGGGGAGAGAGGAATAGGGGGAGAGAGAGGAAGAGAGAGAGAGGGATAGAGAGAGAGAGAATAGAGGAGAGAGAATAGAGAGAGAGGAATAGAGAGAGAGGAGGAATAGAGAGAGAGAGAGAGAGAGAGAGAGGAAATAGAGAGAGAGAGAGGAGAGAGAGAGAGAGAGAGGAATAGAGAGAGAGAAAGAGGGATAGAGAGAGGAATAGGGATAGGGGGATGGAGTAGGGATAGGGGGATGGAGTAGGGATAAAGGGATTGAGGGACGGAGAAGGGAAAGAGGGATAGAGGAAAGAGGGAAGGGAGAGAGAGAGAGAGAGAGAGAGAGAGAGAGAGAGAGAGAGAGAGAGAGAGAGAGAGAGAGAGAGAGAGAGAGAGAGAGAGAGAGAGAGAGTGTCATTTTTATATACCAGTTTAATATTCATACCTCGTCGGATTATGATCCTACGGAGTATAAGAATAATCAAGATAATAACCTGTTAAGGAGAGAGAGGAATAGAGGGAGAGAGGGAATAGAGAAGAGAGAATAGAGAGAGAGAGAGGAGAGAGAGAGAGAAGAGAGAGAGAATAGGATTAAGAGAGAGAGAGAAGATAGAGAGAGAGAGAGGAATAGAGAGAGAGAAAGAGGGATAGAGAGAGGAATAGGGATAGGGGGATGGAGTAGGGATAAGTGGATGGAGTAGGGATAAAGGGATTGAGGGACGGAGAAGGGAAAGAGGGATAGAGGAAGAGGGAAGGGGGGGAGAGAGAGAGAGAGAGAGAGAGAGAGAGAGAGAGAGAGGAGAGAGAGAGAGAGAGAGAGAGAGAGAGAGAGAGAGAGAGAGAGAGAATGAGTGAGTGAGTGAGTGAGTGAGTGAGTGTCATTTTTATATACCAGTTTAATATTCATACCTCGTCGGATTATTATCCTACGGAGTATAAGAATAATCAAGATAATAACCTGTTAAGGAGAATTTGCCTTTCCATCCATAGGTTAATTTTACCCTGCGGGTTTGACGGGAAATTGCAAATACAAAAGCCGTTCTTGAGGGCGTCGAGCACGAAGCAACTTGAACACAAAAGAAAGCCTGTGTCTTATTGTGTAGGGATGAAGCAGTGAGACGAGGATGTGCAAAGTCAACAGCCTCTTTTGTTTACAAAATGTCGTCATTATTTGCCAGACACTGGATACGACACCGATGAACGAAGGCATGAAAAGGAAAAACAAGAGCGAACTATCGCATAAACACTTTTTCCTAATTGTCTGCTTCCTCTCACGGGCGCTGCGAGTGAGCGTTATGCTCTCAAGGCAGTCGTGACGCCCTGAGCTTCTGAGCAAACAGTGAGTCACAGGTAGAGGAAGTAAACCATGAGGGAGGAGCTGGCCGCCTCATCGCCTCACTCCCTCTCCGCTCGCAAGAAGCTAAACGCTGCTTGTTCCTACGCGGGTCCTCGACCTTCGCTGCTGGCTTCTGCTGTTGTTGGTCATCTGCTGTGCACAAGGCGTTGATTGGGTCCCAGATGAACTTGACAAATTGCCTTGGCTTGTTTCTAAATGCGAGTGCTTTCTTAAGCCATTTGTGCGGTGTATTTTAATGACGCTGTTGATGGTTCTTCATCATTAGGGAGGTTTATTGCGTTCCAATATCATTCATCTTTGACAAAGACAAATAGCTACAGAATTACTGCGTTTGTGTTGTCGCCGACAGCAGAGGTCTCCTTGTTAGATAAAACTAATTGGGGTTTAATAACCCTTTTGAGTATATCTGCCACCGACAGAGTAAACTTACGGCTGAAGGTTTCACGATAACCAAGGAGTGACCTCCTGCCTCTTAAACTGTGACCACCTCTTATCAAGGTCGGCATTGAGCTCTTATAAATGTTCTTGCGTGTTGTGTCCAATGCTCAGCTGACGGACCATGTATAATCACCGAGCGGGTTTTCGGCGTCGAGCAAGGCATCCCGCAGGACTGACGATGTTTTGCCAGTGTCATCTCGCACGTCACATGGCAACCTGTCGTCGTAAATCACACTCGAGGTCCTCATGCATATGAACCATTCTTCCGGGTGCAGTTCGTTCCCCAAGTGTGGCGTGGCCGTTTGTAGGTCTCCAGCGTGCTCTTGCTGACCCGCCTACCCTCTGCTCCTCTCAGGCACGTGGCTTCTGGCGACCATCCAGTTGTGAGAAACCAGCTCTGCCCTTTGACCTCTCGAGGGTAGGTGGGTATTGGGGTAGGGGCAGCAAGGGGGACAAGACGTCCTTAGACCCTCCATCCCCTGTTATTGATTCCTTCAACTCGCACACCTGGTGTTTTTGCGATTCCTGCCTCTTTGTCTGATGAAAAAATGTAATCCAAGAGCGGTGCTTGAATGTGAGTGATCCAAATATACCTGGAATGGTTATAGAGAACTGAACAGACAGAGAGTTTTGCTGTTAATAGAGAGTTCAGTTTCTGTCCGAGGGTGGCGTCGATACATATCCTTGTATCAGCGTTGGGTAATCATGATTTTTGATTGTGAAATTGAAACTTACTACGATGTCTCTTGATATATTTTATATAGAAGAAACAGATAAATGCAAATATAGAAAAGTTCTGTATAAATGGATAGGGAAAAGAAGAGAAGAGAAAGAAGGGAAAAGAGGAGAAAAGAGAAGATAGAGAAGAGAAAGAAAGAGAAATGTGGAGATAGGAGAGGAAAAAGAAGAAAAAATAACGAGAAGAACAGATGTACGTATAACAAAGTCCCCCCAAAAAAAAAAAAAAAAATATCGCATTCCTATAACAACAACTACATCAGAACCTATAAACACCAATACATAACACCCAGCCATAAACTTTCAACCCAATACCTCACTATCCTATACGAATCACCGCTTGCTATCTCCTTCACTTAACAACTGCCTTCATATTGCTTTGCCACCGCTCGAAGCGAAAGCCAAGGTGGCTCTCGCTCCCTCTCTCGCTCGAGGAATATGCAAAGTTTCATGGGCAAGTTTTGTATTCCTAGGGCGCTGTACAGCTGGCCGTCCTCGCCCCAGAAGCGGCCTCGACGCTTCCGGGGAGAGAGGCGAGCGAGAGCCACCTTGGCTTTCGCTTCGAGCGGTGCAAAGCAATATGAAGGCAGTTTTAAGTGAAGGAGATAGCAAGCGGTGATTCGTATAGGATAGTGAGGTATTGGGTTGAAAGTTTATGGCTGGGTGATGTATTGGTGTTTATAGGTCTGATGTAGTTTGTTGGTTATAGGAATGCGATATTTTTTTTTTTTTTTTTGGGGGGGGACTTTGTTATACGTACATCTGTTCTTCTCGTTATTTTTTCTTCTTCTTTTCCTCTCCTATCTCCACATTTCTCTTTCTTTTCTCTTCTCTCTTATCTTCTCTTTTCTCCTCTTCTTCCCTTCTCTTCTCTTTCCCTATCCATTTATACAGAACTTTTCTATATTTGCATTTATCTGTTTCTTTCTAAATATAAATATATCAAGAGACATCGTAGTAAGTTTCAATTTCACAATCAAAAATCATGATTACCCAACGCTGATACAAGGATATGTATCGACGCCACCCTCGGACAGAAACTGAACTCTCTATTAACAGCAAAACTCTCTGTCTGTTCAGTTCTCTATAACCATTCCAGGTATATTTGGATCACTCACATTCAAGCACCGCTCTTGGATTACATTTTTTTCATCAGACAAAGAGTAGCAGGAATCGCAAAACACCAGGTGTGCGAGTTGAAGGAATCAATAACAGGGGATGGAGGGTCTAAGGACGTCTTGTCCCCCTTGCTGCCCCTACCCCTAATACCCACCTACCCTCGAGAGGTCAAAGGGCAGAGCTGGTTTCTCACAACTGGATGGTCGCCAGAAGCCACGTGCCTGAGAGGAGCAGAGGGTAGGCGGGTCAGCAAGAGCACGCTGGAGACCTACAAACGGCCACGCCACACTTGGGGAACGAACTGCACCCGGAAGAATGGTTCATATGCATGAGGACCTCGAGTGTGATTTACGACGACAGGTCGCCATGTGACGTGCGAGGTGACACTGGCAAAACATCGTCAGTCCTGCGGGGATGCCTTGCTCGACGCCGAAACCCGCTCGGTGATTATACATGGTCCGTCAGCTGAGCATTGGACACAACACGCAAGAACATTTATAAGAGCTCAATGCCGACCTTGATAAGAGGTGATCACAGTTTAAGAGGCAGGAGGTCACTCCTTGGTTATCGTGAAACCTTCAGCCGTAAGTTTACTCTGTCGGTGGCAGATATACTCAAAAGGGTGTATTAAACCCAATTAGTTTTATCTAACAAGGAGACCTCTGCTGTCGGCGACAACACAAACGCAGTAATTCTGTAGCTATTTGTCTTTGTCAAAGATGAATGATATGTGAGACGCAATAAACCTCCCTAATGATGAAGAACCATCAACAGCGTCATTAAAATACACCGCACAAATGGCTTAAGAAAGCACTCGCATTTAGAAACAAGCCAAGGCAATTTGTCAAGTTCATCTGGGACCCAATCAACGCCTTGTGCACAGCAGATGACCAACAACAGCAGAAGCCAGCAGCGAAGGTCGAGGACCCGCGTAGGAACAAGCAGCGTTTAGCTTCTTGCGAGCGGAGTGAGGAGTGAGGCGATGAGGCGGCCAGCTCCTCCCTCATGGTTTACTTCCTCTACCTGTGACTCACTGTTTGCTCAGAAGCTCAGGGCGTCACGACTGCCTTGAGAGCATAACGCTCACTCGCAGCGCCCGTGAGAGGAAGCAGACAATTAGGAAAAAGTGTTTATGCGATAGTTCGCTCTTGTTTTTCCTTTTCATGCCTTCGTTCATCGGTGTCGTATCCAGTGTCTGGCAAATAATGACGACATTTTGTAAACAAAGAGGCTGTTGACTTTGCACATCCTCGGTCTCACTGCTTCATCCCTACACAATAAGACACAGGCTTTCTTTGTGTTCAAGTTGCTTCGTGCTCGACGCCCTCAAGAACGGCTTTTGTATTTGCAATTTCCCGTCAAACCCGCAGGGTAAAATTAACCTATGGATGGAAAGGCAAATTCTCCTTAACAGGTTATTATCTTGATTATTCTTATACTCCGTAGGATCACAATCCGACGAGGTATGAATATTAAACTGGTATATAAAAATGACACTCACTCACTCATCTCTCTCTCTCTCTCTCTCTCTCTCTCTCTCTCCTCTCTCTCTCTCTCTTCTCTCTCTCTCTCTCTTCTCTCTCTCTCTCTCTCCCTTCCCTCTTTCCTCTATCCCTCTTTCCCTCTCCGTCCCCTCAATCCCTTTATCCCTAACTCCATCCACTATCCCTACTCCATCCCCCTATCCCTATTCCTCTCTCTATCCCTCCTCTCCTCTCTCCTCTCTCTCTTCTCTCTATTCCTCTCTCGATCTCTCTTCTCTATTCCTCTCTCTCTCTCTATTCCTCTCTCTCCTCTATTCCTCTCACTCCCTCTATCCCCTCTCTCCCCTCTATTCTCTCTTCTCTCCTCTCTATTCCTCTCTCTCCCCCTCTTATTCCTCTCTCCCCTTCTATTCCTCTCCCTCTCCTCTATCCTCTCCCTTTCTCTCTCTTTCTCCCATCCTCCTCTCTTCTTTCTTTCTCCTCCCTATCCTCCCTCTCTCCCTTCTCTCTCTCTCCCTCCCTCCTTCCTTCTCTCCCTCCCTCCCTCCTCTCTCCACACACATATTTTTTACACACAGAATACCTAAACAGAATGACAATCATCTTTACATTAGATTATAAACGTCTTGATGAAAGCACATACCTGACGTCACGCACGGTATTTTGTGTCTAATAAACAAAGCTATTTAACATTTATATCACCCGCCACGAGCCTATATATAACCATAAGAGCCAGAAAGCGCCAGTGCCGAGGATCAAACAGAAATAAAGTTTGACTGATATACTAGGAAAAGCTCCCATTTTTTTCCTGCAGTTTACAGCAACCTTCCCATTTGAATAACCTAAATATAGAAGCTTTGTGCCTATGTCCCATCAAAGGCTTGGCAGATATAGACCGCATGCCATGTCACACGAGTTAATGCCTTTTTTTTTAATTCGCGAGATATAGCGATTTCAATGTGCGTCCCAGTTTTTCGTTGGGTTTCGTATCAAATCAGTGATTTTTATTTCTTATTTGTTTTATTATTTTATTTTTTTATCCTTCTCTTGTCTCTTTGCACTTGTTTTCATGAATTAGTATGAGGTTGTTATTTGCTTGTTTGTTATTGATGTTACCTGGGGGGGAGATTGTAAGTACTCGACGGATGTGGTTCTCGATTAGCCGACTGGGTTATGGATTGGAAATGACCAATCTCCTTTGAAACAAGATTGGTTGCGGATGGTATCGCGTTCAGCATGTCTCGGATTTTGACTCTCCTACAGAAAGTTTTGAGAGGATTACGTATGCTTCTGAAATACCGGCGCCATAATCATCTTCACCATCATCATAATCACCATTACCATCATCACAATCAACAACACCGTCACCATCAACACCATTACCATCGTCACCTTCAACATCATCATCACCATCAACACCATTACCAGCATCATCAACACCATCACCTTCAATAACATCATCATCATCATCAACAACATTCTCACCATCATCATCATCGTCATCGATGAAATCATCAGGGCCATTATTATTGTTATTATTTCTTACTATATTCTCAATATCATGCAAAGAATAATGAACATGTAACAGAAAAAAATATTTTTCAAATAAATGAAAATCAAATAGTACTAATAATATTAGCAGTATTAATAATAGTAATAGTATTAATAATAATAATGATAATAATAATAATAATAATAATAATAATAATAATAATAATAATAATTTAATAACGATAATACTAATAATAATGTTGATAACAACAACAATAATCATGATAACAATAACGATGATAAAAAATGATAATGATTGATGGTAATAATAATATCAATAATAATAATTAATGGTAACAATGATAACAATATTATAATTATCTCATTATCATTTCATTATTTCATTATTATTATTATTATTATTATTATTATCATTTTATCATCATCATTATTATTATTGTTATTATTATTATCATTTTATTATTATTAATTATTATTTATTATTATTTTATTATTATTATTATTATTTATTATTATTATATTATTATTATTATTATTATTACTATCATCACTATTGTCATTATTATTATATTGATAATAAACATAATAATAAAATAATGATAATACTAATGATAAAAAATTATATCAACATGAAAAATAAAGTTAACAATAATGAATACTAGATAATGATAGTAGTAATAAAAAAAAAGAAAATAAATAATAATAATGATAATGAATATGAATATAATCATGATGATGATGATGATTATATTATAATATCTATTATGTAGTAGTAATTATGATTATAATAATATAATAATAACCATAACAATAGAACAATAATAATAATAATACCAATAATATAATAATATTCACGATTATCATCATCACTACTTTCATTACCATTATTCTTTATCATAAATAAAAACAATAAAAACAACATAACAGCAAAATAATGATAAACAACAACAATAATATAACCATAACAGCATTAATGATACTAATATTATAATGAAAATATAATAACGATATAATGATATGTTTAATAATAATAATGCAATAGTAATAATAACAACAAATATCTATAATAATAATGATGATGATTTCAATATCAATAATATATAGTATTAATATATAATAATAATAATAATAATAATAATAATAATAATAATAATCAATAGTAATAATAATAATAGTAATAATAATTAAATGATAATAACATAACAAAAAAAAACAATAATGACGATGATGGTGATGACAATAATAATAATAGCAATAATGATAATAATAATAATCATCATCATCATATCATCAT
>NW_020870026.1:1595418-1602918 GCF_003789085.1 Penaeus vannamei
TCTCTCTCTCTCTCTCTCTCTCTCTCTCTCTTCTCTCTTTCTCTCTTTCTCTTTTTCTTCCCCTCTGTTTCTCCTCTCCCCCCTTCCTTTCCGCTCTCTTTCTCTACCCCACCTCTCCCCCCCCCCCTCTCTCATGTTTCTCAGGTATCAAAACAATGTAAAAAAAAAAATAAATAAAAATCACATAGAATAAAATAAATATACATAAAAAAATGAAAAATTGTGGCATGGGCAAACCAAAATTTACCAGAATGCCACATTATGCAACTAAACCCCCACAGCCACAATTTATTAAGACAGTTGTGAACAGAATCTCCTTACTAACACCTATTTTCCGCCGCGTTCATCCTTTACTCACCTTAATTTTGTTGTGACCTGAAGTTAGATCATACAACTCCCTCTCTCCCTCCCCCTCCTTCCCTCCTCTCCCTCTCCCTCCCCCTCTTCCCTTCTCCCTCCCCCTCTTCTCTCCTCTCCCTCTTTCTCTCTCCCTCCCTGTATTTCTCTACCCCACTCTTCTCTCTTTCTCTTTCCTTCCCCCCTCCTCTCTCCTCTCTATCTCTTTTTCTCTCCTCCTTCCTCTCTCTTCCTCTTTTTCTATCTCCTCCTCCCTTTCTCTCTGCCCTCCTCTCTCTCTTTCTCTCCCCCCTCCTCCCTCTCTCTTTCTCCTCTCCTCCCTCTCTCCTCTCTCCCCTCCTCCCTCTCCCCACCCTCCTCTCTCGTTCTCTCTCTCTCCCTCCTCGCATCTTTCTTTCACCCTCCTCTCTTGTTCTCTTTCTTTCTCCCTCCTCATTATCATTCTTTCCACCCTCCTCTCTCTTTCTCTACCCCTCCTCCCTCTGTCTCTTTCACCCCACTCTGTGTGTGTGTGTGTGTGTGTGTTTTCTCAACCCCCCTCCTCACCTTTCTGTTTCTCTCTACCCCTCCCCCCTCTTTCTCTCTCTCTCTTCTCTCCCTTCCCCCCTCTCTCTCTCTCTCTTCTCTCTCTCTCTCTCTCTCTCTCTCTTCTCTCTCTCTCTCTCTCTCTCTCTCTCTCTCTCTCTCTCTCTCTCTCTCTCTCTCTCTCTCTCTCTCTCTCTCTCTCTCTCTCTCCCCTTCTTGTTTCTCTCTCTCCCCCCTTCCTTTCTTGCTCTCTTTCTCTACCCCACCTCTCTTTCCCCCCCCCCCCTCTGCTCATGTTTCTCAGGTATCAAAACAATGTTAAAAAAAAAATTAAATTAAAATCAATGAATAAATTAAAATACATAAAAAAAACCACACCTAATTTAGTGTGGAACTGAAAGTTAGATCATACAACTGGCAAAATGAGTGGTAGGAAGTAGGGTAAGTTTTGGGGGGAAAAGAAATCTGTCAAACTTTTCCTCGTGTTTCCTCAAGGTTTGCAGTTGTACCTGGAAGATGGGAAAGGAATAAAAGAAACGTTGGCTGATTATACTGAAAAGGCCCAAATGATATCTGCAGGTTTCCACTGCCAGTAAGCTGAAGAAAGCAGAGAATCAAATCAGTTGCAGTGCAATCCCAAGGGGAAGAAATTACATACAGCACAGTGAGGAAGCTTCTGCAGAGCTGTTCCTGTTCCATGTTGGGCGCATAACAAGGGAGCCAACAAAGTATACACATGGCAAAAAACAACAACAACAACAACAAAATGCTTGCTGTATGAATGGTTGAATGTGCAGAAAACAAGTCTGAGACATGCGACGTCCATTTGAGTAACGATGAAAAGAGAGCAATCCTAGCCAAAGTCGAAATAAGAATTTGGATCTACCATTTGCCAACAGAAAACCCACAAAAGACGAAGCAGTATATGGGAAAGGCAATGATTAGACGCCGAACCATGAGTGGGAAAGAATGAATCAAGTGAATGACTTTTTCAAAAAAAAAAAAAAAAAACTTTCGTTTTCTAGATGTTTAAACTCGAGGCTGTTTCTGCAAGGAAGAGCATAGTGTACCGCTTGCAATTTATCATATTACAAGCACCAAAGCAATCACTGAGGTTCGAATTACAGGACTAGTATGGGGACCCCATCGACCTCATCTGCTCAAGATTAATGTATCTAGCAGTGGCTGCTTTTGCAAGGTAGAACATGTGTTTAAGCTTATCATATGTACCAAAGTGCAGAATCTGTGGTATTTTCCATACGCCTCTGAAATCTTAGCATGTAGGAGAGGTGACGATTTACCAAAAACATGGATGGAAATAACTTAATCCACATCGCGGACTGACTGGCATGAGAAGTCACAGGGCCTACGAGTGGCCAAGACTATGTATGCCCCAGGCATAGTTGTCACTAAGTAATGTATCTGACGCCGAATCTTTGGCTTAAGGCGCCAGAAGACAGAAACCGAGAGACTAGACAATATACTGAAAAAAATCCCCGTTTTAACCCGCCTTCCTCCTCCCTCAGGGGGGCAGTAGGTCGACAACGGAAAGATCCCTACGAGAGGAAGATGCATGCCCGCTGTGAAAAATAAATAAATAAAATAAAAGTAGATATAAAATAAAATAAAAAAGAAAGAAAAAACGGATAGGAAACCATAGAAGTGTAAGATATAATCTACCAAATAAATAACATAATAAAATATCAAAGATAGCGACAATATAAACATTCCCCCTGAAAAGGGTAAAAAAAAAAAAATCAGAAGAGGGAAAGTTGAGAGGAAAGCAGACTCGGAGATGGAAATGTAAGGGGCGACACATGGGGGGGGGGGCTAGGAATAAATGGGGTTGCGTGCTTAGGTTTCCGGCGGTGTTTTGGATTATTAAGGACTCATTTTTTTTACACCGCGACGTTATTGATAGTTTTCTCGATACAAAAGCATTGTGCCGAGTATATTCTGACATCAATACAATATTGTATTGGCTTACTAAACCACGGAATACTTAAGTTCAACTCTAGGCTTATTTAGAATCAAACCAGTTTTATACTGTAGTACTAATCATCGATTATCTGTGGCTACCCTCCGAGTCCACTTTAAAACTCCCCATCGTTCCACTTACCATCCTATGGTATTTCATCTGGATAGGATGAAGGAGAGGGAGTGCCCAGTGGTTTGCTGAGGCAATTTCTGGTTGTTTTGCAGTGCTTGACAATCTGATAGACCCTGTCTTTGGGACAATTTCAAGCGAGAAACGCTAGCAGCTCAAGAATCGATTAGTGAACACCCAAGAGCAAGACGGAATTTTATCTCGCAGGAAACATTGAAAGCCACAAAACCTTGTCCGCGCAGCTCGTCTAACATGGGATCAGGATTTGAATCGTTCCCAGGTGCAGAGGGCTCGGTCATTGTTGAGAAGGGACTGGGAACAGTTTATTAGGAGTCTTGCAGAGGAGGTTGAAGACCATTTCTTTGTAAATAACACTCGTCCAGCCTACCAAGCCCTATTCACAGGTGACTACAGTCTGCTCAGTTAGTGGCCAGATCGTCTCAGATCTTGTTGGGGCGCGGGAGTGTTGGGCTGAGTATTTTGAGTAGATGTACCAGGTTGATCCACTGAGAGTTAATATGGATGCGGGTAGTGTCTTGATTCTGTTGTCAATCCCACCCATCATTGAGGATCCACCCTCCCTAACTGAAGTAAAGGGGGGAATCTACCAGCCGAAAAGTGGTAAAGCAGCTGGTATCAACGGCATCCCAGCTAAACTGTTAGAGGTTGGTGGTGAACCCATGGTGCAGGGGTTGCAGGTGGACGGCCATCTGACAGTTTGGTACAGTTCCCCCTGAACTGTTGATGTGTCTGGTCATCCCTCTCTGGAAGGGGAAAGGAGATTGATGGGACAGCAGCAATCACCGAGGCATCACACTGCTCAGTATATTAGGCATGGTTCTTGATCACATACTTCTGAAAAGTATCAGAGATCACCTGCTGAAGCACCAGAGGCTGGAGCAATCTGGGTTCGCTCATGGTAAGTCCACAATAGACCGTATCCTAGCGCTTTGAGTCATTGTAGAATGCCGCCGTGTGTCCAGGCATGGGCTGCTCACAGTCTACATTGACACTAAGACGTTCAGTATGATGCATCAGGAATCATTCTGGGAGATCCTGAGAACGAGAAGAATTCCAATAAGGATTATTGGATTAACTGTAAGCCTATATATTGGTACTGTAAGTGCAGTGAAATGTAGGAGCCTGTCGAGCTTCTTTCCTGTTAGTTCAGGAGGAGACAAGCCTTTGTCCTTGCTCCAGCACTTTTTAACACTTGCATGGACTGAATACTGGGCAGAGCTACGGTCCAGTCATTGTGGAGCAACACTGGGCAATATCGAGTTACTGACCTTGACTGTGCTGACGATGTTGCTATTCTGTCTGAGTGCTTGGAATCGTTAGTGGCATCTCTAGATGCATTTAGCAATGAGGCAAAGCTCCTGGGTCTAGAGGTCTCTAGGACCAAGACCCAGATCCAGGACTTTAGGGATTTGCCAGGAGAACCTGTTCAGTCGGTATGTGCTTGCAGCAAAGACATTGAAGTCACAGAGAGCTTATATACCTTGGTAGTGTAGTTCATAACTTTGGGCTGTCAGAACTCTCTCATCAAGAGTATTTGGATATGCAGTTTCCAAGGCCCTGATAATGCAAGTTTTACTGTACGGTGGTGAAATCTGGTCATTATCTTGTGCCTTGAAATTTCGTCTTGATGTGTTTTGTAATTGCGCTGGATCATGGGGTACAGTTGGCAGTATCCAACCAACAATTACACTGAAACTGGCACAGGACCTGTTACTTGCACAATCCGTGATCGCCAACTCAGGCTATATGGCTACCTGGCTCGTTTCCCACAGGATGGTCCCGCCCACCAGATGGATGGAAGAGGACTGTGGGACGACCCAGGAAATTGTGGCGTGGGTAGATAAGTAAAACCTGTTACGTAGAGCTTAAGATGGGCCGAGTCCCTGCCTGGCAGCTCAAACACGAGGGACCCTCATAAGTGGAAATGAAGAGTGGATGTGGCTGAGCCCCCTTGGCGTTAGCTCCCCAGTTAATGAATGACGTGCTTTGGGGCATAACGGGGTCGCTTGTGAAGGCTGCAAAAAATGGGCACATTATTTGTGTGCAGGACTTGAAGAAAAGGAAAAGGACCCAAACTTATGCGAATTTTGTGTTTGATGTGTTTTCATATTATGTCATCTTGAATTTTTTTGTGTGTTAACTGACATTGTATGTGAATTCCGCACCAATATTTTGTGTATCCTGCCAGTTTCCTCAGGGAAATATGACTTATTCTCAATAAATGCCTGTTTTCATGTTTTTAACAGCATGTGAATATCAGTTTGTCCTATTTGCTGCCCTGTTTTGCCCCCAGGTAAGGGGAAAAAGGAGTAATGGGCAAAAATCTGAAAATTTTCAATAACTTTCAAGCTCGCCCGTCCTTTATATCTTGGTTATGGTAATAGACTTCACATAACTGTAAAATTTCAAAATCATATGACCTCATATGAGCATTTGGGAATTAATTGAAACTAAGTACCCCGTTTTGCCCACTCTCCTCGACTCATCAGCCGCGAGAATAAGTAGGGGTGCATTTTAATGTGTTACTTGATGCTGATATCGGGAGTAGTGGGGACGCGGAGGTTGTGAATAAGTCGTTGTTTTCAGTCTCTGTGAAGACGTATGCAACTTCATTCGTGTAATGTTTCACATAGGTGAAGCTTGGTTTGTTTCGAGGATATAGGTTCAGCTGATAAAAGTACAGTGATTTTTCAATTCCATTTAGATTTCTCTTAACAATTGTTTGCGTCGTTCCGTGGTGAGTATTCAAAAATATATATCGCCTTTACTAATTTTTGTTTTAATTCCAATTCAAAAGAAAAATTTAAATCATTTCATTGAATCTGTGAAGGAGAGTGCACTGAAGAAAGGATTAAATACTGGAATAGTTGTTAAAAAGGTCAAGATACACCATGTTTAAGCATAGGTTCCACTGCCCAGGCTCACTTCCGGCTCTTCCCTGCATCGCTCCTGGTCTGGCTCCCAAGATGCAGGGCCGTGACCTGACCACAAAGGTGATAATCCCAGAGTCAGTCGTGTCTCGAAGAATCCCAGCTTAAAGAAGCTGCAACAAAGAGCGAGTGATATGTTCCCAAATAGGGGCCAAACCAGTGTCAAGAAGTTTTCCCAACGGTTTTTTTCTAATAATTTCATTACCATTTGGATGTGCGTCATACATGGCAGTATCTATGTCGCAATGTGGTGTATAAAAGTCGCAGTTACTGAAAGTGAAAATCCAAGCCTCGGCTCATATGAGGCACCCAATAAATGTTCGTGCCTGAAGTTACTTCAGTTGATGCCGATAAAAGCAATAGCAGTGGTGCTCTCTCTCTCTCTCTCTCTCTCTCTCTCTCTCTATATATATATATATATATATATATATATATATATATATATATATATATATATATACATACAAAGAGAGAGAGAGAGACTACCACTGCTATTGCTTTCATCGGCATCAACTGAAGTAACTTCAGACAAGAACATTTATTAGGTGCCTCATATGAGCCGAGGCTTGGATTTTCACTTTCAGTAACTACGACTTTTATACACCACATTTTCCAAAATGACAAGTAAGAATTTAGCGGAGATTTAATAAAGAAATAATGTTTTCGGTTGTTGCAATAAATACAAACATTATTTTTTAAACCACTTTGATAAAATGATTTCTTTTTGTAACCAATATAACTGGGATGACTAGGAAATATGTTACTTTAGTTACAAAATGTTATGTTGAATATCAACAACGTGTACCACAAGTTAAATTTTAACAAATAGTCACATGTTGCTATATCACTGCATCAGACGCACGATATCCCTTACCTCCATTACAGGTCTGAAAGTAACGTTGGTAGATCTACCAGCCGGTCAGTTTATCGAAATAAGTCTGTTGGTAGGTCTATCAATGTATCAGTTATGAGGATAGCAATCTGTCATTTACTTGTTTGTATTCAGTACACATGAGTCTTCATCGGTGGACTTTTATGAAGGCGTATGAGGTGTGGACGCTCCCAAAATAATTGCACAAGTAGAATTCTGATTCTCAGTGCAAGGAATCAAGTAGACATAAAGATTTATATAGTATAGAACGTATAACAAGTGTGAACGCACAGACAAGCAGAAAAGTAGATGTGAAGTAGTTTAACAATATTGTGAACACAGAAACGTGTCTATAATCACACAATGAGAATCAAAGATAAATATTTCTCATTAACAGGGTTTGTAAAGTACTTATATCTTTGTTCTTTATATTATTTGGTTACATGATAAACATTCACGACAGCAGAAATATAAAATATCAATTGATATTCTGTATAAATGTTTAGATGTGAGATCCACTGCTAACACTACAAGGAACGTGTTACATTGACCGGTAATGATACAGAATCCGAAGATATTTTAATGTACCGATAGAGATCAGCCAGACAAGAAGGGCGCAATGCCGCGCTAATATAAAGATGTGATAACCGCCGCGACTGCTCATCACTCCACCAACCGTGTGGAATGAG
>NW_020870026.1:1607918-1615418 GCF_003789085.1 Penaeus vannamei
CATCAGCGTCCCATCACCTTTAAGAAAAAAAAATTATATTCACACACCTTCCCCATATCAATCCCCTGTTCTAACACATCAACGTATTTAAAAAAAAAAAAAAATAGGAAAAAAAGTAAAAATAATAATTTTACTCTTCCCATCAGCGTCCCATCACCTTTAAGAAAAAAAATTATATTCACAACACCTTCCCCATATCAATCCCACTGTTCTAACACATCAACGTATTTAAAAAAAAAAGGAAAAAAAAGTAAAAATAATAATTTTACTCTTCCCATCAGCGTCCCATCACCTTTAAGAAAAAAATATATATTCACAACACCTTCCCCATATCAATCCCACTGTTCTAACACATCAACGTATTTAAAAAAAAAAAAAAAAAAAAAAAAAAAAAAAAAATAATTTTTACTCTTCCATCAGCGTCCCATCACCTTTAAGAAAAAAAAAATTATATTCACAACACCTTCCCCATATCAATCCCACTGTTCTAACACATCAACGTATTTAAAAAAAAAAGGAAAAAAAAAGTAAAAATAAAATTTTACTCTTCCATCAGCGTCTTATCACCTTTAAAGAAAAAAAATTATATTAAACACCTTCCATATCAATCCCACTGTTCTAACACATCAACGTATTAAAAAACAAAAAAGGGAAAACAAGTAAAAACTAATAATAATTTACTCTTCCCATCAGCGTCCATCACCTTTAAGAAAAAAATTATATTCACAACACCTTCCCCATATCAATCCCCTGTTCTAACACATCAACGTATTTAAAAAAATAATAATAGGAAAAAAAAGTAAAAATAATAATTTTTTACTCTTCCCATCAGCGTCCCATCACCTTTAAAGAAAAAAAATTTATATTCACAACACCTTCCCCATATCAAACCCACTGTTTTCTAACACATCAACGTATTAAAAAAAAGGGAAAAAAGTAAAATAATAATTTTTACTCTTCCCATCAGCGTCCATCACCTTTAAGAAAAAAAATTATATTCACAACACCTTCCCCATATCAATCCCACTGTTCAACACATCAACGTATTTAAAATAATAATAATAATAAATAAGAAAAAAGTAAAAATAATAATTTTACTTTCCATCAGCGTCCCATCACATTTAAAGAAAAAAAAAATTATATTCACAACACCTTCCCCATATCAATCCCACTATTCTAACACATCAACGTATTTAAAAAAAAAGGAAAAAAAGGAAAAAATAATTTTACTCTTCCCAATCAGCGTCCATCACCTTAAGAAAAAAAAATTATATTCACAACACCTTCCCCATATCAATCCCACTGTTCAAACATCAACGTATTTAAAAAAAAAAGGAAAAAGTAAAAATAATAATTTACTCTTCCCATCAGCGTCCCATCAACCTTTAAGAAAAAAATTATATTCACAAAACCTTCCCCCATATCAACCCCACTGTTCTAACACATCAACGTATTTAAAAAAATAAAGGAAAAAAAGTAAAATAATAATTTTACTCTTCCCATCAGCGTCCCATAACCTTTAAGAAAAAAAATTATATTCACAACACCTTCCCATATCAATCCCACTGTTCTAACACATCACGTATTTAAAAAAAATAAGGAAAAAAAAGGAAAACTGTAATCATTTTACTCTTCCCATCAGCGTCCCATCACCTTTAAGAAAAAAAATTATATTCACAACACCTTCCCCATATCAATCCCACTGTTCTAACACATCAACGTATTTTTAAAAAATAATAATAATAAATAAGGAAAAAAAGTAAAAATAATAATTTTACTTTTCCCATCAGCGTCCATCACCTTAAGAAAAAAATATTCACAACACCTTCCCCATATCAATCCCACTATCTAACACATCAACGTATTTAAAAAAATAAGGAAAAAAAAGTAAAAACTATAATCATTTTACTCTTCCATCAGCGTCCTATACCTTTAAGAAAAAAATATATATTCACAACACCTTCCCCATATCAATCCCACATCAACGTATTAAAACAAAAAAAAAAAAAAGGAAAAAAGGGAAAAATAATAATTTTACTTTTCCCATCAGCGTCTCATCACCTTTAAGAAAAAAAATTATATTCACAACACCTTCCCCATATCAATCCCACTGTTCAAACACATCTACGTATTTAAAAAAAAAATAAGGAAAAAAAGTAAAAATAATAATTTTACTTTTCCCATCAGCGTCCCATCACCTTTAAGAAAAAAAAATTATATTCACAACACCTTCCCCATATCAATCCCACTATTCTAACACATCAACGTATTTAAAGAAAAAAAGGAAAAAAGGAAAAAAATAATAATTTTTACTCTTCCCATCAGCGTCCTATCACCTTTAAGAAAAAAAAATTATATTCACAACACCTTCCCCATATCAATCCCACTGTTCTAACACATCAACGTATTTAAAAAAAAAAAGGAAAAAGGAAAAATGTAATAATTTTACTCTTCCCATCAGCGTCTCATCACCTTTCAAAAAAAATATATTCACAACACCTTCCCCATATCAACCCCACTGTTCTAACACATCAACGTATTAAAAAAAAATAATAAAAAAACTATAATAATTTTTACTTTTCCCATCAGCGTCTCATCACCTTTCAAAAAAAAAATTCTTATACTCACACACTTCCCCATATCAATCCCACTATTCTAACACATCAACGTATTTAAAAAAAAAAAAAAAGGAAAAAAAAAATTAATAATTTTACTCTTCCCATCAGCGTATCCTTTAAGAAAAAAAATTATATTCACAACACCTTCCCCATATCAATCCCACTGTTCTAACACATCAACGTATTAAAAAAAAAAAAAAAAAGTAAAAATAATAATTTTACTCTTCCCATCAGCGTCCCATCACCTTTAAGAAAAAAATTATATTCACAACACCTTCCCCATATCAATCCTACTATTCTAACACATCAACGTATTAAAAAAAAAAAGTAAAAACTAAAATCATTTTACCTTTCCCAGCTGCGCCTCCCAATCACGCCCACACGCACCGCCTTCCAGTGTCTTCTCGCGCCCTAGTTCGACCTCCTACGTTAGAGCGCCCGTGTTGTCGTCTATATTTACAGTAGTAACATTACGGTCCCTTAATTGGCTTACAACTCGCGTGTTTGTTTTGGGGAACGGTGGTGGGGGGAGGGGGGGGAGGGGGGAGGGGTAGAAGGGGAAGGGGTGGAAAAGGAGGGAGGAACGAAGGAGAGAAAAGGGGGAAGAAAGGAGACTATATATGCATATAAAGGAATACATACATGTCTGTAGAGTTATATGTGTGTGTGTTTGTGTATACATATATATTATGTGTTGTGTGTGTGTGTGTGTGTGTGTGTGTGTGTGTGTGTGTGTGTGTGTGTGTGTGTGTGTGTGTGTGTGTGTGTGTGTGCGGGGACGGAGTGTTTTATTTTTAAAGACGAACTGAAATGACTAAAACTAAATACCCATCACTTACTGTATGTTATAAGTAAACAAGACGCAATCATTATCTCAAACAAGTTATAAGGAGAATGAAAAGTAATTCTAACAAAATATTATTTGAAATGTATGTATTGCACCTGATTCATTTTCATACATGGCGGTTAGTGTATATTGTGTGCACCGTTTCCTATTCTGTGTGTCTTTCTTTTGAAGTTCACATAATCGAGGTTTTATACTTCTCCGATCTTACACTCATGTATATACGCTAGTTGCTGATATGGACAAATATGTGTACCCGAGTGTGTTTGGATCTTCATTGACACATTTCATTTGCTGGTCACCATAAAGATAATCCACAAGTTATATATATTACTCTTCTTTCGATATGATAATGTTAAAAATGTTGATGAAAAAAATCGATTTAACCTAAATTCACATTTTCCCCAAATCAAGGTTTAAGTAATTAAAGCCAGACTTAATAGACTTAGAAACGCTCTTTGTCTTTCATTTTTCTTACAATAATCACTGTTTTCATTTAGTCTGAACACACATCTTACAGTTTATATTTGTTTGATTTTCACAGAGTCAGACTTCCAGTTACTCTTTCCGTATTTAGAACTTTAATCGAGATTTTCTTAGATTCATTTCCTCTGAATTAGTTGACATACCTAAAGTTAAAAAAGGAAAATCTCGGAATATCTTCGTTCTCTCAGATGATTAGGAAATAACAAGTTAGTTCTGGATTTATCATGAGATTCGCGGAATGTTTTATAACAATGATTTACAAACAGTAGGATATATAAAAGTTGACGGAAGAGAATTCCTTGGTTGTCAGCTTTCGGCGTGGGTGGGTAGAGAGAGAGAGAGAGAGAGAGAGAGAGAGAGAGAGAGAGAGAGAGAGAGAGAGAGAGAGAGAGAGAGAGAGAGAGAGAGAGAGAGAGAGAGAGAGGGGGGGGGGGGATTGGGGGAAGGAACAGAGGGAAAAAGGAAGTGAGTGCGGGAGGGAAGGGAGAGAGAGAGGGGGGTGGGGGAGAAGGGAGGGAAAGGAAGAGAGAAAGGGAGAGGGAATGAGGGGTAGAGAGGGAGAGGAAGAGGGAGAGAGAGAGAGAGGGAATGGGGGTAGAGAGGGAGAGAGAGAGAGAGAGAGAGAAGGGGTCTTGGGCGGAGGGAATTCATAGCAGCCAGCACTCACGCTCTGGAAGCAGTGGTGAGAGGTGCGAGGAACCTCTCTCTCTCTGTTTCCTGTCCTGGCACCTGCAGCGGTCGCTTGCCATTTCCACCTGGTGCCATCGGTGTCTCAGATTAATTTCCTTTCGTATTCTCTTATCACTTTTCCCTTCATCCGCCTCACGCGATGCTTGCGACCGCCAACGCCCTGCCCGTAATCACACTCCTAACGAGCGTGACCTATGGCAGTTACGGGTCACCTGTTCTCTCGTCGGTGGACATCCTCTTCGACGACCAGTTCCCGTTGCTGCGAAAGCTTCCTCCGCTGTACCGCCAGAGGGACGGACAAGTCATGGTGCCGAGGGAAGGGAGGTCGTCCTCGGCTCGAGAAGGACCTCAACCCGACATGCAGATGCTGAGGAAGGCCATGGACGCCTGCTGGAGAGTCCTGTGGTACTACCGAGGACACACAGCTCAGATGAACCTCGATGCAGTCATAGGAACCCGAATCGCTGAAGGTGAGTGGGAGAGAGATAGGAGAAAGGGGAGAGAGATAGGTGGGTAGATAGATAGATTGAGAGAGAAAGGAAGGGAGAAAATAGAGATATAGATAGGAGAACAGATGGAAGCAGAGGAGAACACATAGAAACGGAGGTAGAAAGAAGTGACAGAGACAGAGATAGAATAGGGGAAACGGATGGATGCAGATAAAGAGACGGAAAAAGATGGAGACAGAGACAGACACATGGTAGAGACAGAGACAGACACAATGACAACATACAGACAGTCAGTTCACAGATACGTGTGGATTTATGTGTGTGAGTGTGTGTGTGTGTGCATGTGTGTATTAGATTTGAATATGATAATAAAGAATATCAAAATATGAACAGTATTGACAGATGATAATGCCAACAACGGTATTTCACTTTTTACCAAAGCAACAAAAAATAAATATCTTTAGTAGTCAGAAGGGAGGGGGTTAAAGCACGTTTATTTATGTAATTCCCTATTTATTTATTATATTTGTTGTCGTTGCGGCTGTTCTTGCTATTATTAACGTTATGATTATTATTATTATTATCGTTATTGATATAATTCTTATTGTTATTGTTATCATTGATATCAGTATTATTACCATTATTATCATTATTATTATCATTATTATTATCATTAGTATTAGTAGCAGTAGTAGTATTGTTGCTGTCGCTGTTATTATCATCATCACCGTCGTCATCATCTTCATCATAATGATTGTTATCGTCATCATTATCATCATCGTCATCATCATCATCACCATCGCCCTTCTCATTATCATCATCGTCGTCGTCATCATCATTGTTATTGTCATGATTATCTTCACGGTCCTCATTATCATTTTCATCCACGTCATCATCATCATCATTATATGATAATAATGATATTGTTATTATTATCATTATTATTATTTTAATTAATGATTATAATGCTAATGTTATTATCATATTGTTATCATTATTATAATATTTTTTATATATTATCTATATATTATCATATCGTTATCATTATTGTTATCATTATCGCCACGGTCCCCCCCCCCTTCTCAACACACACTACCACAGGGGGGGGGGGCATGATATACCCTGAAGGGATATAAATAAAGTACAAGCATGGGGTGAGGGTGGGGGGGGGGGGTAGGCGAGATAGTATACGGTTGCCTACAGGGGGAAGGAGGAGGGGGGGTCTTCTTGTTTGTTTGTTTGTTTGTCACGCTGTCATCGCCATCATCAGTCATCTATCATCTTCAGTATCATCATACTTATCAACAGCTTCATTATCAATCATATCGTTATCTTTACAGTAATAACAGCATACTGCTATATCAATATTTTCATAATTGTTATTACTACTATCGCAACTATTGTAATTATTATTTCCATTATTATCATTATTATTGCCCCACCCCCTAAATTTTATAATTTCGTATTCAATATGTTATCATCATAATCATCATTATTATACTCATTTTAGTTATTATTGTTATTATTTTATTAGTATTATCATGGTTATTATGAATATTATCATCATCATAATAATCACATCTGTTACCATCATCATGATCATAATTACAACCCATCAACATTATCGTAACTATAAACATCATCATCATAATGACACCCATTAACATTATCATAGCTATACCCATCATCATTATCGTAACTATAAACATCATCATCATAATGACACCCATTAACATTATCATAGCTATACCCATCATCATTATCGTAACTATAATCATCATCATCATAATGACACCCATTAACATTATCATAGCTAAACCCATCATCATTATCGTAACTATAAACATCATCATCATAATGACACCCATTAACATTATCATAGCTATACCCATCATCATTATCGTAACTATAATCATCATCATAATGACACCCATTAACATCATCATAGCGAGCTTCATCATCGGTAACATTATCATAGCTAAACCCATCATCATTATCGTAACTACAAGCATTACCACCATCAGACTTCGCGTCGCCATGCTCGTGACTGTCACCATCACTGTCATTTGCATAAGTACCACACGTCCTCCGAGGATGAGTGACAGGACGCTTCTCCAACCGTCATTTGTTTAGCTTTCAGAAGAGTCACCTGAGCTGGGGGGTGGGGGTGGGGGGAGTGGGGTGGTGGGGATCAGGGGTCGGTGGGTGGTGGGGTCAGGGGTGGGAGTGGGTGGTGGGGTCAGGGGTGGGGTGGGGTGGGTGGTGGGGTGGTGGGGGGTCAGGGATGGGAGTGGGGAGTGGGGGGTGGGATTGGGGGCCTGGCTGGTGCTATCTGCGGGTCTTTGATTATGCATGAGAACTTGGGCTGCATTTTCATCTGCCTCTCTTGCTGCTTGCATTCATTTGCTTGTCC
>NW_020870026.1:1640418-1650418 GCF_003789085.1 Penaeus vannamei
ACTGATGATCCACAGTGATTTTGAGTGTGCCACAATGGGTCACTAAAATTTAAGGAAACACTGTTCATTTTTGAAAAATCATAAATATGCGTTTTTCAGGTATTGAATAGTTAACCACTAAGGCAAGCACTAAGCTGCAGCCCTTCAGACATGTATATTTAATGTTTGACTTTGGCCCTTAAGTCAATATAAGTTCAGCTAGATTGGGTAGACACTTGGACATCTCTCCCTAGCTTTTTATAATGTAAACTGTTCCGAATATTTTTTCAAATCAAATCAAATCTCTCTCTCTCTCTCTCTCTCTCTCTCTCTCTCTCTCTCTCTCTCTCTCTCTCTCTCTCTCTCTCTCTCTCTCTCTCTCTCTCTCTCTCTCTCTCTCTCTCTCTCTCTCTCTCTCTCTCTCTCTCTCTCTCTCTCTCTCTCTCTCTCTCTCTCTCTCTCTCTCTCTCTCTCTCTCTCTCTCTCTCTCTCTCTCTCTCTCTCTCTCTCTCTCTCTCTCTCTCTCTCTCTCTCTCTCTCTCTCTCTCTCTCTCTCTCTCTCTCTCTCTCTCTCTCTCTCTCTCTCTCTCTCTCTCTCTCTCTCTAAGCATAAATTTGAGAACGTTCTCTATCAAGGTCAGTCCAATTAAACATAGAAGTTCGATCTTAGTTTTCTTTTTCCTACAGAGAAGAATACAAATACAAATAATGTAAATAACAATAATAATGTCGTTGAAGAGCATATACAGTGTATAAATATAATTCAAGGCAGAATTTGATAAAAACAAACGCACCGTATCTGCACACTTTGTACTTAGCAAATGTCATTTTGAGTATTCATATTACTACAACTATTCTAACACATTTGATATATAACAGTATCATAAAGTAACTGATATTCTGCAAAGTAAAAACAAAAGAAATCAGGTAATGAGTCACGACATTACTATCAAAGGTGAATAGTTATTATGGCAAATGATGGAAACAATCATTATGAGAAAGTGTAATATTTGAGCTAAGTGGCATTAGTTAGTTGCTGGGTCAGAATAATTTACAAGGACTTTCTGTTTTCAGTTAGAATTATTATAGTCTTGTCTATTATGGTACTAGTAATGTTCGTCTAACTATTGATCTTCCAATATGAAAGTTTCTTTTATATTTTCATTTCCTACCATTTTAAACAATGATATAGTGAAACGTGGCAAACAAATACCGTAGAGTTGTGGAGGCTGAAATGATATTGCAACTTGCCACTCCTTTCGACAGAATGCAATCCAGATATTCCAAGACATGCGCAGAAAATACACTGTATTCAATCATGCGTTCACTCTGGTTTTCTTTAACAATTATTTTCACTAGCAGAATTACATAAAAAAAAAAGAATTCCAGGAAAGGGAGAACACGAAACACCTGAGACACAAAAACTTCCAAGGGGGAGAAAATAAAACAATAAAAACAGGGCAAATATCTGGTATAAAATTCAGGAGTGGAGAGGGGGGGGGGAAGAACCTGCGAGGACCGTCCTTGTCAAAAGGGTTAAGGGGACCGGGGCGTGTAGGGGAGTAAGGGAGGGGGGAGATGGGGGGAGAGATCGGGGAGATGTAGGGGAGGATAAGCGGAGATGTCGGGAGATGTAGGAGTAAGGAGGGGTCGGGGGAGATAGGGGAGTAAGGGAGGGTGTAGGGGAGTAAGGGAGTGTAGGGGAGTAAGGGAGGGGAGGGGAGATGTAGGGGAGTAAGGGAGGGTTCGAGGAGATGTAGGGGAGTAAGGAGGGTCGGGGAGATGTAGGGAGTAAGGAGGTCGGGGAGATGTAGGGGAGTAAGGAGGTCGGGAGATGTAGGGAGTAAGGAGGGTCGGGATTAGGGGAGTAAGGGAGGGAGGGGATGTAGGGGAATAAGGGAGAGGGGAGGGGAGATGTAGGGGAGTAAGGGAGGGAGGGAGGTAGGGGAGTAAGGAGGGTCGGGAGATGTAGGGGAGTAAGGGAGGGGAGATGTAGGGTAAGGGAGAGATAGGGAGTAAGGAGAGGAGATGTAGCGGGGAATGTAGGGGAGTAAGGGAGGGAGGGGAGATGTAGGGGAGTAAGGGAGGGGGGGAGATGTAGGGGAGGGGGGAGGGGAGATGTTGGGGAGTAAGGGGAGGATAGTAAGGGAGGGCGAGATGTAGGGAGTAAGGAGGGGAGGAGATGTAGGAGTAAGGGAGGCGGGGAGAGTTAGGGGAGTAAGGAGGGGAGGGAGATGTAGGGAGTAAGGGAGGAGGTCGGGGAGATGTAGGCGAGTAAGGGAGGGTCGGGAGATGTAGGGGAGTAAGGAGGGTCGGGGAGATGTAGGGGAGTAAGGGAGGGGAGGGGAGATGTAGGGGAGTAAGGGAGGGTTCGAGGAGATGTAGGGAGTAAGGAGGTCGAGGGAGATGTAGGGGAGTAAGGGGGTCGGGGAGGTAGGTATGTAGGGAGTAAGGGAGGGGTCGAGGAGATGTAGGGGAGTAAGGGAGGTCGGGGAGATGTAGGGAGTAAGGTCGGGGTAGGGGAGTAAGGGAGGGTCGGGGAGATGTAGGGGAGTAAGGAGGGCGGGATGTAGGGAGTAAGGGAGGCGGAGATGTAGGGGAGTACGAGGAGATGTAGGGGAGTAAGGGAGGGTCGGGAGATGTAGGGAGTAAGGGAGGGGAGATGAGGGGAGTAAGGGGGAGGGGAGATGTAGGGGAGTAAGGGAGGGTCGGGGGATGTAGGGAGTAAGGAGGTCGGGGGGGGAGATGTAGGGGGAGGGGGGGGTATTCGAAAACATGGTCCCTCAGTGGTGTCGAATCATATGCTGATCGACGCTAATCTTGCGCGTGGCGGTGTAAGGGCAGTGAGGGCAGCTGTACGGCCTTCCCCCCGTGTGAGTCCGCATGTGGCGTTCGTAGTTGAACCGCTTGAACGAACGGTAGTTGCAGAAGGAGCATTCGTAGCTCCGCATCTCTCCGCTGGCTCCCTCGACCACGATCTCTCGCCGGCCTTCTGCGCTCGCTCGAGGGTAAGCTTCGTCGCCGAGGGCCTGCGGGGGAAGGGAGCGCTGTAGTGCCGGCACGTTCCGGTGGGTGGGGATGACGAGGGCATAATGGCAATGGCAACAGTATAATGATGATGATGATGATGATAATGATAATAATAAGTAAATAGCAACAATATAATAATGATGATGATGATAATGATAATAATAAGTAAGTAGCAACAATATAATAATGATGATGATGATGATAATGATAATAAATAAATAAAGTAATGACGATAGGGGTAATAATAACTATAATGATGATGATGATGATAATGATAAATAAATGAAGTAATAACGATAGGGGTAATAATAACTATAATGATGATGATGATGATAATGATAAATAAATGAAGTAATAACGATAGGGGTAATAATGACTATAATGATGATGATGATGATGATATTCCAGTGGGTGGGGATGACGATGGCATAATGGCAATGGCAACAATATAATAATGATGATGATGATAATGATAATAAATAAAGTAATGACGATAGGGGTAATAATAACTATAATGATGATGATGATGATAATCATAAATAAATGAAGTAATGACGATAGGGGTAATAATAACTATAATGATGATGATGATGATAATGATAATAAATAAATAAAGTAATGACGATAGGGGTAATAATAACTATAATGATGATGATGATGATAAAGATAAATAAATGAAGTAATAACGATAGGGGTAATAATAACTATAATGATGATGGTGATGATGATATTCCAGTGGGTAGTGATGACGATGGCATAATGGCAATGGCAACAATATAATAATGATGATGATGATGATAATGATAATAATACGTAAATAGCAACAATATAATAATGATGATGATGATGAGATAATAATAAGTAAATAGCAACAATATAATAATGATGATAATGATAATGATAAGTAAATAGCAACAATATAATAATGATGATGATGATGATAATGATAATAATAAGTAAATAGCAACAATATAATAATGATGATGATAATGATAATAATAAGTAAATAGCAACAATATAATAATGATGATGATGATGATAATGATAATAATAAGTAAATAGCAACAATATAATGATGATGATGATGATGATGATGATAATAAGTAGATAAAGTAATAACGATAGGGGTAATAATAACTATAATGATGGTGATGATGATAATGATAATAATAAGTAAAGTAATACCGATAGGGGTAATAATAACTATAATGATGATGATGATGATAATGATAATAAATAAATGAAGTAATAACGATAGGGGTAATAATAACTATAATGATGATGATGATAATGATAATAAATAAATGAAGTAATAACGATAGGGGTAATAATAACTATAATGATGATGATGATGATGATAATAAATAAATAAAATAATAACGATAGGGATAATAAGAACGATAATGATGATGATGATGATAATGATAATAAATAAATAAAATAATAACGATAGGGGTAATAAGAACTATAATGATGATGATGGTGATAATAATAATAAATAAATAAAGTAATAACGATAGGGGTAATAATATCTATAATGATGATGATGATGATAATGATAATAAATAAATAAAATAATAACGATAGGGGTAATAAGAACGATAATGATGAGGATGAAAAACTGATAATGATAGTGATTATAAAATAATAATGATAATGACGATGATGAAAACATGACAACGATAGGGAAAATAATAATAATAACGATGACGAAGAAATGATAATGACAAGATGATGATAACAAAAGTAAAACTAATGATAACACCAATGGTGATGATAATGATAATGGATGATCGTCATCATCATCATCATCATAATAATAGGCATAAAAGCAGCAACAAAACCACAGGAAACAACAACAGTAACTGTAAAAACAACAATAGTAATTACAAAGATAAAAAAAAAATGTAAACTACTGCCCACAGCGATTAGATCGGTTATAATCCGGATGATGTCTATTAACCCAACTACCCATCTATTTGTGCATTTGTCGGTGCGTGTCATACATAAACAAACAAATCTATGCACCAATACACCCACATATGTATGTTTGTATGTATAAATTCTAAATATTATGAATAACAACCATCGTTCTACACTAGAAAATATTTTCAATCATCTGAACATGAGATAAACAAAAAGATACAATGCCATGTAGAGTTTCCAGTGACAGGAAGTAATAAAACAGAAAATATGACATTCCTCTCGCCTTTAAGTGTTTATGACATTTTTACGTCCCTTGGGTTGTCCTTATAAGCTACACCGGCATCCGTCTCAAGTGGAAATATCCGGGAGTTAAGAAAACGGAGAAATATTCTCACAGGTCACCGTGGGAAGAACATTTATAAAAGAAAATACAGCTTTCCCATCTTCGCGGTGATCCGGGTATGACGTGTGAAGATGTGTACACACACACACACACACACACACACACACACACACACACACACACACACACACACACACATATATATATATATATATATATATATATATATATATATATATATATGTATATATATATATATATATATATATATATATATATATATATATATATATATATAATATATATATATATTATATATATATATATCATATATTCATATATCAGTAAAAATCTATAACACACACACACATAGAAACATACACAAACACACATATATGTATATATGTATGTGTGTGTGTGTGCGTATTTTGGAGTGTGTGTAACCGTGAGATATATCGCGTTTTCCGGAAAAATTACTAGAGTACCGAGTGGCCCTGCCAATCGACGGTGTTTCTGGACCAATAGTTCTAAGATTTCAAATTTGGCGGATATCGCGTTTTGCGATGAAACTCTTTATATATATATATATATATATATATATATATATATATATATATATATATATATATATATGTATGTATATATATATATATATATATATATATATATATATATATATATATATATATATATATATATATAGCATATAAAACATATATAATATATATATATATATATATATATATATATATATATATATATATATATATACATATACATATATACATATATATTCATACACATATGTACAAGTATACACGTATATCTAAATAATTAATCGGTCGCCGCTTTCCGATCTACGAGCGACCCAAGAGAACCCTTTTGCCATCTCTTTCTCAGGCATTTGAAGCCTGGAGCACTTTGTGTTCAGTCTTGTGTTTCTGGGTTTTGGTATCCTGTGTTATTGCTCCTCTATCTTCCCTGTGTATCATATTTCCTGAGAGTTCTCGTCTCCTTCTCTTCCCCCAGTTCTGCTCTTCTGTCGGTTACACTCCCACCTGCACACACGCGCACGAACAAAAACGTATCCAACATTTCTACGTACATATGCAAGCCTAAAGCTACGAAACTATTTGCTCCTCGTTCGATGAATTTCAGAAAAGGGAAAACGAGCTTAAAGAAAAGTTTCTACTGAGAATCATGCATATTTTTTGCTTCTTTTGCACCGATAAAAGGATATTCATAGTCGCTGGTCTTACTTGAACACATTTTATTCAAGAAAAGGAAAGACATTAACTGAACACGCATTCTATTTTCTCAGTACCATAACAATTTGCCGCAAACGTTCCCGCGCTTTCTCCAATGAAATTTAAATGATGAATCCCAATTGATTTATATACATATACGTAGCTCAGGGTGTTATTTGCGTCTCATTATCAATCCTCCTCCGGCTTGTGTACTTAAATATCATTAACAAAACATTAAGCTCTCTTGTCAGGGGAATTAAAATAAAATAAAGTAGTTCTCGATATCAGTACATCATGAAGTCTCGAAATTCACATCAGGAATGAATAAAGAAATAAGATTGGTGGACACAAAGATTTTTCATTTTTTAATTACATTTCACATACTGAAATATAACAAATTCACATGTCATGAACACTGGAATGTAGATATATATTTACACATTCAGCATTACAAACGAATATGAATAAAATAATCCCGTTGAGAAAATATGTGAAAAAAAAGATGATGTATTGAACAACCCCTTTTCTAATTGCAATCACTTCATGTATTTAATAAAACATGCTTGATAGATTATTTTTCTCACTAACGACAATATCAACATAATCATTGCAATGAAATACGAAAAAACAGCATAGAAAACAATGATGTTGAAAATAACTACAGCAATGATGTTGATAATGAAAAGTGTAACAATCAATTAATGCTATGCTGATGATTTCAATGGCAATGAGAATGAAAATGAAAACTATCAGGGCGATAATAATGATAATGATTATAATCGTAATAATGATATAATAACAGTGATACTAATAGTGATGATGATGATGATGATGATGATGGTAATGATTACAATATCGATATTATTTGAATTATAATAAAAATATCATAATGATGATTATAACAAAAATTATGATAATAATGTTGATAATAATAATAAAATTATCATAAGGATGATTATAACAATAACAATGATAATAATATGAGTAATAACAATGATGATAATAATAATAATAATAATAATAATAATAATAAATAACAATCGTAATAGCAATAATAGTGATAACAATAATAGTTATGATGATAATAATAATAATAGTAATGATGATAATATCAATAATAATAATAATGATAATAATAATGATAACAACAATGATAAAAATAATGATAATAACAAAAATAAAAATAATGATAATAGCAATAATACAAATAATGATAACAACAATAATGATACTATTAATAACGATAATGGTAATAATATATCAATAAAAAATCCTACTATTATTACTAATAACAAGAACAATAATGATGACAATAGCAATTGTCGTCATTATACTTATCACAATCACTATACTCATTATTTGTATGATGCTCAATAAATCCATAAATAAATAAATAAAATAACAATGATTTCAAAATATGCTAACTCGTTGGTCCATATCAATAAATCCACGAATAAAATAACAATGATTTTAGAATATGCTGACTCGTTGGTCCATAAAACCACAAAAGTGAAAAACTGTTCTATCAATCATCTCTAAATTCCCTTTGGCGGTGGTGCTGCGTGTGCATGTGATAGACAAAGAGGGAGAGGGAGAGAGGGAAGAGGGAAGAGGGGGAAGGGAGGGAAAGGGGGAAAGGGGGAAGGAGGGAAGAGGGGGAAGGAGGGAAGGGAAGGGAAGGGGAGGGGAAGGGGGGAGGAGGGGAAGGAGGAAGGGGGAAGGGGGAAGGGGAAGGGGGGGGAAGGGGGGAAGGGAGGAGGGAGGGGGGAAAGGGGGAAGGGAAGGAGGGAGGGGAAAGGAGGGAAGGGAAGGGAGGGAAGGAGGAAGGGGGGAAGGGAAGGGAGGAGGGGGGAAGGGGGAGGGAAGGAGGGAAGGAGGGAGAGGAGGAAGGAGGGAAGGGGGGAGGGAGGGAGGAAGGAGGGAGGGACAGAGAGAGAGAGAGAGAGAGAGTGTGTGTCGTGTGTGTGTGTGTGTGTGTGTGTGTGTGTGTGTGTGTGTGTGTGTGTGTGTGTGTGTGTGTGTGTGTGTGTGTGTGTGTGTGTGTTGCGTGTGTGTGTGTGTGTATGTGTGCGTGTACGTGTACAATGTGTATGTAAAGAAAACATGAAAGATTATTTTGGGTTGCAGAAACTATTGTATAGCTTTACATCAATTTAATGACAATAATTACACAAAAGCTTCAATATTCTTGTTTTTAGAGCATTCCTCAAAAAAAAAATATATGATTGACAATTGCTCTCACTATGCGAATTGCTTGCTATCATAACTATTTACTATTGAATTTAGTGCACGAGTCGGAAGGCAAAGTGTAAAGGCGGCAGTGTCTGAACTCTGAACTATCTTCCAGGGAGTGTGGGACTAGGTTAATCGATGACGAACTGCCATGAATTTCATCTGTAAAAGAATACAAGATTTTCATTGCTGCAGTTAAGTGATTAAACCTCCCCCCACTCACTCACTCACTCTCTCTCTCTCTCTCTCTCTCTCTCTCTCTCTCTCTCTCCTCTCTCTCTCTCTCTCTCTCTCTCTCTCTCTCTCTCTCTCTCTCTCTCTCTCTCTCTCTCTCTCTCTCTCTCTCTCTCTCTCTCTCTCTCTGTATGTGCGCGCGTGTGTGTGTGTGCGTGTGCATGTAAGAGTATATGCGCGTGTGTGTGTCAACTTATACGGTCTACCAAGAATTCCGACAGAGTTTAACAAAGAGGCTACGGTACACAATCATTTGGCTACAGTAAAGAAAGTAATATGCAGTGGTATTTTCTAATCGTATCGTTTTTGTTTTTATTTTTTACGACGCCCAAACCACCATTCGTCAGTGAAGCTTCGAACAAGTGAACCACTGAAAACGGTTTTTGTTTCCGACGATGCTTCTCTGTTTCGAACCGTGAATTCTTGGCTTGGAAGATACTGACTTGCAGATAAAGAATATTTACAAAGGGGTTGATAAAAAAGGCTTTATTTATTGAGGAGGTCTTCAAAGAGATTTAAGATAATATATACTGGATTTGAAAGTAAATCTATAAACGTTATTTTTAATGGTTCAAGAATAAAAACTATTATACGGAATTTTCCATGTTATGTCAAAATGTTTTCATATACACTTAGTGCATTGGAAACATTTTGAAAAAGAGGGTGGGGACGGGTAAGCCAGAGAGAGAGAGAGAGAGAGAGAGAGAGAGAGAGAGAGAGAGAGAGAGAGAGAGAGAGAGAAGAGAGAGAGAGAGAGAGAGAGAGAGAGAGAGGGAGGAGGAGGAGGAGGAGGAGGAGGAGGAGGAGAGGAGGAGAAGAAGAAGAAGAAGAAGAAGAAGAAGAAGAAGAAGAAGAAGAAGAAGAAGGGGGCAGGAGAGAAAGAGAAAAGGACGGTATGATAGAAAGTGATACGAATTATCTTTTGCCACATTACTGCAAAAAAAAAGTTTAGGTTATGCACTGCATTATTTCTAAATGGTTACGGTTTTACATTTCAAAATCTTTTCAA
>NW_020870026.1:1655418-1675418 GCF_003789085.1 Penaeus vannamei
GTGTGTGTGTGTGTGTGTGTGTGTGTGTGTGTGTGTGTGTGTGTGTGTGTGTTGTGTGTTGTGTGTGTGTGTGTGTGTGTGGTGTGTGTGTGTGTGTGTGTGTGTGTGTGTGTGTGTGTGTGTGTGTGTGTGTGTATTTGTTGTATAAATCAGAATGAAAATTTACTGTTACTTTTAATCATCGTAATAGAAACGTTTTAATAGCAAATAAAATAAAAAGATATTAAACATTTTTTCAGCTTTCATTCCTAAAGCTTAACGCTAGACAATTGTTGTTTCAAGTAATATCAGTATATTAAACACTTTCATTTTTCATAGTTTTATGGTTAAAGGGTTGGGCTAAGTAAATAACAAAACAGAACAAATCATAATAATTTATTTTCTTAATTCACAGTAGGGTTATTGTATCACAAATACTACAGTTTAAATATATTTTAAGTCATCTGTAATATTAAATTAAATATATATTTTCATTAGTTTTCCTTTTTATGTAATCAAGCAATTCCAAAATTAAAATCTCTTCTTTACTCAGTCAACAACTTCCACTCACTAACTTGCACAATACAGAAGAAACCACTAACACGATATTATTCGACCCTTCTTAGTAACTTCTCAACATCAAAACACACAATGAAACGTGTGGAACATTAAAATAGTGACAAGTATTAAACGAGCAATTCCAACAGATAATCTAGTTAGAAACAGGACTTAACTCTCAACAAGCACAATAGGTCAAAGGTGTATATTTTCTGCCGTATGAGTGCGCATGTGCCTCTTAAGATTGGACTTGTTGGCAGTCTGATACAAACAATGGGGACAAGAGAAGGGCTTTTCCCCGGTGTGGGTCCGGATATGTTTATCGATATCGGAACGACTTGGTGTTCTGTATGAACAGAGGGTGCAGTTGTGAACCTTCCGTGCTTGCCTGCAGTTGAGGTTCCAGGCGACGCCTCCCCCATCAAGCATTTGAGTGTCAGTATCTCGCCACACCTGTAGGAAATGTTTGACTCACTCAGTTGAATGCAGAGGTGTATTGGGGTACAAAACGTTTGACTCATTCACTCGCATCATCTTTTGTTATAAAACGTTTCACCCACTCGCTTGTATGCAGATACGACTCACTCTTGAATGCGGAAGTGATTTTGTTAGCAAGCATTCCACACACCCAGCTGAACGCAAATGCATTATTATATACATATTGGAAGTTAGCAGCAAATTATGAATACATGAAACCGTTTTTTGACTTTATTCCCCAAACTAAAAAGAGGTCAATTTATGGCAAAGCTGGACTTTCTCTGAATAAGAAAATAGAAGGCCAATAACTATGGCTATAAGCTAATCAGTCCCCGGAAATATTTAACAAAAATAGATTGAGAAATGCTGGTAAAAAGTGAACATCACAATATATTTTTAAGGTCATCTTTATCAAAAAAATTGAATTTCATATTGAAATTAACAATGGTAGAAATATTTAGTTTTCCGCAATGAAGGGAGAAAATATAAACATTATATTCTACTTTTGAACTTCGTTTGAAATTACTTATTATAGATTAGAAACATACTTTCCCCAGATTACTAGCACCATCTGTATGCGATCGTAATTCTGAATGGAATGTATGAACGAAAAAAATAAAACAATAATAATGATTTTTGAACTGCCTTAACCACTGTACCTGCAATAATAATAACCTCTATAGTTATCAGTGGTAATTAATACCAGATATATTATAATTACCCTTTTTATCACCATCCCCAATATTATCTTGACAGTTACTTAATAAATTCAAAAGAAAAATTATAACTGACAAAAATAACAATAATATTCATTAGTAATGTGTGGGGGTGTAATAGTAGCAGCAGCAGCAGCAGTAGCAGTGACAGCACAGCAATTTACAACAATTGACAACAAATAATAGAATAATGTGAAGTAAAAATAAATGAAATATGACATAAGTAAGGAGATAATAGTTCAAAGTATGATAATACTTGTACTGTTGTGAACATTCATAAATAATAAGATTAACTATGGCATAATATTTATTACAATAACATTCTAGTATAGTAATTGATAAAATTAATTATTCAAAAGGGTAATAGTAATGGTAATGATAATGAAAAAAATAATGACAAAATTAACTGATAAAAATGGTAACAGTAACAATAACAATAATAGTAATAATAATAACAACAAAAATGATAATAATAATAATAATAATAATAATAATAATAAAATATAATAATGATAATAATGATAATAATAAATAATAATAATAATAACAATAACAATAACAATTATAATAATTTTATTAATTACGTAATAATAATACCATAACACACAATAATAATAATAATATAATAATAATAATAATAATAATAATAAAATACTACTACTAATAATAATAATAACAATAACAAAAATAATAGCAACAACAACAACAAGAGCAATGATGATAACAATGATACAATAATAAAAATTATAATGATAACAAAAACAACAAAAATAATATTGATTATCATTATTGTTATTATTATCATCACTATAATCATCATCAATCATCATCATCATCATCATCATTGCTGTTGTTGTTGTTAGTTATTATTAGTTATAATAATAAGAATGGCAATAATGATAACGATGATGATATTCATAGGCTAATGATGATGACAAAAGAAAAATGTGCTATTGGTTGAATTCAGTACCAGTCGAACCACCATTATGTAAATGATAATGATGAAGATAGTGTTTTAAGTAAAATTACCCTATTGGTTGAATTCAGTACCAGCCGAACCCCCGACAATGTGATGATGATGGTGATGATGATGATGATGATGATGATGATGACGACAGTGTTTAAAGAAAAATTTGACTATTGGTTGAACTGCCCATCAGTGATAGGGAAAGAACAAGGGCTGAACAAATTCTATCCCTCAACAAGCTCAGTTCATAGTAGCAGCAGGATGGCCCTACCATGAGCCACTCATAAGGCTACTTGCTTAAACTTACACCAAATAACCAAATAAGATGGTCCTACAATAATGGTAATAGTAACGACAGTGGCTAAACATTGAACACAAATAATCATGTGATAACAATGACAAAGAAATAATGCAATAGGTGCTTGTCTTTTTTTGTTTTGCTTTGTTTTTACTCTGTAGGAGATGGGATGTATTGTATAAAAAAAATCTTTAAGCAATTCTATAAAATTGTAAAACTTTTTTTTTCTTTCTTTCTTTTTTTTCATAATGCAAAAATGGACTGGAGTAGTTAATACATTTGTCTGTTATCAAGTAATTATTGTCACCAACCCGGTAATAGTGTCTTTGCCTCAAGAGGATAGTAAAACTATGTTTATAAAGGAAAATATTTTGAGTTAAAGTAACAGATACACATGACTGCACACTGGGTACATATTTTCTTTTTTAATCATTCTTGCAACATAACTACTAATATTAATCTACATATATTCCTTGACTCCTGACCATTGCCTTACACATTCCTCAGTTGTTCCTTCTTACCTATGTATTTCATGTCTTTCGTTGATTATGTATTATTTCTATTTTTCATTTAATTTTGCCGTTTTCATATTCAATAACTCCCACTTTTCTTAGCTTAGATATTGTTGATTACTGTTTTTAAGATAGATTATTTAATTATTTATGATCACATATGCAATAAGTTTTTTTTTATCAGTAGTAGTCCATACTAATTCAGTAGACACTGCACACAAAGGGTTAATGAAAGACTGGGATTCGAAACTTATGCTTTTATCATGAGCATGCCTCATTTATTCATGAAAGGAATCATTTATTGCAGGTATTTCATCATGCCACCTGCATCATAGAATTTCAAGTTAGCTACCATATATGGTAAGAGTTACTAGGTATGCTTATTTCATAATTCTAATAACCGACAAAAATATTTCAGAAATTACCAAATCGAGTATAATTATAACAAATAAATCCACACTTTCTTGTAAATTCTAATTACTTCTTATACGATGATTCGTGCGTACTAAACAATCGGTCCTTTCTAGTCTCAATTCTTATTCACACAACTCTGTGAGATTCGGAAAGCTCTTACAGGTACAATAATACCCAAACGTAACAAAAAATCTGTCTATAAACTTACATCGATACAGTATATATGGTTGTGATTAAGTACTTTCCATCTCATGAACATGTGCCCAGATTTCTTGCCGCCCCCACTGCATACGTTAATCATCGCTCCCTTAAGTATATAGCATCTATCTCACCAGGTTTGATAAGCTCCTCAGAAGGACAACCATCGTGGCATCACTACCTATACGACCTCCCCGGGGCTCACCAGTCATGCAGTGCCCCTGCACTAATATCTCGAGTCCGTGTGCTCTCAACTCAAACTGGACATCGCACTATTGATCTCCTATGTTCCGAAGTTACTCACCGAGCACACTATCTCGGCTTGCGTCCGTTCCTTCCGTTCTTTCGCTTCACTGGTGGAATCACTGCACTCCCTCCTCTTTCTGTTGTTGCATGACTTATGGTTTTCTCCGCTCCCCCTCCGCTCTCACCTTCTCTATCTCTCTGCGTCCTCTCTATCCTGCTTATCTCCTCTCCGGATCCATTTCCTTCTTGCTTCTATCTTTATCAGCCAGACCTGGTATGCGTACACATATTGTTATTGCTTTTTCTCACAGAAAAAAAGCTATAAATTTAAGTACTCACAGCTGGCATTACTCACGTACGTATTTCCAGCAGAGCACTACGAATTTCAAATTAAATGAGTTCTAGTCCTCAACACGATACCAAAAATCACTTGTTATTTCAACTTAGCACCATGGTCTGACGATAGAGTTGTGGTTTATTTATCTACGCCATTACTCTACCACAAACACACAACCTAACCATTATTATTCCCAATTCCACTTTCACATTTAATTACTCTCTCGTGGAAGTACACATATTCATATAAAATAAGAACCTTTTTATTCAAGGTGTACTTGTAATCTTCAAGTGGCGAAGGTCCACAAGTACATCCACATCTAACATTGTGAAAACGTATTAGCAGTCCGATCTTTTAGCGTATAATGGCATTATCAGTACATTTGTTTTTTCATATTGTAGGTTTCCTTTGACGTATCACTTTTTTAAAAAAGTTCTTATTGTAGGTGTTAAAAAGGTAAAATAAATGACTAGAAATTGGGCCTTTATGTTCGATAAGAATTTCCTCCTCGTCTACACTTCATTGTTCTCTGATCTCACACATATGGAAATATAGGAAAATATTTCGCGTTAGTCATAAAAGCGCTGATTTGGAGACTATCCCGACTTCATACCGATTTAAACGTAACGAAACAAATACTGGGGATTCTCTTTACTACATAGTGTTAGCGAGAATTTACACGCTTTGTTTTTTTAGCGGCGCGTCGTACTAACGTGCATTTTAAGGAAAAAGGCTCATATAGAAATGTCTTCATACCGAAACAAAACCTTTTGTGTCCTACTGGGGCTCTCTTATTCCTCTGACTGAACCCTAGATGACTCTGCTACTAAATGAGAGTGTCTAGTAATATATCTCAAAAACGAATATTTTGTTTATCTTTATTTGCGAGTGCTATATCTCATTACCGGTATATTTGATACACCGTGCTATTATTTCTTAACTCTTCTTCTACTCTTATTTTCGCCTTCACAAAATAGTTCATATCATTTATCTATTGTTTTGTATATAGACAGGAATGGTAATATAATTTCCTTAATAAATTGAGAGAGAAAATTGCTCAAGATCTAGCTTGACCCTATACTTCATACTTACTCTATGTCAGCTAATATGTCTTCTCTTCTAAGAAAACAAGTGCTTAACACACTCAGGCACAAATTAATGTAATGTTTTGTGGTAACTCTTATTGGATTAGATGATTAAATCCTATACACATCTCACATTCCATTCGAGTCTTCAGAATATCCGGCTCAATATTATTTAGCGTAGTCATGATTTATTTAACATTTTATATACATAGAAGAAAAACTAAAACAAATTGGTGTGTATACTCACTAGTGCAAATATCTTAAATGACTATTTGCACTGTACTCACATAAATAAGAAACTAGACTGGAAATAGTTTATAATGTTAGAATTATGACTTTTTCCACAGATCTTGCTAAACTGATGTGTAAAACAGGTGTGACCAATACTTAACTTTCTTGTTATATTTCTTACCGAAGCTCCCTACTTTTCAGTGGAATCATAATAATTCACCCCTTTCTCACTAGCTCATACTCTTGTTTTCTTAACTCTCTACAATGTTACCCTCTTGCCTCTCACTGTTCCTTGTTCTACAGGTGTGCTGTCCCGTTTATATGGATCCTTCCCCCGAATTCGCCCACTTCATGTGCGCTATTATAGCCTATAGCATATGTATTGTAGCGTTAGGGGTGCCCTTAGAGTATTTGAGTTGACTCGATGCTCGCTAATGGGTCTAGGAGATTTAACATAGGTCTAATGAAAGCTTAGTTGCTCGTCAAGGTTTTGAAAACTTTCTTGGATTTAGATTTATCAATTTGACCTATTAAGATGTAAATATATTTTACTGCCACATGTTAAAATAGCATTAACAAAACTTGCTATTTTAGAATTGTTAATTAATATTCTAAATTTGAACAAATATTGACCATTTATCGTAAAGTTTAATTTGATATAATTATTACATTACAATTTAAATCTTTATATTATTGGTATATACAACTATTTTGTCAATTTATTATTGTATAACTTTACCTTTTTCTATATACTGGTACTAATTACTCAGCATGGCTGTATTATGGCAATTATCATCTCGTGAACCGTTCACACTTATCTTGTTTGGGTACTATCAGTATATTAAGTCGTACTACTTTCAACTTTTAGGCGCTTCATCATTATAGATCTGTAAAGGGCAATAATTGTGACAAAAATTAAAGGCTTCGCTCCAAGTTTAATTTGATTACTTGTATATAACACCTATAGTAATTGTCGATCTATATTAATGTGCTCCTTCATTAAGAGTGAGTTTTGATGCTGGCGTCTCAATATGAGTTCTGACATTAGTGTTGGTACCTGCGTATACTACTGTATGATATGTTAAATAACTTATATTTATGCAAATTGTAACCGTATGAGTTCTTCTTTTTTCTGATGCCCATGATTCGTATTAGAGCAATGTAGTCGTGGATGCTTGGTGACGTATCAATATTGGCAACTCCGTATAATTGGTGTACCTCTACACTAATCTGTTGTATTTTAACCACATGTTTTCAGAGTGTGTGGCTTTAATAGTTATGATTATATCAGAATTGACATATATTTCTTAGGATTAATATTTTGTCCTTAATTATTCTGTGTATCTATTTAAAAGTGTTGTCTTTCTTTCCTTTATATTGTTTGATGGTCGCGACCACTAACTTTCCTTATTATTACTGGATCAGTACACAAGCTTTTAATGATTTTATTTGATTTGTCATATATCTTGATGATTCCAGCATTCATGTAGAGATGTGTGTAGAGGATATTCGGGAGTTTAGGAGTGCTAAGATAATTTAATTGTGTTCTGTGTGCTGTGCGTACGGGATGTATGGTAGTGGGGGATGTAGATTTTTTTACTACCTTTGAGACCCTTTTATCATCCCATTAATAGGAGTGGGTTTATTATTAAATGAAACAACGAGTGAAAGTTAGTTAACCGGTAATTATTTTGTGCAAGTGTAAATATCAATCATGCGAAGTATAGACTTTAGTGCCATACATAAGGTGCATTAATTATTCCTGAGCCACCTACTAGAAGGTATACTCGCCGCATGTAAAATAGTAGTTGCGATTAATAAGATATGAAGATTATGCATTAGTAAATATATTGGTGAATTAATGTGACACATAGCTCGATACAGATCCTTATATTAAATTGTTAATTGTTGGAGGTATATAAATAAATAGATGACTAATGCGAGCACCACACTATGTCTGAAGGTAATAATGTTAATCCTCTGAAATCAAATAAATAAAGGCCAAGGGAGTGGATAGTGAATTGATGGAAGTAAGGTAGAACCCGAAGAGTTAACATTACTCCGTGTTATATGAAAGTGTCAGTAAGATTCTAAGATATAAAGTTTGCTGCATAGTGTATACTCCACAAAGTGTTGTGACCAGTGTGATTACTATAGTGTATAAGTATTTTTGAGGAGAATTAGAGGTAGTAACAATTGAATTCGGAAGAATGCCAGCGAGAATAGAGATGAGAGCAGTGTGGACGACAGCGACCACAGAACGAGTCAAGTGAACACGAAGTATGCGAGAGCGAAGTATGAGATGACTAACAGCGTAATAATAATTGAGTCACGAATATAGTATAAGTGATGAGTGAGTCAGAATAAAGGTAAGGATCAATGTGAACGAGAGGAGAGTAAATGATTAGGAAGTTGAGTATGGAATAGATATGATGAAATAGATGAAGATGCGGAATCAAAGATCGAGTAGATTGAAGATGCCACATCAAACTATGCATGCGAGCACATCATCGAGATCAGAGAGCCACATATCAATGCAGACACAAGCACTAACATGATAATAATATCACGACCACACAGCGATCCAGATCACAGCGATACATAATTGTCATATGATTGAGTCGAAATAGAGAGGTGGAGTACTTGGTTATCAAAATGATCACAATAAGTAATATTTGACGAAAATGAGATAAATGAGTAGAAGCAGAGTAATTCTAGGAAGAGAGTATGACTGAGTAACCGAAGAAGAGAGATATCGAGATAATAAAGATAGCTGTAGAGGGTGAACGAGAATTACAATTACAAATACATAATATACTGGACAAGAACAAGTGATCAGTATATATATGTACCGCTATATGAGGTGAGACTTACTCACACTCAGTACTCAGAGCTGTTTTATTTCACTAATTCAGAAGTTATAATATGTAATAAGTATAATTTATTTTATACATTAAATAGACATATTTATAGCCGTTTTTTCTTATTAATAGATAGGCGTTATATAGAGAATACCTCTTATTAATAATCTTAAAATCACCCTAACTTATTGATTGTAATTAGTCTACTAAAATATATAATATCAAAAATACGAGAGAAATATTCAAATATCACTAATTAAGTGAAATACCTACACTCAGTCTGTACCTGGAGATAATATATAATATTCTTCGCGTCTCACATCATTACACCTGCCTCAATAAATACTATTTTGAACAAATAGGAAAAAAGAACACTCAGATATAATAATTTCACTCTCTTAAATTTATCTCTTAAATGCATCATAGAGTATGATTCTCATCAATCTGTTAATCGAGTCGTCATAACACGTCCCTTGCTTGTAATCAATTATAATCGAATACATAATCCTGATAATATAAATCGTAATGACTTAAATCAGACTGAACGAAGATGTCCACTGTATCCAATAATTCAATATAAACAAATATAACTAAAGGTGATTATCGATTATATGTCTAAGTGCGGAGAAAGATTATAAATGCAATGGCAATGAAATATAAAAAAATAAAACACACTCAACCACAATGTAGCAGATAATAGAGATAGGCACGAGGGTAGAAATTAAAGAACTTACTTCCTGTATCTAGTGTATTTCTGCGTGGTATAATGCACAAAAGTTGTTTTTTTTTATTCCAGGAAATGCCATGTGAGGAATATATAGAAGCGGAGATGGATAGTGATATATTAGCTAAAGTAGTGTGGTCAAGAGTTATATGAAGGAACAGAGGAAACTCGATAGCATGGATAATAAGTGTGGTATAGAGGAGTGTGACAGGGTATTAAAAGGTTGATTAGAGGATCAATGTGGGAATATAGATGAAGTGTGATCACGGCGTAAGCACGAGTTAGTACTCTCAGTGGTAGGGAATAAGTGAGACTGCGTAAAGTGGGTACTTAGAGTGGCAGTCATTTTAGTTGTGGCATTAAAAGTATCGGGAGATCGGAGGTGTAAGGGTAGTCGAAGTGCAAAAGATCGAGGATCGAAGAGTGATAACAGATGTAGGACACGGTGGAGAATGGTGCGTGGCACTAAGTGGGAGAACGGATGCGGGAATCCATAAGTGGGAGTCATGCTAAGTTATAGGAGACAACCTAAGGAGAGCAATAGGGGAGGGGTATTTGCAGTTGAAGCGTGACTAGAGTCACGGTACTCAGGGTAAAAGAGGTAAGCACAGGTGAGGGGAAGTGGGGAAGAGGGACAGGGTAAGGGCTGCTGAGTGTGTGGACAGTGGGGGAAGAGTGTCATAGCCGTGAACGCTCTGGGGATAGGTAGGGCTATAGTCAGCGCACCAGGTGTTAAGTTGTATAGCGGAACTTTATGTGTCGAGATGTGGATAATAGGTTGACTTGTCTACCAGGGTTATAGTGAGTAACGCTTGTGTGTTGCAATCGATAGGTAATAGGATGGGCAAGTGTCGTGTATACATTTGAGTAATTCTGCGAGGGGAATGTGCGGGAATTAATAGGTGTACACAGGGATAATATCGTCATCGATCTATAGCAGGTGATCTTTAGCGTGGTGCATATAAGTAGATGGAGCGGCCCTAAATGTCACACGCGGGAGGTTGTGCAGAGAAGAGAGAAGAGAGATGAAGTATCAGGTCATATTGTATAAAGATAAGTAGGCAATGAATCATTTGAATGTATAATCTCATGGAGGAATCATGACATTTATCTAGTGGCCTAATACGACTTGAGCACGATACTCAGAAGGAATTGAAGTGCGATATTGATGATACTTGTTCCCTAATCATATGTCATCAATGTTTCACGTTTTTATGTGTGCATATACTATGTTGTATTGTTCTAATAGAAATTATTTAAATGATGGCCCATCCTAACCTTACTTTTTTAGAGCGTAGAAGATGGAATGACTACTTATGCACATAAAAGAAATGAAATTATTTAAATCTCTCTTTTTCTAAACATTAGGAAAAATGTTTCGAGGGCATCATCCAAAACATGTACTCATAATCACAATTGAAGAATATCAACCTGCGTTCGAAAAAAAAAGGGTGTGGTGCGTGCGCTATCTACTACACACAGCAACTAAAAATCATAAATTCTTCCAATAAGCCAATGCGTTTATTTCACTCCTTAAGTGATTATTCGAAAGCTCACCAGGTATTGTTCTCCTAGACATTCACTTTATTACTCTTTGTGCGCGAAATCATTTTACTTTAAAAAGTCAAACTTTCTATTTTACAAGACCTGCACAAGCATAGCTCGCGCAAATTAGGGTAAAATTTATTTACAATGCAGAGAGCATCACAGCATATGTTTGTATAGAGTATATCAACTATAATATCACCTAATTAAGTAGCCCTATCTACTTCTTAACTTCACAAGTGCTTTCTCATTATAAGAATGTCGGCCTTTCAATAAAATCAGTCCATTATTGCATTATCATAATATTACATCACTGGCTTATATTTAATAATGTAAAATCTTAATAACACTCTTCATTTATGTTTGCGGTCTCACTGATATTCCTATCCCTTTCTATATAAATATTATTATTTACAATTAACTAAAAAATATTTATAGATTAAATAAAATTTTTCACTTTACTATCTCTAAGCATATATTCACTTATGATTTGGCACTTATATGAGTTATCTTTATGCGTTTAATATCTAATAATACATGTTACATAATTTATTCCTGTGGTGATGTATTATTTCATTATTACTGGATGGTTGATTGGATTATTGTGGACAAATAGTATGGAGTGAGAGGAGTATATGAAATCTATTTATGATAGATTATAATAAATAAATGATATCTAAGAACATTAATCACATAAATAAATATAAGTGAGGATCCGCTCACTCATTAATAAACACAATATTAATTTATTCAGCTTAGTGTGGCGTATAACTACATATTAGTTCAATTCATATGTCATATCAATTACTATACATTTCACATTAAACTTCTGCTATACATTTACATAACCATTATTATCATAGCATTATCGTTAATTATCTATAATATAGTGACGAAATACCATTATCAGTATAGAACATTACTAGATGCATCTTAGCATTAACATAAGTCATACATATCTAGTATATTTCTACTTTATATATTTAAGGTACTTTTTAATAGTGAATCTTTTACAATACTTTTATAATTAATATAATCTATATATATATCACTATTATATTCACATTTATAATCATATCATAATTATTTATTATGCTCTCTACAATTAATATATATACTTACACTTCTATAATATGTGAAATATTACAATTCATAATACTCTAGCTATATAGTATAAAATTATATTATTATATACTATATTACTAGTTATATACATATCTGAAATTTTGAATGTTGATAGTAGATTTACATATATTACCATACTATGGCCTGCCACGAGGGTATGAATGGCAGAGAATTGAATAATTACTCTATCAAGTACAATGAGATTGGTATTTTGACTAGTTTCAGACTATATTCTTTCACATTCAGGAGAAATGCTAGGTTAATTTTCTCAAGACTAACGATCATCTATACTATTATAAGAAATCTTACTGCTTGAGAATAGACATACTGTGCGTAAAAACGGCCTGTATTGTAATATTATTTCCATGTCTCATGAGCATTTATCTCTCTTCGCATATACTCTTCTGCTTATATCTCCATGTCACCTACCACATCCAAGTATGTTGTTGATTGCGAATGAGTGAAAGAGATAATAGGAACCCACACAGTGTGTGAGATATTTTTTCGAACGCTTTACACTAAAGGTTAGTATGATATTATGATGAAAACTTATGCGTTATAACGCAAATAAAATTCCTAAGCTATTATATCCGAAATTATATACTATATTATATACTAATATATTGAAATATGATTAAATTTATACAGTAATGTAATACAACCCCATCATGTATAAATTACTATTGATATGAATATATATAAGATTAAATATATAGAAATAAAAATATTATTTAAATAAATTATATAAATACACACACACAACACACAACACACACTACACACACACACACACACACACACTACACACACACACACACACACACAACACACACACACACACACACACACACACACACTCACACACTTTTATGTAATCAATGGAGAATCGGTAGTGAAACGGGTTACACCAATGAAAAATAGAAAATAAACCCTCAGTACCTATAAGTGTTTAAAACTTTTAACTTCAACAGCAACTCTTCTTTAGCATCTGGGAAATTAAGTGCTACTTCTCACAAGCCTTACACATAACCACATGCTTCATTACCAGCTGGTGATCCTCTAATGAGATCTTATAAACTGTCTATCCAATCATATTGTACAGCTGACAAGGCAATCATCAAGCCAGGATTTCTTGCTCTTGCCTATACAGTTTATTATCTGATATGAACATCTCATAGCTTCATTTCTTGAAAAAGCTTGGAAGGTAATTGCAAAGAGGCTGGAATGACTAATGTTTATCTGCATCATAACCAGCTTGCTGATATCTACAACCTCTTTAAATACAAAAGAAACTTCCTGGATGTGCTTGTACAAATGGTATCCAGGTTTGCTACTAAGCTAATGCTGTGTATTTTCATCACTACTGCTTGTGCAAAGAAGATTTTCTCATCTTTTCCACTGCATGGCATGTAATTATACCCCATATAAGCGGTGTACCATAAAATAACACCCAATATTGCATGGAAAGTATGAGCAACTGCACAGATGTTCAGCTTTTTAGGACCTGGTGAATTCTAAGATTGCTACTGAGTATCATATCTTCATTATTTGGAAATTTCTTTCTCAATGTGAGCAATTTTCAAGAGATAATGCTTGCCATTTTTTCCATAACTACTTTCTGCTTTACAACATAATGATAAACAGTCTGCTTCTTAGCAGTCTAACATAACCCACAAGAGATCAGTTGAGCAATTCCAACAGCAAGGCACATGATAAACCATATATTTCTAAGGGTATATTCTCAAACTGCTACAGCATAGGACCGTACACCAGGACATAAGGATATATAATTTCATCTGTCACTACAAAATGAAGAAATGTTCTCCCCCAATTTTTTAATATACATCTTTGCTAGCTGTAGGTAGTTATTATTTTCTAATAGGTTTGGGCAGTCCTCATACACACAGATCTTAACAATCACACCCATAAATACATACATATATTTTCTAATGAGTTTGGCCGGTTCCCACCCCTCCATACACACAAAAACATCTTGAAAATCATACCCACAATTAGACAAACATACATATAACCACATGCTTCAATATTCCACAAACAACTTTGTTGTACCTTTCACTATATTCTCTTTCCTTTTTTTCAATATCTAATTTTTTGATGGATATGTTAATGCTCTTTAAATATGATTTCTTAAATGGTTCTTAAGACTGTCACTACGAGTTGCTCTGTAAGGACAGTGAGGACAAAAGAAGGGCTTTTCTCCAGTGTGAATTCGAATATGTTTTGTTAAATAGGATTTGTCACTTGTTTGATATAAACAATAAGGACAAGGAAATGCCTTTTCTCCAGCATGGGTACGAAAGTGCTTTTCATAATTTGTGCGTAGTGTTGTGGAGTAGGTACAATGACGACACTGGTAAATGTCTTGCTTTTTCATGGCGTCGGCTTGGTTCCTCCTATTGCATGCAGCTCTTCTCTCATCAACCATTTGGCCCTCAATATTCAGGAACATCTGTTGAAAATGTTTACTCTTTCAGTTATTAATCTAATGGCAGATTAGATTAAATAATTACAAAACTTTATATTCACTCAGATGCTTTTGTGTGTGTATGTGTGTGTGTGTGTGTGTGTGTGTGTGTGTGTGTGTGTGTGTGTGTGTGTGTGTGTGTGTGTGTGTGTGTGTGTGGTGTGTGTGTGTTTGTGTGTGCGTGTGTGTGTGTGTGTGTGTGTGGTGTTGTGTGTGTGTGTGTGTGTGTGTGTGTGTGTGTGTGTGTGTGTGTGTGTGTGTGTGTGTGTGTGTGTGTGTGTGTGTGTGTGTGTGTGTGTGTGTGTGTGTGTGTGTGTGTGCATGTTGCTGTGTGCATGTGTGTGTGTGTGTGTGTGTGTGTGTTGTGTGTGTGTGTGTGTGTGTGTGTGTGTGTGGTGTGTGTGTGTGTGTGATGTGTATGTACATATGAATGCATGTTATATTTTATGATATTTCCACCAGCATTTGAAAGGTCAAGAAATATGTATGCTACTTACAATATTGAAATTCAGTTTTGTCTTACATTTGGCCGAATATATTAATTTTGTATTTTCTCATTCTCCTTATTTCCCATGTTTTATTTACAGTCACTTGACAAACATATATATTAGTATGTACAATTGTTTAACATATCCTTTCATATATAACAATTATATAATCTATGTTTATCTCAGTGATTATACTTGCATAAGTACTAATTAAAAAGGAGAAAAAAAAAACGGAAGTAAAAAAATATAAAAGAAGGCTGGTATATACAGGATTCAATATATTTGGTAAATTAAATTTTTTCTAGCACCCTTAGTTTTTTTTTAAATATTTTTACAAATTAAAGAACCAGAAAATTTGTTTCTTTGGCTTCCCCCTCATCAGCGAATGCTTGTCCATCCATACAAACATTTAGGCATTAAACATACATTACAGTGAATGTCATTTTACATACATATGCTTTAAAATAGGTAAAAAGGCAATTAATAAAATTGTTTGGTTCTCTTGAGTTTTATTTTCAACTTAAAGCAATTTATTAACATTCATTTTAGAAAAAGAAAAAAAAAGGAATCACAGGTAAATTATGATTATCTCAAACTATTTTGAAGTGAATGTGGAAAGGTCTAAATAAAGACCTGCCCAGGAAGGAAATGTGTAGGATTCTATAAGAAAAAGAAAATTTATTGAGGAAAGCTGTATTAAGATACTGAATACAAAGGGTAATTATCACTCTTGGGTTCTTTATGTAACATCAATGTCTATATAATATTACTGCATTTGATCTCTTAGTAACTTAGATCTTTTATATACTACTTTGTTACAATAATTTAACAAACACAGTTCAGAAATGAATACGTAGGTGTGCCTTTAACCTGTCATTTCGATTTGAACGAAACAAACAATGCGGGCATGAAAATGGCTCCTGCCCTGTGTGTATACGAATATGTTTCTTCAGATTTGAACTATCATTAGCATGGTATGAACAATAAGGACAAGAAAATGGCTTTTCCCCAGTGTGAATCCGGAAATGTCTTGTGAAATGGGCTCGATTTCTACTGACATATGAACAGTGTATACATTTAAAGGATTCCAAAGCTTTTCTGTTGCTGTCAGGGTTCCTCAGTGTGCATGCTGGTGCTCTCTGGCTTACCATTTCACTGTCATTACTCAGCCATACCTGTTGGAGATGGGTTTTTCATTCAGTCAAAGGAGCATTTCTGATGTCAATATATTGTCAGATAATATAATGATTTTTTGAGTTATAAAAGTAACCAAAGTTGTTTTAATGGCAATAAATAATATTGATCTTTTTTAAATCTTTTGATTAATTCCAAGGATTCAATTGCTTCACTTGCTGTCATTCTCATCAGTTATTTGAGCAATGCATAATTTTTAAAAATTGCATTACTAATGGATAATAATAATACAGAGAATATACTGCAAAACCCATTTTCATACTGCAAATTAAAAACATCACTCAAGCTCTGCTGTTCTCCATACGGATTTATTTCTCATTGGAAATAAGAGGGAGAGGGAGAGAGAATGTCAGAGTCAGAGTCAAAGTGCAACTGAGAGTGAGTGAGTGAGTGAGTGGGTGAGTGATTGTGTGTGTGTGTGTGTACAAAATATATAATAAATATAATATATATCATAAAATAATGTACACAGTAATTATGTCATATAGATAGCCATTTTTCCAATAAAATAAAGAGAAAAAAACATTTGTGTGTTTTCCTTTTATATGAATTAAAACAGAGCACTCTGCCCCCATTCTATATGGATTTTCATTCATATTAACTTCACCTGTTATCAAAATCATACAAGGCCAATTTAAACAAATGAAAAATAAATAAAAATAAAATTTATTCACCATAAAATAATAACACTTCAAATTGATATGATATATAACAAACTTGATAAAAATATCTATTTAAAGCATATTTTCATTCACTGCTTTAAAATGTATATTATTACCCCAAAGAACACCTTTCATTCTGTATGGTGTGTCATGTTTTGACACTTGCCATAGATAAAATGTATATATATAATAATAAAAATAATAAATAAAAAATAATTACTGATGTTTTTGTAAAATTTATAATGAGATTAAAATAAATATTAAGATTTAGAATTGATAATAAATATATGAATATTCAGTAGATTTCCTTTGTGGTGAAAGTCTGATATTTTTTCTTTAGAAAATATTTTAAATATTTTACGAGATATAGGCAAACGTGAAAAAAATCACAGATTTTGGAGATGAAAATAAATTATGTTTTACAAGTGAGTTCGCATATGATGCAACAGTCTGTCATTTCGATTTGATTTAAATGGACAATGAGGACAAGAAAAGGGTTTTTCTCCTGTGTGTATGCGAATATGTTTTGTTAAATTTGATTTGTCACTTGCTTGATATGAACAATATGGGCATGAGAAAGGTTTTTCGCCTGTGTGAGTCCGGTAATGTTTGGTAAAGTGTGAGCGAGTAGAACAGACATAAGGGCAATGGGGACACTGGAATGTATCTGATGACTTTCCGCTGTTGATGTAGTTCCTCTCAATGCTTGCAGCTCTTCTCTCCTCAACCATTTGACTGTCATTACCCAGCCATACCTGTGGGAAATGTTCATCTTGAAATGTTTCTCCCAGTGGTATGACTACAACGATCTCATCACATGCTTGCATGATGATTATACACAACCATTTTTACCTTAAAAGGATGCTGAATATTGCAAGTGTAGCATTTACTGCAGATAACTTCACAGACAGTCTCAGTCTTATGGAATTATGGAAGATATTTTGCATTTCAACTTCTCTTTAGAATCAGTACCTTGATAAACATATCCATAATCTTTGATATCAAAATAATTTTTCAATACATACAACCAACAATAGGGTTATGAGTACATCAAGCCAAGATATTTCTATTCTAGTACTGAATACATTTACTAAGCAAAGTAATAACTCATACCTTGATCACTCCGTAATATAACCTCTTGGATTTCAAATATTCCTTTATAACTGAAATTTCATCTTAAATACAAAAGCTTGTATACTCTCAATATCAATAAGGTAGCTATTTGAATATTCAGTTTGTAAAATTATATATATATGCATATTTCAGTCTATTAACGATCTTATTGATAGTCATTTTTCTTCTTAATATATTTCTTTAGTACTTTGGCAGTTTCACACCTTACCACATCTCAAATTCCAGTCTCCTTAAACATACTTCAAATATTCAAATCAAATTATTAATCTAATCTATGACAGAAGGTCCTCTCAACAGCACCTCACACTTCTCACTAAACCTGAAATTTTCACACACAATGAGCAAAATGAGACCGGTATACTGTCAAGTTATTTAGAGGCAGATATTTGAAAATCAGTTTATTGAGGTATCTCTTACAGACAGGAAAAAAGAGCAACATTTATGTATCACAAGATATACTATACTATTTGAAATAATATTTTTGCTAAAATAATATATCCTTTATATCTATCACATATTTCAATTTTACTCAAGTTTCCTAAGATTATAGAAACATTTACAAGGGATGACCAGATATATTTACAGATGAATGAAAGCAAATAAAAGTATATACTTCTTAGTGAAACCCAATTTCTAAAAATCACATGTGCACCCGTAAATGATTTTTAATACTACTGTTCCTATTAGCTCTGTATGGACAGTAGGGACACGAAAATGGTTTTTCACCAGTATGTATTCGTATATGCTGCATTAAATTTGACTTATCACCAGTCTGGTAAGAACAATGTGGACAAGCAAATGGTTTAACACCTGTGTGGGTTCGATAATGTTTGACAATATCAGATCGATTTGTAGTACTGTAGGAACAGTGCGAACACTGGTAAGTTTTTGGGATTTTTCTGCTGTTCATCCTGCTCTTGCCAAGGCATGCGGCTCCTCTCTCGTCAACCAATTGCCTGTCATTACCCAGCCACACCTGTGGGAAATGTTATCTTAATCACTTAACTAATTTTGTTGTCTTACAGAAGTGCAGAATAGCACAGAAGTGATTAGAATCATTCTTTTATTTTTTTATATGAAGATTCAAATATGTAGCTTCATCAGAAATGTGAGCTACTGATTAGCTTACATAAGTAGGCTACTGACGACAAAATTCTGAATATATACAATATTCATTGTGAAGTAAAGTCACAATTGAGAAGGTGCCCATTTAATGTGGATGGAGAGTTTTGCATATCACTTGATTATTTTATTTTCAGATAACTCCCATATGTAATCAAATACCAAGATAGCAAATTAGTAAAAGAAAAGATATTTACAGGCTCCTTTATAAATACTCATCACAAATTTTGAGTAATCAAAATCAAAATAATGATGACAACAAATGACAACTGGTGATCATGATCATTAATATTTTTACTATAACTATAATCACAATCCTTATCCTTAATGATAATCACTTTCATATTTGTTATAATTAAAATAAATAATGATGATAATAATGACAATAACAAATATAACAACAATGACAATAATAATGACAATGATGATGATGATGATAATAATAATGATAATGATAATGATAATGATAATAATGATAACGATAACAATAATGATAACATTAATAATAACATTAATAATAATATTAATAATAATAATAATAATAATAATAAAAATAATAATAACTAACAATAATAACAATAATAATAATAATAACAATAATAACTAACAATAATAACAATAATAATAATAATAATAACAATA
>NW_020870026.1:1680418-1702918 GCF_003789085.1 Penaeus vannamei
GAGCTCCTGAGATTCTTGCCATGTTGGACATCTGACCGATTGTATCCAGACCCACCTGTAGGGGACGCCTGCCAGTTACTTACAGTACTCCAGACAAAAGCATAACAGAACAAAATTTCACCTTAAAAGCCATCATTGGGATAGATAATAATGTTCTCCCCTAAATCTTTCTTTGCATGAAGGAAGGTCTTGTGTTAGCATGTACTGTATATTTATGTATACATATATACACAGATCTAATATGAGTAAGAAATATATAAGGTATCTGTCAAGATAAGTGAGATTTTAAAATGAATATGGAGAAGAAAAAACTGGAATAAAATAACTGAATAAAAAAAAAGAGAACAGCAAATATAAGAGAAAGAATATGAGATACTAAAAATACAACAAAGAAAATCATACCAGTTTATTATTCTAGTATTTCTATGCTTTCTACACCATTTCTCTTTTTGTGAAATTTCTACTCCTGTAATGAATACTTCAAATATATCATACTTCAACATAATGCAAGATATTTAGAACAAGAATAAACAGATATCTAACTAAATAATAAGATTAATAGTACTGATACTCACCAGCCATTAAATACAATATATAGTTTATGAAACTGCAAAGTAACTGATAAAACAAATTACCCAAATTTCTTCAATATCTTTTATTACATCAAACCTTCACAAGAAATAACAGAAAAAAGATTATCAATCAAATGTCACTCACATCAACAAAAATCATTAAATCATCTCAAAATATCAAAGAAATCCAGTCCAACAATGAAGGCAAAATTTCAACTCATCTAAGCATCCTCACTTGACCTTACACTAACAAATAAGAGTACAACAAACAAGCAAAAATGTATAGAAACAAAACAGCACTGTATATACATCCTATATACTCTAAACAGTAAACAACACTTAACAATATAATGGTCTTATTCAAGTGCTGTAATCAATATTTTTTCACATATGAACCTAAAAAAGAAATCAGGATTTTCCCTGAATTACCAATAACCTTCAAATGGTACACATCCTCTCCAAAGTGCAAATTCTCTCTTGTACAGAGGATGCATTTCCTTAGGTATGTTTACACATTATTAAACATTTGGCACATAGTGTAATAAACCAGAAGGCAACCAAGACATGCTTTCAACCATCTATTTCCCATCCTCATCAACACCATTCCTTCTTTACCCTTTTCATTTTCCCTGTTCCCTCTCTTCTACCTTTTCTTCTCCCTTATTTAATTTTGTGACTCCTCTCCATCCCTCCTCCTCTGCATGGCTACTCCTGAACGATATTGTTATTTCAGAGTAAAGTTAACATAAAAAAAAAAGATTCTTCTATATCTTGCTTAAAACCAAATCATAAATAAAGATTCCTCTCTAAAACAAACCGCTTATTTGCGCTCAAATTATCCAAGTTCAAAGCAGTACTTAAAAAAATAAATAAATAAATAATAGAATTCATGGAAAGTTCACACCTCAAATTCGCTGTCCCTCGAACTTACTTTCTTACAAAACATTTATATAGAAAATAGATTTTCAACATCACTTTTCATGTATTCTATAATCAATTTTACATTCTTTTTGTTTTTTGTTTTTGTTACAGTGTGTGTTTACGCACATTTATGTGAGTTTGTGTACTACTATACATGTGTACATATGTGCATGTGTGTGTGTGTGTGTGTGTGTGTGTGTGTGTGTGTGTGTGTGTGTGTGTGTGTGTGTGTGTGTGTGTGTGTGTGTGTGTGTGTGTGTGTGTGTATGTGTGTGTGTGTGTGTATGTGTATGTGTGTGTGTGTATGTGTGTGTGTGTATGTGTGTGTGTGTATGTGTGTGTGGTATGTGTGTGTGTGTGGTGTGTGTGTGTGTGCGTGTGTGTGTGTGTGTGTGTGTGTATGTGTGTGTGTGTGCATACATGTGTGTGTGTGTGTGTGTGTGTGTGTGTGTGTGTGTGTGTGTGTGTGTGTGTGTGTGTGTGTGTGTGTGTGTGTGTGTGTGTGTGTGTGTGTGTGTGTGTGTGTGAGCATGTGTATATATGTGCATGTATACCTGAATGTGTATATATGTGCATGTATACATGAATGTGTATATGTGTGCATGTGTACATGCATGTGTACATGTGTGCATGTGTATATGTATGTGTACATGCATGTGTGCACATGCATGTATATATGTGTGCATGTGTACGTGCATGTGTGCACATGCATGTATATATGTGTGCATGTGTAAATGCATGTATATATATGTGCATGTGTACATGCATGTGTGTATCTGTGTGTGCATGTGTAGTGTGAGTGTGTATGTGAGTGTGTGTGTGAGTGTGTATGTGTGTGTGTGTGTGTGTGTGTGTGTGTGTGTGTGTGTGTGAGAATGTGTATGAGAATGTGTATGTGAATGTGTGTGTGTGTGTGTGTGTGTGTGTGTGTGTGTGTGTGTGTGTGTGTGTGTGTGTGTGTGTGTGTGTGTGTGTGTGTGTGTGTGTGTGTGTGTGTGCGTGGTGCGTGTGTGCATGCGTGTGTGCGTGCGTGCATGTGTGTGTGCATGAGTGAGTTAGTGAGTGAGTAAATGTGTAAGAGCAAGTGTACATGTGTGTATATACACATATGTGTATACATGTGTGTGTGTGTGTATGTGAATGTGTGTGTGTGTGTGTGTGTGTGTGTGTGTGTGTGTGTGTGTGTGTGTGTGTGTGTGTGTGTGTGTGTGTGTGTGTGTGTGTGTGTGTAAGTGTGTGTAAGTGTGTGTGTGTGTGCGAGCACGTGTGCGTGCATGCATGCGTGTATGTGTGTGTGTGTGTGTGTGTGCATGTATGCGTGTGCGTGCATGTTTGCACATGTGTGTGAATGTTTGCACATGTGTGTGAATGTTTGCACAAGTGTGTGCATGTTTGCACGTGTGCGTGTGCATATGTGTGTGAGAGCAAGCGCATAGGGTGTGTGCTTATGCTTATGATATGTATTCACATACAGGCACAGGTCTTTAGGTCTATGTGCATGTTTATGTTTGTTGTACAATTTTATGTATATAAATACCATACAAATATGTAATATGTATGTAACTGTGCATAGATATATATATAAATGTATGTCTACATGTGTGTACCTATAGATATGTGCTTTTTGATTCCTGTGTTTACACTATTTTGTTCATAAAGTCCACTTCCATTCCTTAGTTTTGCACTACAGAGTGATTTTCCTATTTGTGACTTTTTTTCTGCTCCACAGAGGTCTGAGAAATGTCTTACTTTTTTAATTGCAGGTAATGAATTAATGAAAATTCAGTAAAAGAAATTCCTCATACAAAATACACATTCATATTTTTCCAAGTTCACCTAGTTTTGGTTAAATGTCTATGGGTTGGTCTTACTCTGTGCTAACTTCCTATCTTAAACATAAAGAGGATCGTCCTGTGGATATTCCTTATCATGACACAACATGTGCCTTTTTAAATTTCTATTATCAGCAGCTTGGTATGAGCAATATGGGCAACAAAATGGCTTTTCTCCTGTATGAGTTCTGAGATGAAGCTTTAACCTGCAACTTTCTCTACAACGATAGGAGCAGTGGGGACAGGAGTAGGGCTTCTCCCCAGTATGTTTCCGCATATGTCTTAACAAGCTGTAATCATGGCTCGTGGTGAAGGAACAGTGAGCACACTGTATCAATTTTTTGTTGGCAGTCTTCTTGGTTGCAGCGACTCTTCCCCGGTCAGTCCTCTCCAGCCCCACCTGTAGGGGACGCCCAGCTTATTTGTAGTTATAGCACATTTGTAGTTTATCTGTACATTAAGTACAATGAACTGCTAAATTAAGTACTTTTGGTTGTAGTATATATATTTAATCTTTGTCTTTTTTCACAAAAAGAAACTAACACTCCTATTGTTATGAAATCTCACACACAGAACATTTTCTTAATTATTAATAAAGTACTGAGAATTACTTGGCCAGTGACTATTTTAACTACCTGAATAAGAGGAATGGTTTTCCAGTCATAGTTCAGTTCCTCAAAACCATCATATGAACAGTGTTTCTTACTCATGATGCAGTTAGCTCTACTTTCTAAGAAAGTGATACAACTTATTAGTACTGTATATCAAGTTAGTGAGGTATCTCTATATCAATAGTAAAATGATACTACAGATCTCACCTGACAGAAGAAAAAAGAAAGGAAGAAAACTTAAAAAACACTATTCATTCTTAACATCAAAATGAAAAGTTAAATTGATTTCACCATCCAAAAACTAAAAGAAAATGTTACTGAAAATGTATGGTTTTCCAAATCTGTAGTAGTGGCAGAAATAAAGTAAAGCATCATTATTGTATACTACTTAAAAAAAAAAAGTATAATACAAATTTGAATAAAACAAAAAAAAATTATCTGCATGCACAATGATTCAATTTTCCCCTTTCCTTAAAAGACAGACATATGACTGGATGATGTTAAACACTATTATGTTTAAGGTTTGAAACAAATAAATGTACTATACATCAAGTGAGGGTAGAGAGGGGGGGGTATGCCGGAAGGGTGTTGAAGGGAGGAGGAGGAGGATGGATATCTGCAAATACTTTAAATGAAGATGGAGTAAGAACAGAGGAATTGGGGGGTGGATGAGGGAGGGTCATCTTTGGGAAGTTTTGAGAAGCAAAGAGGACTGAGAAACAAAGGTTCTCTTGCGACGAGAAAGAGGAGAAGGAGAGATAGATATTTGAGGAACAGAAGAAGAGGAAGGTGGAGGAGAGTATCTAATGGGAGAGGGTGGAATGGAACATTTAGGTTGTCTAGTGAAACAAATAAAGTGAGGAGGAGGGGTAGGTATTGGGGGAAGTGGTAGAGATTGGAGTATCTGGATTTAGACTGGAAAATGAATTTGACTGGAGGACAGGGTGATTAGACATAGGATGGTTTAGGGTATAGGGAAGAGATACTGGAGGAGATGCAGAAACATCTTGTGAAGATGGTGGGTGAGCAGGGCAAAGGACTATTTTGGAATATGTTGAGAGAAAAACCTTGTCATGCTTCTTGTCTGGCCTCACAGAGTGAGGCCTAGGCTGAATCTAAGGACTGCTACCTCACATTCAAGCATAGAGGCAGGGCAGCTCCTATAAAATACATTATGACACATGTACGGGACTGAGCAAGGCAACTTGAACGGTAATGACCAGGTTGGGCACATAAACGGCAGCAGCCTGTGGAGCGACAGTGTTTGGCTGGGTAGACAAAACGCTAAAATTTCTGACAATGATGAGGAAGGGGTCGATATGGTCAGACATGGTAGGACAATCCACCAATACACACTTGATGTGGGAGGTCAAGTCTACAAAAGCTGATCTTGGCAATATTGACATGGGACTTACACTGGTCTTTGGGAGGAAATGTGTAATGCTGTACTGCCACTGCATCATAATCAGCAAGGTAGGTAAGTGGGTAATTTTCAGTCTGACCAGCCCTTGTTGTAGACAGGACAAGCATTTGGGGGATAGACACCGTTCCAGTACAAGTATTAAGAGAGGGTTGAGGTTCAGCAGGAATGGGTTTGCCAACGAGATCAGTTAGAGTAGATAGTGCACAAGCTTGGGATTCAGATGTAACTGTGACAAGATGTGACAAGGGTATTCTCAGAATAGGGGGCTGTGGGGGGAATCACAAAGAATCGATCCCACTTGGCTGGGCCAAAGAGAGTACTCAAAAGGCTTGCAAAGGTAGAGGCAGTAGGACAAGGGCTAGAGGAAGATGGGGTGATGTGGAGTGGAGTAGTTCTGTGGGGGGGGGGGGGAGACAATAAGGATGAAGAGTAGTAATAAGGGAAGACGGGGTAGACACTGAAGAGGGCTGTGCAGTAGGATATGGAGAGGAGAATATTGAGAGAGAGGAACGGGAGCTTTCTGGAGGTTGAGTAATAACCTGAGTGGGGGTTTTGGAATGGATAGAGTTGTCAGGAAGCTTCGAGGAGGAGGTATTAGTATCAGTGGTCGGAACAGAGGTCAAAGGAGGGGCAGGGGTCCAAAAACCATGAACATCAAAGTTAGAAAGGCTAACTGATGAAGGGGCAAGCCTTAATGCCCCTATTAAGGATAAAATATCTTCATGACTGGCAATGGTGAGCCTGAATACAATGGGGAAAAGAAACGGTCTACCCCTCAGGGTCCCCATATGAGGTAAGGGCTAGGCAATTAACCATGGGAATACCGTGCCCATGGTTCCTGGAGGCCGTTCATGAATGACACAAAGCCAGCCTTTCATCCTTTCAGCATGGCTCTCTTACCTTAGGAATGGGATAGAAGAAGGGGATGAAGAATATACAGAGGAGGAAAGGAGAGAAGAAAAGACCAAGCAAAATTGGTTCAGGTGAGGGCTGAGGTCCAAGGTCGGGGTGATCCCCTACAGTGGGCCTCAGTCTCCGTCTCCTAAGCCCTCCCATGAAAACAATGAGCAAGGTATTGGAAGGGACAAATATCTTATGTAACTGCATAGACATAAATATAGATGAATGTCTACATAAGTGCTTGTTGATTCCTGTGTTTACCCTATTTTGTTCATAAAGTCCACGTCCATCCCAAGTTCAGCACTTCTGAGTGATTTTCCTATTTGTGACTTTTTTCTGCTTCATTGCAGGTAATGAATTAATGAAAATTCAGTAAAAAGAAATTCCTCATATAAAATACACAATATTTTTTTCCAAGATCACCTACTTTTGCTTAAATGTCTATGGGTTAGTCTTACCCTGTGCTAACTTCCAATTTTAAATATAAAGAGGATCGTCTCGTGGATCATCCTTATCATGATAAATCATGTGCCTTTTTAAATTTCTATTATCAGCAGCTTGGTATGAGCAATATGGGCAACAGTATGGCTTTTCTCCTGTATGAGTTCTGAGATGAAGCTTAAGCCTGGAGCTTTCTCTACAACGATAGGAGCAGTGGGGACAGGAGTAGGGCTTCTCCCCAGTATGCTTCCGCATATGTCTTAACAAGCTGTAATCATGGCTCGTGGTGAAGGAACAGTGGGCACACTGTATCAATTTTTTGTTGGCAGTCTTCTTGGTTGCAGCGACTCTTCCCCGGCCAGTCCTCTCCAGCCCCACCTGTAGGGGACGCCCAGCTTATTTGTAGTTACAGCAAATTTGTAGTTTATCTGTACATTAAGTACAATCAACAGCTAAATTAAGTACTTTTGGTTGTAATGTATATATCTAATCTTTGTCTGTTTTTTTTTCACAAAAAGAAACTAACACTCCTATTGTTATGAAACCTCACTGGCAGAACATTTTCAAAACTATCAATAAAGTACTGAAAATTACTTGACCACAGTGACTATCTTAACTACCTGAATAAGAGGAATGCTTTACTAGTCACAGTTTAGTTCCTCAAAACCATCATTTGAACAGTGTTTCCTGCTCAGGATACAGTTAGCTCTAATTTGTAGTAAAGTGATACTGATACAACTTATTAGTACTGCATATTAAGTTTGTGAGGTATCTCTATATTCTACAATAGCAAGAAATAGTAAAATGATAATACAGATCTCAACTGAAAGAAGAAAAAAGAAAGGGAGAAAATTAAAAAATACTATACATTCTTAACATCAAAATGAAAAGTTAAATCAATTTCACCATCTAAAAACTAAGAGAAATATGTTACTGATAATGTATGATTCTCCAATTCTGCAGTAGTGACAGAAATAAAGTAAAGCATCATTATTGTATACTACTTAAAAATGTGTGAAGAGTATAATACACATCTGAACAATAAAACCAAACAGAAAATCATCTTCATACACACAGATTAATTTTTTCCCCTTTATTCTCCCCTTAACGACAGACATATGACTGGATGATGTTAAATCCTAGAATGACATGATTGTGTAAGACATTCAGACTACCAGACAATTCCTAACAATCACAATAAGTAATAAATCCCATTTTGTTAAGACTGCTTTCAATTTGTATATACTATTTGTACATATCTTTCTTCCTTACCTCTTTCTATTTCTTATTCATGTTCTTATTTCTTATATCTTTCCGCTGGATTCACTGCATTCGCTTTACCTTTTTTTTAGTATTCATGTTCAGAAATTGTTAGAGCAGACCAACCTTTGTATTCGTTTAATTCTAATTTTCTTTTTATTAAAAACTCTGTTTCAACATATTTTCTGTATAAATTCATAAGTATTTTTGTCTATTTTTGTCTCACTTTCAATCAATCAAAATAAAAAATTAAGGAATGAAAATATATTAAACAAACAATAATAAAATCATATCAAATGAATGCCTTCTTTACAAAACTACCATTAAGACTAAAGCATTATTTATTTTCTTCTAAGAATATTCAGATACATAACCAGCAGAACCAAGTGAGTTGACCTGTCATATATGTAATGTGATCCCTGTTTCTTTATATAGAATAATGTTTGATAACAAAAATTGAAAAAAAGTCTGTAGAGTACATTATAATCTGCACTTTTGAATGGCAGACCTTATACATCACAAATAATCTCTTAAGTAATTATCAAATTTAATCAAGATTCAGCTTTGCTTATACTGTAATGCACTCATTATATGAAATGAAAAGCACAGATATGTGGATTTTTCTTTTACTTGCTTAATAAAAACAGGAACTATTTTCGTGAGAAAATGTTCCCTCTTGACACAAAAATAATAAATCAGTATTTCTATATCAATCAACTTTTTGAGAGAGAGGGAGAGGGAGAGGGAGAGGGAGAGGGAGAGGGAGAGGAGGGAGAGGGAGAGAGGGAGAGGGAGAGAGGGAGAGGAGAGAGAGAGGGAGAGGGAGAGAGGAGAGGAGAAGGAGAGAAGGAGGAGGAGGAGAAGGAGGAGAAGGAGAGAAGGAGGAGAAGGAGGAGAAGGAGGAGAAGGAGAGAGAGGAGGAGAAGGAGGAGAAGGAGGAGAAGGAGGAGAGGAGAAGGAGGAGAGGAGGAGGAGAAGGAGGAGAAGGAGGAGAGGAGGAGAAGGAGAGAAGGAGAAGGAGGAGAAGGAGGAGAAGGAGGAGAGGAGGAGAAGGAGGAGAAGGAGAGAGAAGGAGAAGAAGGAGAAGAAGGAGAAGAAGGAGAAGAAGGAGAAGAAGAAGAGGAGAAGGAGAAGAAGGAGAAGAAGGAGAAGAAGGAGAAGAAGGAGAAGAAGGAGAAGAAGGAGAAGAAGGAGAAAGAAGGAGAAAGAAGGAGAGAAGGAGAAGGAGAAGAAGGAGAAGAAGGAGAAGAGAGAGAGAAGGAAGGAGAAGGAGCGGAGAAGGAGAAGGAGAGAGAAGGAGAAGGAAGGAGAAGGAGAAGGAGAAGGGAGAAGGAGGAGAAAGGAGAAGGAGAAGGAGAAGGAGAAGGAGAGAAGAAGGAGAAGGAGAAGGAGAAGGAGAAGGAGAAGGAGAAGGAGAAGGAGAAGGAGAAGGAGAAGGAGAAGGAAGAAGAGAGAAGGAGAAGGAGAAGGAGAAGGAGAAGGAGAAGAGAGAAGAGAAGGAGAAGGAGAAGGAGAAGGAGAAGGAGAAGGAGAAGGAGAAGGAGAAGGAGAAGAGAAGAGGAGAAGGAGAAGGAGAAGGAGAGAAGGAGAAGAGAAGGAGAAGAAGAGAGAAGGAGAAGGAGAAGGAGAAGGAGAAGGAGAGAGAAGAGAAGGAGAAGAAGGAGAAGGAGAAGGAGAAGGAGAAGGAGAAGGAGAAGGAGAAGGAGGGAGAAGGAGAAGGAGAAGGAGAAGAGAAGGAGAAGAGAAGGAGAAGGAGAAGGAGAAGGAGAAGGAGAAGGAGAAGGAGAAGGAGAAGGAGAAGGAGAAGGAGAAGGAGAAGGAGAAGAAGGAGAAGGAGAAGGAGAAGGAGAAGGAGAAGGAGAAGGAGAAGAAGAAGGAGAAGGAGAAAGGAGAAGGGAGGAGAAGGAGAATGGAGAGAAGGAGAGAGAAGAAGGAGAAGGAGAAGGAGAGGAGAAGAAGGAGAAGGAGAAGGAGGAGAGAAGGAGAGGGAGAGGAGAGAGGAGAGGGAGAGGGAGAGGGAGAGGGAGAAATTGAATCAAGATTTATACGGGTTTGAATAAAAATACTAATTCATAGAAAAATAATTCCAAGTGGTATTTTATTAATAAGAAAAAAGTTCTCTTACTAATCAAGGTCACATTTTCACAGATCAAGTACATTAAACAAAGTGTTTATCAGTAACTGATAGAAAAGTTACATAATATAAAACTGCTCTACAATATTAAATTATAAAAAGAGCAAAAACTATTCTCATTCTAAACAGATGTTTTAAAATGAGATAATTGCACAGATATGAAGCAGATAAGGAACATCAAAAATGCTTACTAATCTATCCAGTTACAGCCATTTGATCTTTTCCCCAGTTGATAAGACTTTATTCCATTTGTTCTTGATCAATTCAAATATCTAGTTTAACTAACAAAATTGCATATTCAAACTATATTTAAATCATTCTTGCCACACCTTTCTATGACTACAAATTATCCAGAACTTAAAATAATTCTGAAGCCTATGTCCCTAATCACTGGTGAAGACATCTTTATCTTTATTCATCTTTTATTATTACACTTTTTTTCTTTTTCTTTTTTTTTTACTAATGACAAGTTTCCTAATATATAAAAAGAAAACTGTGACTGACTTAAACATTGTATCTCTTACAGTATGCTCTAATATGGGTAGCAATATGTCTCTTCAAATTCCCATTATCAGCAGACTGATACGGGCAGTGTGGGCAAGAATAAGGCTTTTCTCCTGTATGCGTGCAAAGATGAACCTTCAGGCTCCCTTTCTGTATACATCTGTAAGGACAGTATGGACAGGCATAGGGCTTTTCTTTTGTGTGTGTAAGGGCATGATTCTTCATGTTGGTGGCATAGGTAGTGACATAAGGGCAGTGGGGGCATCGGCGTAGCTTGCCCGAGGAGAGATTCTTCCGTGGGGCAGAGTCTTGACAGCTGCCATGCCTCATTGTGTCAGTGTCCAGTCCCACCTGTAGGGAATGCTGCTCTTATTGACCTTCTTTAGTATACAATAAGCATGGTTAAGAAATGCAATAGAGAAAGTTGTCATTGATATGATAATTTTAGCAAAATTTCTCTTTTATATTAACATTTCTTACTACACAGAGAAATACTGTCTCTATATAAACAAATAAAAATGGGTAAGACAAAATTAAGTTGTGAATAGCAGATGAATATTATACGCACTCCTTGAAACAAACAAACAAACAAAATATATACATCACATCACCTTGATAAACCATTAAAGGTCAACTTGTACAAAATTCGTCACAAGTCGGTGAAATCATAACATAGAACTCTCAACAAAATTCTCAGCAATATGCCAGCAGGAAAGGGAGGGAAAATTAGTGTCTTTATCTCCTATTGCTGTAAACACACCCCCTCCCAATGCCATACCCCCCAAAAGAGAATGCTTGTTAGTATCAACTGTTACTCAAGAAAATAAATTAATGAATGAATTAATAATAGTGATGATATCTACCATTAATTTCTAAAAACTAACACACTATAATATAAATTTGTTTCCAATATCTAACAACCAAACTGTTGGCATTTTTACTCTTTTTAAGCCCTATTTGTTTAAACAAAAGAACATTAAATAAACAATATCACACACATCAAGAAATATTTATGCTAAAGACCTTCCTTAACACCATAAACGACATTTGGCAACTTACATGTCAAAAGTGAGTATACTGGGTCCCAATATGCAATTTGATATTTCTATAATTTCCGTCTTCTTTCAAAATGCAGAGTTAAATCTTTATGCCTACAAATACATACATTTTTTCATGTATTATCCCATTTCATATTCATAATTTGTCTTTTTCATTCTTACTCATTCATGATCAATAAATTCTTTAATTCATTTACCCATCCATTGCTAAGTCTAGTCACACATCATGACACACATTTGTTCATTAACCCACCTTTTTACTAAGTATATTAAATTTTACTACATACACACACACACACACACAAACACACACACACACACACACACACACACACACAACACACACACACACAACACACATACAACACACACAACACACACACATACAAATAACATACATATATATACATATATATACAATTATATATTATAACATATATACCCATATAATATATATATATAATATACAATATATATATATATCTATTATGTATATATACATATAATAATAAATATATATATATATATATATATATATTAATATTATTTATATATGTATGTATGTATGTATATATATATATATATATATAATAATAATATATATTAATATATATAAAATATATATATATATAATTATATATTATTATAATATATATATATTATAAGATATATAAAATATATATAATATAATATATACAATATACATAAATATTCATATATATACGTATACATACATATATATAATGTATATAATATGAATATATATATACTTATACATATATATAAAACATATAATACATTATATATATATAATATATATAATATATAATATTATACACATACACTATATAATATATTATATAATATATAATAATATAATATATATATTACTATATACTATATATAATATATATATAATATAATATATATATATAATATATATACACATACATATATAATACAGATTATATATATATACTATTTATAATATAAATTTAATATCTAATAGTATATATATATATATATATAGATAATACTAATATATCTATTTAATAAATCCATCTTATATAATATATATAATAATAATAAAAAAAAAAACAAATATATATTCGTGTACCATAATAATAATCTATTATAATAAACAAAATATAATAATAATAATAAATTAATATATAATCAATAATTATATACTATATTATATAAAATAACAATATAAATATAAAAAAATAAATATATAATATAATAAAAATATTACTACATATCCAAAAAAAATCATATAATAATAGTATATAATAACTATAAAATAGTAATAATAAAACACATAATAATTACATATTATAATATAATATAGTATAATATTAAAATATACATACATATATATTTAAGTAATACTATATACTATAAATAGTATAATATAGATATATGACTGAAACAAAACATATAATATAATATATGGTATAATAAATAACTCATAGCTATTAATAATAATAAACTCAGTATATATACAATATATCATACAATAATCATATACCATACAATAATTATATTATATGTATAAATTATATATATTATAAACAATAATATATATATATATATATAATATATGATATTAATAATATATGATATATAAATGTATATAAATAGATATATATGCATATGTAATAGTATATGTAATGAAATTACTATATAACTGTTATGATAATGTGATATAGTATGTGCATATATATATGAATTATAATATGTGGATGATATTATATAATACTAATATCTAAAGTATAATATATATAATATAAATAATATTATATATATAAATATAAATACATTAAATAATATATAACATATATATAAATATACTATAACTACTATAACACAATATATTCACACTATATAATAACATATATCATTATAAATATACACAATCCATATACACAATACATACATAATACTAATACAATACATATACATACATATCATTAAACGTATACATCAATACCATATATTATATTATATATATAATATATGATATGTATATGTAGATATATATGTTATATTATGTATGTATATATATACAATTATAATATACAATACTTACATACATTTATATATAAAATACCTAATATAATATAACATGATATGATCATTGTAATCCTACCTGATATCTGTCGATATAAATACTAAATCTCACTCTTTAATAACATACTAAACTATATATTACTATATATCTATACTATATATACTGTATGATAATAAAATATAATATACTAAAAATATATACTATACTAATATAATATAAACTATATGATCATAATATATATAATACTATATAATATAATATACAATATAATAATTATACTATATTATCATATAATATATGTATGTATCAATAGTATACCATATAATACTACATACTATCCTACAAATATATTATATAATATCACTATATAATATATACTATTATTTATACATACACATATAAATAAGTAAATATCATATATATAAAACTATACTATATATGTAAAACATATATAATATAACTACATAAAAATATAACATAAATTCATACAAATAATAACATTATATAGTATAATAATATAAATATAATACAATATATTATATGTCATATGTATACTATGTAGATCATAATGTATAGATAATAATAAGTAAATTATATACTAATATATCTTTATATATTCTATATTAATAACATACATACTTAATATACTAATTAAATATAATACATAATATAACAATATATATAATATATACTAATAGTCATATATTATACATACCACTTATCATACGATATACATGTATACTACCTTATTAACCATACATATATACATATATACATACATTACAATATCAATAATACTACTATACCTATACTATATAACTTATATATATATAATACTATATATGTTACAATATATGATATATATGCTATAATAATGTATATGTATGTATTAATGATGTATATATAGTATGTATGTGTATATGATAATGGTACTATATATGATATATATGCTGTGATATTAATTAAATAATATATAAAAATGATAATAATAAATATAGATATATAATTATATATATATATATATATGTATATTCATATATATATTAATATGTATGTATATATATATGTATATATATATATGTATATGATAAATGTATATATTATATATATATATGTATAGTATATACTATATATATATATATAATATATATATACATGTATATACATATGATATGTATAATATATATATAAATATAATATATACTATATATATAATATGTAAATGTATATGAATGTAATATGATACATGTATATGTATATGTAATTATGTATTATGTATATGTAAATAATGCTATATGTTATATGTAATATGATAATGTATATGTATACATAATATATGTATTACCTATATGCAATATATGTATATGTATATGTATATGTATATGTATATGTATATTGTATATGTATATGTATATGTAATATTTATACTATATATATATATATAATAATAATATATATATATATATATATATGTCTAAATATATATATATATGTATTAATGTATATATATTATAAATATATATATATACATATTATATATATAAATATATAAATATGTATATATATTTATATAATGTATTATAGTATATAATATTAATATATATATATATATTATATATATAATATATCTATATATATATATAATATTGATATAATATATATATATGTAATATGTATAATAATATCTTTCTATCTATCTATCTAATAAATCTATCTATCTATCTATATATTATATATATAATATATCATATATACTATATATATATATATATATATCACATATATACATATATATAATATATATATATATACATATACTATATATATATTATATATATATATATAATATATCATAATAATATACAATATATATAATTATAATATATAAATATATAAATATATATATATAATATATATATAATATATAATATATATACTATATATATATACACACACACACACACACAAACACATTACAATGATAACCATTTATTTGTTAAACCATTCATTTCCTAAGTTTGTATAAATACTTACATTATAATAAATTCAGAAGTTAGTGTTGCTTTTGATTACACATTGCTATGTTATGCAATTCTAATCAATACAGTGTATTAGAATAAGATATCACCACACTCACTTTTCATATCATTTGATCTGCTTGAAATATATTTGATGAAGGGAATAAAATTCTAGTGTGAGAATTTAAGGAGGAATAAATCTTTTAATTTCTAATATCTGCTCTTTACTTCTATAATCTGGCTACCAATATTTCCAGTCTTTGAACTAAGAAAAGCAGAAAAGCACATCCTGGGAATTAGTTCTTGAGTCTGAAGGATTACAGTTACTACAACTGCCATTAAATTAATTTCTTAGTGCTTTTCCTAAAATGAGTAGCAACATGTCTCTTTAAATGACCATTATGAGCAGACTGATACTGGCAATAGGGACAAGCAAAGGGTTTTTCCCCTGTGTGTGTTGCAAGATGGATCTTCAAGCTGCCTCTCTGAATGCAACGATATGGACAATGAGGGCAAGCATAAGGCTTTTCATTGGTATGTGTCAGGATATGATTCTTCATATTGTAGATGTAAGTAGTGACATAAGAACAGTAGGGACAGTGGTGCATCTTGTCCGTGTAAAAGTTCTTCCTCATCCCGCTGTCCTGACCCTCGTTAAAGGTCAGGGGGTCCACTTCCAGTCCCACCTGTAGGGAATGCTTGGCTTATTCACCTTTATTAATGACATCTAAAAGGAACACCTGTTTATTGTACAACTATATTCACTGGATATTTTGTAAAGAAAAATGTGTAGCCATATTTTTTTGTAATAGTCATATATCAAAATAACAGTTAGATTATCATAGAAAATCAAGCTGGGACTTTTAATGCACATACACATTTTCGGTATCATTCTTTATTAGCAATGCTTTTAATAAACCTAATATCCTGATTTACATAAGTCAATGCATTATAAGAACCTTTATATGCTTCCTCCAATAAATTCACACTACGTACAAGTCTAGTGACTTATGATGATATAAACACTTATCAAAAAGACACCAAAGACATTTAGAACACACATGCATAAAAATAAATAAATAAATAAATAAAAAGTCTCCACAACATGTACATATATTCACTCTCATACTTGCACTCATGCTCTATGCACGCACGCACGTGCGCGCGCACACACACACACACACACACACACACACACACACACACACACACACACACACACACACACACACACACACACACACACACACACACACACACACACACACACACACACACATAGAATAAAATAAAAACAGACAGACTTTACTATTCCTTCTGGTGCATTACATTACCAAGATTTATTAGTTGTTAAAATGAATCAAAAGAATACAATTATCATACAATAGTAACATTTAATCATCAATTTTTGCATTTCTACAAACTATTTTTAAATGATGTGTAAATATATTTGATGTAATATTTCATTTATTATAACTTAAGCCCAATTCTCATGCATGACTGGCTAACTAAACCAAAATCAATTAAATAAATTTTACTTTTTCATCCATGGAAATACTTCAATCAAAAACCTTAATTTCAACTTTCTTTTTATTAAGGATAATACTAAGCTACATGTTGCTTTTATATAAAGGTAGTTTCTTTAAGATACATTCATAATTTACATCAATCTCCAATGTATTTCACTGTAATGACAGCTTTTAAACAGGGCCAGTTCTTCTTATCAGAAAAAGGAAAAAATAATCAGAATAAAATGAGATAAGGTGCACCCTCCCCCCCAATTGCAACAGTGTCAGCAATTTTTAAAAATGAGGTTTCCATTTGGTGGTAAATTTCTGTTCAAGTATACATGAAAAAGTTTCTCCCAAACGTACACTTTTTCCTGTTTTAGTTCTCCACGATACCTGAGCAATACAAAAGGCTTACACAAGAAAAAGATATCTCCCATATCTATTAGTGCAGGATCATGGAAATGAACAAGGCCATGAATGGACCTGTCTTAGTGTGCGGTATAGCTGCCTCATTAATACATTGAACATTTCTTGCCACTCACATGATGTGAAGCTTGCACATCCAACTCAAAGTGCAGTATCTTAAAAAATTATTTCATTCAATTAATAGATTAGAAATGATGATGTTTACATTTACAATGCTGCTTTACTTCAACCCAATGCTGCATGGGATGGTATGTACATACACGCCAAGCCCACTGTGAGTTTAGTTCAATTACTGCCTTTGCACGTAGATGGCTCCACATGTGTGGTCAATTACGAGTACTACCTATTTCACCTGTTTATGCTTTTACTTGATTTTCAAAAATATTTTTTGATATCATATTGATGTTAGGAATGTCAATAACACTATAACGATAATATCTATATTGATAATACCAACAGCATCAAGGCCAACTCAAGGAAAGGTGAAATCAGGTGAGGTTGCATGGTGTACTAATTGACTCCTTTGTGGCTATGCACTTATGGAGCCATCTATGAGCAAAGGCATTTCACAAATTCAAAAGTGGACAAAAAGTTTTCCCAAAAACGGTGGGTTAATATGTACAGTTAAAAATAATCTCTCTCCGAATGCAAGTCATCCTCTCCTTTCTTTTATGTACTTTTTATCGGTTTCAGCCACATGCAGCGAAACTTTACAGTCTCACAGTCAGCAATAATTCACTTAGAGAGGTTTCCATTATTTGGTATGAAAGAACATCATTTCATATAATATCATCATTTGATGGAATGGCAAAACACTCTACCGTGTTGATACAATGTACAAACCAGATTTATTGAAGAAAGTGAGACAACAGTTTCGGAATCATCCTCGATTCCATCCGAAGATGGAATCTTCCTCGATTCCATCTAAAGATGGAATCTTCCTCGATTCCATTCGTAGATGGAACCTTCCTTGATTCCATCCGAAGATGGAATCTTCCTCGATAATGAAACTGTTGACTCACTTTCTTCAATAAATCTAGTTTGTACATTGTGGGTTTTTCTACCATATCATTTTACATATTTGTGTGCGTGTGTGTGTGTGTGTGTGTGTGTGTGTGTGTGTGTGTGTGTGTGTGGTGTGTTGTGTGTGTGTGTGTGTGTGTGTGTGTGTGTGTGTGTGTGACAAGAGTATGTGAGAATATATTTGCACATGATGATATGTAGGCCAAAAGATGATAAAAGCTTCAATAACTTTCATGAAACAACGCAATTTTTCTCATCTGATATTAATACTATCATTGTTTATGAACACATCAAATAACATCAGTTTTACAAATAACATTTATATAATGGTAACAGTACTAATGAAAAAGAAAAATTCAGGAAATTTTATGAGCTGGGTAAACACATGAGGTTCAGTAGGCCTTGTAACCAACTCCTTGGTGGCTTAGCAATTGTGAAGCCATTTATTTGCATAAAAAAATAAATAAAAAGAAAAAAAAAAAAAAAAGAAAAAAAAAAAAACAAATAAATAAGCAAGTAAACAAATAAATATGTAAATAAATAAATCAATAAATAAACAAATAAATAAATTATTATTATTATTCCATGGATAATGCCCATACCTGGAACCAATGGCTAATAACAATACCACATAACAGTTTTCACTGATATTGTGATTAGCTGCAAGATCACCTTAGATATGTTTGCTTGAGGACATTGTTTAATGTATTCCTGTTTTATCTTGATGAGCTTCTCTCCTGTTTGACATTACCTTTGTAACCATTACTAACAATATAACAGGGTTCTCTTTTATTTAGACAAAAATAAAAAATTCTTAACATTAATGTTGATGTAATAAGTGATGTTTCAGCTGGGTATCATGTTAGTGTCTTTTTTTACCATCATTATTGTTATACATTTTTTTTACATTATCCCCCATGTCAGCAACATCATTATGGAAAGTTTCCATATACCTTCATTGAAGAAATTTTGAAAGTTATTTCACATTGGGATCATTTTCATTGCTGTCTGTTCAATCAATATGACAACTTTTAGCTGGAATTTCTTTCATTTATTTGTCCTCTCTAGGTATTAGATAACATACATATATGTTAAACATGATACAAATAATGCCACAAAATATAAAAGATGCTAATACCCAAATCTTATTTTCTCAAATCTTATTCACCTAGCTGAATGCATTACAGTTTTGGAACTTGGCCTCATACTAATAATGAACACTGGGTTACATAAGAAAACATGCAACTTAATGGCAAAAAAATTGTACAAGAACTATATACAAATATATACATATATGAGTAATTCGGATCTTTAATCTGTTAGACTTCAAAAATTAAATAGTTTCCCAATAATTTTAATTCACTTATTATATTGAGAAGGAAAAGGACACTTTCATTCCCATGTCCCATTGACAGATCGGTGTTATTTGACTACTCTGTCTCCTCCTACACAATTCCTGTGAACATCAAGGTTTTTCCCTATGCGTACGAAGATGTGACTTCAAACTGCTATTTTGTGTGGAGCGATAGGAACAATGTGGACAGGCAAATGGTTTTTCTCCTGTATGAATCCTGATATGTTTATTTAAATCACTGGTAGTCATTGAATGATGGGTGCAGTATGGGCATGAAAAAGGCTTCTCCCCTGTATGTGTGCGGTAATGTGCTGTCAAATGAGAGTGCTGGTTAGTGGTGTAGGGACAGTAGAGGCACTTGTGTTTCTTCGAAGTGGTGTAGCCCCTTCCTTGTCCAGTTGCGCCAACACCAGGTCTCAGACAATCTTGGTCCAGCACCACCTGTAGGGGATGGCACTCTTATTCATGTTCTTATAGCCATTTTTCTTCCATCTCATTAGCTTTTCGTATATATTTCCAAAATGTAGGAAACTGAAAATATCACTGACACTAATGAACATTTATTCTCGGTATCTATACAGAGCATTCTACATAGGTATACATGTATGTGTGCATGTTTATGTGTGTGGGACTGAGCAAAAGCAGAAGCTTTAATTTGTGTTTGTGAGTGCACTAGCATTTGTGCCATGTGAACATTAGAGAGAGAGCGAGAGAGAGAGAGCAGGGGGTGGGTTGGGAGCAAGTGATTGAGTGAGTGAGTGAGTGAGTGAGTGAGTGAGTGAGTGAGTGAGTGAGTGAGTGAGTCTGTATGTGTTTTGTCTGTGTGTGTGTTTTGTGCGTGTGCATGTTTTGCGTGTTTGTGGTGCGTGTGTTTTTTGCGTGTGTGTTTTGTGTGTGTGTCTGTGTTTTGTGTGTGTGTGTGTGTGTGTGTGTGTGTTTTGTGCGTGTGTGTGTGTTTTGTGCGTGTGTTTTTTGTGCGTGTGTGTGTTTTGTTTGTGTGTTTTGTGCGTGTGTGTGTTTTGTGCGTGTGTGTTTTGTGCGTTGTGTGGTGCGTGTGTGTGCGTGTGTGTGTGTTTTGCGTGCTTTGTGCGTGTGTGTGTGCATTTTGTGTGTGTGTGTGTTTTATGTGTGTATGTGTTTTGTGTGTGTGTGCGTTTTGTGTGTGTGTTGTGTGTGTGTGTGTGTGTGTGTATGTGTGTGTGTGTGTGTGTGTGTGTGTGTGTGTGTGTGTGTGTGTGTGTGTGTGTGTGTGTGTGTGTGTGTGTGTGTGTGTGTGTGTGTGTGTGTGTGTGTGTGTGTGTGTGTGTGTGTGTGTGTGTGTGTGTGTGTGTGTGTGTGTGTGTGTGTGTGTGTGTGTGTGTGTGTGTTTAGTGTGTGTGTGTGTGTGTGTGTATGCGTGTGTGTGTGTGTGTGTGTGTGTGTGTGTGTGTGTGTGTGTGTGTGTGTGTGTGTGTGTGTGTGTGTGTGTGTGTGTGTGTGTGTGTGTGTGTGTGTGTGTGTGTGTGTGTGTGTGTGTGTGTGTGTGTGTGTGTGTGTGTGTGTGTGTGTGTGTGTGTGTGTGTGTGTGTGTGTGTGTGTGTGTGTGTGTGTGTGTGTGTGTGTGTGTGTGTGTGTGTGTGTGTGTGTGTATGCGTTTGTGTGTGTGTGTGTGTATTCGTGTGTGTATTCGTGTGTGTGTGTGTGTGTGTGTGTGTGTGTGTGTGTGTGTGTGTGTGTGTGTGTGTGTGTGTGTGTGTGTGTGTGTGTGTGTGTGTGTGTGTGTGTGTGTGTGCGTGCGTGTGCGTGTGTGTCAGTGAATCAACAGGCATTTAAAGGATCTAAAAGGACTCCAATGGCACAAGGTAAAGGAAATGTACTGAAGTTGTACAAAATAACTCAGGTTGGGTATTATTAGAACCAAGGTTGTCCGATGACATCAAATGTCAATGATTTAGAGAAAATAGTGGTATGAGTCAGTATTGCAAGTGCTTCCTGCATTAACCCACTCCATGTCCAGCCCATAGCCAGGCTCATCCTGGATGGCAGGACTCAGGATGTGATGATTAGATGTCCCCTGATGTTGATAATGATGTGACAGAACATCACTATGTACAAATGGGTTAAAAAAGGGCACAGTCTAAGAGATCTACAGCAGCAGAAGTACCCTCCTAACCTCCAATCATAATATGCAATAAAATAATAATATAATAATAACATAATAATAATAATAATAATAATAATAATAATAAAAAAAAAAAACTTGGAGTAACTGCCATCCATTTATACTAACAATGTGAGTTTAAAGAGATTTCAACTTTGCTTTGTGCTGCTCTCTACTGTATTAATAAGAGTGTAATGAATGTATAATTAACTTAAAATAAATAATAATCATGTATTTAATATACAACATTCCAATTAGACAATATAAACATATTATAAAATCAAATAATAACAATGAA
>NW_020870026.1:1719224-1726724 GCF_003789085.1 Penaeus vannamei
TACCTAAAATCAAAATACATTACAGTTATGAAAATAAAAAGAGGACAATACATAAAAAAATAGAGAGGCCTAACTCTTATTACATTAAAATACACCTACAGCTAAAAGGCTTAGTACTTTTTTCTTTCATCAAAATACATCATAGCATACATAAAAAAATGTAAACCTGTTGATGATTAAAATAGGGAAATAATGACTTTAAAAATTCTAAAAGACTGGTTATCCATATCCACAGCATCAAATCAACTACAAGAAAGCAGAATATCCCTAACATGTTCCTTGCCCTACATTCTTAACTTCAATGAAAGGTTTTAGGTCTACCAAGTCTACAGTTCATTAGTAAAACCTAATGTTTGCAATGAGTCAATTGCAAACATAATTACTACATCTTATGTGAATGGAAATAAAAATAAAAATAAAATATATTGTTAACTCTGGCATCTATAAACAAAACCCATCTTGGCGCTTAAAAAGTTATGTAAAATGTCCATATTTGGAGTCATATGACATAATGGCAATGAACTATCTTGCTATGCTACAATCTAAACCAAGTTCTGACAACACATTCTCATTCCATCCATACAACTGATGTCCAACTATGATAGACAGACATGCAATCAATCTATGTCTGATGTTTCAACATATGACAAACTAATGCATTCCTCTGAGAGGAACGGTATGGACATTTAGAACAAGTGTATGGCTTCTCTCCAGTATGAATACGAATGTGAACTTGAAGACTATCCTTCCGAGAAGCACGAAAGGGACAGTAGGGACAGTTAAATGGCTTCTCACCAGTGTGGGTGCGAACATGTAACTTCAAGTTGTCTTTTGATGCAGCACTGTAGTTACAGTATGGACATGTAAAAGGTTTCTCTCCAGTGTGCGTACGAATGTGCTTTGTTATGTGGTCTTTCCTAACGGTGGAATATTTACAGTATGGGCACTGGTGCATCTTGCCGACAGCTCCTCTCCCGCTATTCCTCGAACCATCACTGTTCAGTCCCACCTGTCGGGAACGCCTATCTCAATTATCATCATCATTAAAGAACTACCAATTGAAGTTACAAAGAAATTCAGAACATTAAGCAGACAAATGACTACATTTGCTTTACATGCTGTCATGACTAGACACATTTTTGGTTCGGGGAAAAATTTCTTTTTTGTTTAGAACTGACTTATGCATTCAAGTCTTTTGCCCAAATAAGGAGCTTCTTATCAATGTAGCACCAATAGCACAGCATTAAAACATTACAACATCCTACAACACACCATAAACCTTGGCTTGCCCTCACTACTGAGGAGCAAATTCAACTCTATACCATAAGTTCTTCACTTACAGGACCTTAATATATAATGGCAAATTTGGCAATCTGATCCAACAATATATATGTACATACATATGTCACATATAATACGTATACATGTGTGTATATTTATGGAAGCACATACAGATACACACAAATATACATTCGTATATGGAACACACTCCACATATATTAACATATCTACTGTTGAATCTTGTCACAAAGACTTTTGTATGTGAAAAACTCAAGACAAAAAATCAGGCTGGTATAAGAAAATGTGAAGTGAATTTTATACTACACATCCTATCTATATCCAATTTATGGTACTTAACAAATTTTGAAATCTCATATGGATGCAAGATTATTCAAGTTATCAAACAAACTAAACCAAAAAGAACAATGTAAATAACATTATGTTGGCATTTAAACTGCAATTTTATTCTTTCCTTACGAAAACCAAAACCTTCACAAAGTCATGAATGAGATTTGTTCAATACTGAAACAAGGCCTTTCTGTATGTATGAATTTCATAAGTTCCTTCACTCCAAATTAATCTATTCTTTATATATAAAAAAAGAAAAAAAAAAAATCCCCAACATCCATTATCTTGGTATCAACCAAACTGATATCGAAAGCAACCTAAAATAAAATGAAGGGGAGAGGGGTGGGAAGGAAAGTGACAACCATTCTTCAAGTGAAGTTTTGATGCTTCAACATGTGATACTTTAAGGCATAACTCCGAGATGCACGGTATGGACATAAGGAGCATGAGTAGGAGCCTCCTACATGATTTAAACTTTTATACAAGAGCTGGTTCTTTGCTGCAAGGCTTTGGGAGTGACTGTTGTAAACTGAAAGTGAGTTCTCTCTGGTATGAGTGAACAAGTGCTCAGTCATGTTGCACTTCAGAGATGAAGAATAATTGCAGTAGGGACATTGGTGAACCTTGTCGAGGGCTCCTCTCACGTAGCTCCTCGAACCAACATCTCTGTTTAGCTCCACCTGCCGGTAATGCCATCTTGATTACTAAGTCAAACTAGGGATCCATTCGTAGCCAAAAGGCTCTGTCAACAGACTATTGTATTCTATTTCCTAAATGACATTTAGTTTACATTACTGTTCCATTAGAAACACAATCTTCATTTTAAAAGTGCCTTGAAAAGTAAAATTATTTCTATAGTCAGTTACTGATAAATGATCTTGATGACAAAATTCCTAAAAATAATAATAATAAATAAATAAATAAAATAAAATAAAATAAAAATATCATTTCTGCATCTCTTGCATAATGGTCAAGGCATCAATTACAAGAATATACAAAATATCTGGACTAGTATTTGTATAGGATGAAAAATCATCGGGAAAATGTGAAGTCATCAATAATTTTTTAAAGCAATTTATCAAGACCAGTGTTTGATCATATTGGTCAAAGGGGAAAAGATTTTTCTATAAAAAAAAGGACCATGCATATCTGGTCACCATGGGTTTAATAACAAATTAAAAATAAAATCTTATGCTAATACAAATCCTCCTCTTAATATATATAATTCAAAGGGTAAACTGACCATCACTATGTATCCACTTAGAAGGAAATGAAAATCAATTACATTTCTTGAAACATTACCAAATACTAAGTGTACTCTAATACAAAATCTAATATCTGGATTTTTAAAAAGGTGAAGCCACCAATTCTAGTGCAAATAAATATCAAATATTTACACAATTTGTAATTTAACAGCCCTTTCTTTATAAAAATGGACCAAAGAAGGGGGAAGACAATGGGAAATAATAAACAAGTTACTTTTTATGTCTTGCCATATGGCATAACAATGCTGACCTTTGTGAAGCTCGATATGGGCACTGTGTGCATGAATATGGTTTTTCCCCAGTGTGGATTCTGATATGATTATTCATGGTATTTTTGGTGGATGATCTGAATGGGCAATATGGACAAGAGAAGGGTTTCTCTCCAGTGTGGATACGTATGTGCTGATGCAATTTGTCCTTTTTAGTTGCACAATATGAACAATAGGGACAAGTAAATGGCCTTTCTCCGGTATGAGTACGCAGATGCTGTATCAATTTGTCTTTTGTGGTTGCACTATAGGGACAGTCTTGACAGGTAAATGGTTTCTCTCCTGTATGAGTACGAATATGTTTTGTCATGTGATCTTTCCTATCTGTGGAATATGTGCAGTAGGGACACTTGTGCACCTTGCCGTCAGCTCCTCTGCTGCTATTCTTCGAACCATCACTTCCCACCTGTCGGGAATGCCTATCTTAATTATTGTTATCATTCAAGTTAACATAAACTACCTTAATTCTGAGGGAAAGTAACTTACAATAAGCACTATATCTGTTACTTAAGTACTGAGAGAATTTACCACTCACACGAAATTCCCTTCCAGTCTTGACAAGAACAGAATTAGCGACAATAGCATACCTTGCAAAAATATGTAATGCTCTTGAAGTCACATGTTATAAGCATTATCAAAAATCATTCCTATGTAACCCACATTCATAAAGCATCCTTCTAAAAAGTTTCATTTGGAGCTTCATACAAAAAAAGCCATTAAGTAGAAGCACCACCTCTATTTCTAATTCAAACTAGACATTTGATATCAAGTCACAGACACTAGAAGTCTGACATCAAAATACTATAACTTACAAAATTTGTACCAACTGCAATAGCTATGTAATACGTATTTCTTAGTATTTAGCATGGCTTCAAAATACTTGAAACTTTGTTATTAGTAATTTCTGAATTACAAAATTCTAGAAAAAAAAAATCTTGTGAAGTGTCCAGCACATTTTAAAATAGCACTGGCATAAGAAAGCTAAGACCAACCAGAAAATGTGATCATCCTACATGACATAAGATGTCTAGTGTGATTCTGAATATATTGTCATATGACAAATTACATACTTACTATTTAGGCCAAAAAAGGCTAAGAAATATTTATAAAATGCATCTCCATTCACACCCAATAAACTTTACCAAGAGGTTTTATTCTAAGATACAAAAATTTATCTAAATAATACTGATATTTATTAGAAATGATAATTTTAGGGAAGCTCTATTTCTTCTCTGCCATTAAACTTATTGATCTGGGTACATCTAAAAAATTCAAATTTTGCCAGAGCACTAATCTTTTAGATCAGCATGGACTTTCATATGGTTGTTTAATGTTGCTTTTGTGGTTGACCGATATGGACAATGTGGACATGGGAATGGCTTTTCTCCGGTATGGATGCGAATGTGCTGCCTTAACTTGTCTTTCTTTGTGGCAGAGTAAGAGCAGTAAGGACATGAAAATGGTCTCTCTCCAGTATGGGTGCGCAGATGCTGTATCAGTTTATCTTTTGTTGTGGCACTGTAAGTACAGTATTGACAGGTAAAGGGTTTCTCTCCAGTGTGAGTTCGAATATGCTTTGTCATGTGGTCTTTCCTATCAGTGGCATATTTGCAGTACGGACACTGGTGCACCTTGGTGACGGCTCCTCTCCCTCCGTTCCTCGAGTCATCATTGTTCTCTTCCACCTGTCGGGAATGCCTAACTTAATTATTGTCATTACTCAAATTCCAAACTACTGCCTTAACAATAAAAAAAATTTGGAGTTATATAGTACAAACTAGACTTCAACTCTACTAAGGAAGCAATTACTCAAGCCAAAATACGGGATACATTAATTTTTCATGCATTTAGCAAATACAATTTTCTTACAGCTTATGGCTAAGATAGCAATATTTACTCTTACTCTACATAACTTATCATTTTTTCTTTTTATTCAAGTAATGATGCTCTAAAAAGATTAGCGACAGGACAGAGAAGGATACTCGTCTTTCCAACTAGTTGTGCACCAGTGGCGACTAAGATGGACCTTAATTCATAGACCCTATATAACTTTCTCAAAGCTTACTTCATGCTCTTGCTAAGAAAGAATCCATCATGTCCCTTCTTAATAAAACTAATGATACGTGATGACTATAAAGGGACTCTTTTATTAATAAAATGTTTCAAATAAATTATTAATACTAAATTAAACTATATTGTCCTCATACCAATGAATATATACAAACTTTAAAACTTACTTATGAAAACAAATGTAATATTTTAATCTTCTCTAAAGGAGACTACTTAAAAAGAAAGACAGATAAAAGGCCTCTACTAGGTGTGAACTTGAGCATGATTCTTTAAAGTAACCATAGAACAGCAGCGAAAAGGGCAATGTGGGCAAGCAAAAGGTTTTTCTCCAGTATGAGTTCTTATATGCTGCTTAAGTTTGTCTTTCTTTGTAGCACTGTATGAGCAATGAGGACAAGCAAATGGTTTTTCTCCTGTATGAGTTCTAATGTGTTGCATTAAATTTTCTTTAGTTGTTGCACTATATTGACAGTAAGAACAAGAAAAAGGTTTCTCTCCAGTGTGAACTCTTATATGCTTTGTCATATGGTCTTTCTTAACAGTGGAATATGTGCAGTAAGGACAGTGGTGCACCTTGCCGACAGCTCGCCTTCCGCTATTCCTCGTTCCCTCATAGTTCAGTCTCACCTGTCGGGAACGCCTCTCTTAGTTATTGTCATCAAACTTATATTATATTCTGAAGCAAATCAATATAACATCCCATCTAATTTCTTATTCTTATTCTTATTCTTAATTCTTAAATGTCTATGTATGATACTTCAGTCTACTTTACTATGTGATTAATGGATGACCATAGCTCTCATCAAGAAGAGCAAGTGTTTGTGTGTTGGTAACTCTACTTTTTGAGGAATTTGACTTCAGGAGGTAAGATGTCTTTTGAGCAATATGTAAGTGTATGATGAATGTAATAAAAGCTTAAACTAGAGGAAATCATCATGATATCATTACAATATAAAAATCCTTTGCTCCCTGCTTATATATGCCAGTACATAGAAAACAATAAGAAATCTAACTCTACAATAAACATGACAGGTTCATTCCTTCATACATCTCCATTTTTACTCCCTGAATCAAAATTCACAATTTTAATAGCTACGGTTCAAGCGTTCTTCCAAGAGACCCATGTATTAGTAGTCTATTCTATCCATTCTGTTTACACATAAAATGGCTTAAAAAGCAAATAACCACCAAGGATTTAATAACTAAGCCTGACTAAGGTCACCTGTCTACCCCAAACTGTTAATTATCTTCAAGCAAATTTTCATTTCTAATACTAGCATCATTAATACTGTCATTATTGTTACATTATCATTGCTGTAATGATATAAACCATAACAGTAATGAAAATGAAAACTTGCTCAAGAAAATTCAAGGAATAAAGCAAACAAGTGCAATCAACGAAGCCTTGTTAACAGACTTTTTGGTAACTACGCACTTGTGCTGTCATCTGTATGTAAACAATATTAACCCCTATGATCCAGAAGACACTATGGTCCCTGTCTTGTAAAATCTGTGTTGAAAGCCAGGTGACATGAATATGTCTTAATCGGGCAAAATGGCCAAGGATTGGGTGACATGAACATGCAAAGGCCTGGCTGATGGAAAAAACTCCCCATGAGTGCACTAACCTCTTGGAATGTGATTTGACTCATTTGGCACATAAGAGGGCTATAGCATTATTCCCATCAATTAAAAAATATGGAATGTAACGTACATAAGCCATGACTCGAAGAGCGCCGCCTCCAGGGAGGGTACCATTTCCATGCTGCGCATCGTATTCCTGGCCGCTGTGACAGGCGGCACAGGATATTTTACGGAAAATTGAAAATTACAAAAAATAAGATATGACACAAAGTTCCCTACTTTTTTTTCTTGCACTTGTGTTATTTACTACATAGAGAGATGATATCGAGTCTGTGCAAAAAAAATAAGATATTGCTGTCTGGATAAAGCAAATCAAAAGAAAAATATGAACATTGGAAAATGGCAAAAGATTACATAAAATAAGTTTGCAAAGGGGAGGCACAGAGTCTTGTCACCGCTCACAGGTGTTCGTGTGCACTACACACCCTGGATGTTGGCTACTTACAAACCCACTGCCAATATTTTCGGCACCATGATTTTTATGACACATCTGGATTCAACAAGTTACGTTAAAATCTAGGTGGACAGGGCCTCTAGCATCAAGAGCTTAATTTCAGGTATAATTTTCCACATTCATCAAAAAAAAAAAAAAAAAAAAGATCTGTGATAAAGCAAACCACTTC
>NW_020870026.1:1734224-1736724 GCF_003789085.1 Penaeus vannamei
ATAAAAGGAAAAAGTTTTAGGTGAGCAAGAAAACCAATAGGTTTATCAAATGATATATTTCAAGTTCAGAGAAGTAATCCTAAAACAGGAATAAGCAGTCACAGGAAGTAAAGAAGGATAACCAAAAAGGAGGGGAAGGAGAACTGAAGTGAAGAGGAAAAGAAGAAAGTACATAAACAGACCCAAAGGTTTGAGTTAAAAAGGTATGGGTTAATACTTTTCAGTTAACTACTAAAATTAATCACTTTTCTTTTTTATTTTCATGTAAACAAAAAAATATTAGAATTCATCTATCCAATAATCAAAAATTATTCTAACTAGAATCTATTCCATAAACTATTTCAAAGTGATAAATATACAATGTAAAATCTAAACTTTATAACTTTTAGCAGTATCAAATTCTAACTCATTTTATGGCAATGCTTTGTCTTTGTGACATTTCATATTTAACAAATTACACTTTCTTTTTCTTCTTTGAAGTGATACAAGTTAAATAAGTTATTCAAGTGTAAACATGTACAAAAAAATATCTAACAATATATATGGAAATCCTAACTGATGAAATAAATACTTCATAATAAAACAAAATGTTTAAATTATTACTACTTCAGGAAAATGTGATGTATCAAACATCTACCTATTTGCTGGAATATGTTGCACTGTCATTTGCACTGATTTTAGAAGACCATCAAAGTACAAAACACTCCAGCAATAACAGAGCTGGCCATGGAAGTTTCATAGCAACTAGAGGAAATAGGTGTTCAAAATCTTTTTTCCATGAATGACATTGGAAGCCCTATCATGGCTTGCAAAAACCTAATACTTTGTACACATGGTCAAGGCTAGCTTATCATTCCTCAAGATTATGTCCAAGTCTTTGAGCCTCTCTCAATCTAAGCAAAATGCCTCAAAAATAATTTTTCTAATAAAAAGAAAAATTAATTATAATAATAATAATAACAATAATAAAAAATTAATAAAAATGATGAGACATAAAAATTAAGGACTTCAAAATGCACCTAGTGTTTCTGCATATGACATTGTAAGGCTGACCTCTGAGATGCTCGGTATGGACAAAGGGAACAAGCATACGGTTTCTCTCCTGTATGAACCCTGATATGTTTGTTTAGAGCATATTTTGTAGAGGAACGATACGGACAGTGTGGACAGTCAAAAGGTTTCTCTCCTGTGTGGGTGCGTATATGTTTGGACATGTGGTCTTTCCTAACTGTGGTATGATTACAGTAAGGACACTGGTTCCCCTTGGTGACGGCTCCTCTTCCACTGTTCCTCGTACCATCACTGTTCAGTCCCACCTGCCGGGAATGCCTATCTTAATTAATGTTCTTAACTAATACTATTAAACTAATTTTAAATAATGAGCAAAAAACAGAATGCAACATACTCCTTGTTTGAATTTACTAGTAGACAACATATTATCTGTCACAAGAAAAATAAGTAAAAATTATAAAAAAGAAAATAAAAAAGAAAAAAAAAAATCAGACCCTTACATACAAAGTAAAATATTCTCAATTCTTCCAATACTCTTTTTCATAGAAGCACTACTTGCACTGAGGTAATGTTATGAATGGTGTTTCAGCATGTGCCTATGTAAAGCAAACTTTTGAGTAGCACGGTATGGGCAAACTGAACATGAATAAGGTTTCTCTCCCGTATGGATACGAATATGCCTGTTCAATGTATTCTTTGTTGAAGCGCAATACGAGCAATGTGGGCACATAAATGGTTTCTCTTGGGTATGAGTACGGACATGTTTTGTCATGTGTTCTTTTCTATCTGTCGAGTACGAACAGAAAGTACACTGGTAGACCTTGCTGTGAGCTCCCGCTGCTTTATTCCTCTTACCGTCTCTGAACGCTCCCACCTGCGAAAACCCTTTTCTTAATTACTATCATTGAAACCTCTTGTAATGCAACACATGAAAAAATGTATATACAAGTCTAGGCTAATTTCTTGAATAATGATAATAATAATTGTTGTATATAATAGGAACATTTTATAAACTAAAGAAAATATAGTACAATTCTGGGAAAAAATAAAAAAAACAAAAATAAAGATAATCATGATAATAATAACAAAACTATAATAAAGACGACATTATGAACAATGTAAGTATAATGATGATGGTTTTGGTAATAAAAAAAAAAAAAAAAAAAGTAAATGGAAAGGGCATGGGATAAGAAGAGTTTGGATGAGGGTGAGAAAGGGAGGGAAGGGGGGAGAGGGAATAGAAATGGAGATGGAGAGGGAGAGGTTGATGCAAGGAGAGCAGAAGGGGAACAGGATGGGTAGGGAGAAAGGAGAGGGAAGGGAAAGGAAAGGGAAAGGGAAAGGGAAAGGGAAAGGGAGGGGGGGGGGCAGAAGAGGGCCAGGAGGAGGAGGGAAGAGGGAAAGGAAGGAGAGGATAGGACGGGAAAGGGAGGAGGGGCAGGGAGGAAGGGAGAAGAGGAAAGGGAAAGGAAATGAAAAGTCAAGTTAA
>NW_020870026.1:1744224-1751724 GCF_003789085.1 Penaeus vannamei
AATAATAATAATAATAATAATAATAATAATAATAATAACAACAATAATAACAATAATAATAATAATTACAATAATAACTAGTACTCTTTTTACACAGTACCTTTATTTTCTTACAATACTAGCTGGTAGCTCACTACATGAACGGTTTCTCTCCCGTGTGAATCCGGATGTGGTTATTCAGTAAATCTTTACTGTTTGTGCGAAAATGACACAACCTACAGGTGTAAGGATTCAAGCCAGTGTGCGTGCGGATGTGCTGTCTCATGTTATCCTTAGATGCAGCTCTATAAGTACAATAGGGGCAAGTAAAAGGTTTCTCTCCAGTATGGGTACGAATGTGTTTGGGCATGTGGTCTTTCCTAACTGTGGAATACGGACAGTAGGGACACTGATGCACCTTGCCGCCAGCCCGTCTCCCGCTATTCCGCGAACCATCACTGAACAGTCCCACCTGTCAGGAACGCCTATCTTAATTACTGTTATCACCAAAAAAATATTCATTATGATGAAAATCACACATAATAAATTATGCATAAGACATTTTTCCCACTATAAAAAAAGAACTCTGCAAAATGAAAGCATTTCACATCAAAATAATATAGAATAAAAGCCTTAAAAATATTTAATTTGTATCATTTCATTCAATACATTTTGCAAAGTTGAATTTTCATGAAGTACAATTTTCATGATTTCTAGTAACTGTACATTCTAAAAAGATTGATAACTGTCACTACCATCCACCATCAAACATAGACTAAACTCTGTCAAATACAAATGATCATAAATCCAAAGAAGAGAAGTCAAGTAGCATTTTCTGAAAGAATAAACAGTGGAAATATCATCCATGAACACTAAATAGTAATTTTTGAAAAAAAGAAAAAAAATGAGCAAGTACGCACAAATACTCATAGAAAAAAGAACCATACAACGATAAAATCACGAGAATATAAAGGCCATTTAATTCTTCAACCCAATTTTACAAAGACCACTTCCTTCCCATTCCCCTAGCCACCATCCACCAAAAATGTGGAATGCATTCTCAAACATATTTCCTCTTATTTTTAAATTTGCTAAATTACTTTCAATAGCTTTTCCTTAGAGAAAAAGGAAAAAAGTATAGTAAAATTCAATTATACACAAAAAACAAGAAATTCACCAAAAGAAAACCAGAAACAAGTGACTGAGATCAAATGTGTCTCAAGCATTTAAAAGTAAAAAACAAAGTAAGTAGAGTTCAAAGGTACCAACACTACTTTTTACTTTTATAAAAACTGATATACCGAGGAGTGTAACCTACGACAACGCATCCAAAACCAACTGGTCACAAAAATTAATCACAAAACAGTGTATATCCCTGGACAAATACCACAAGAGAGACCACCAGGAGCTTTCGTACTATTTTACAGAAATTTTTAATAAAACAAAATAATAACCAGACTGTCTTATACATTTTACAAAACAGCTTACATCTCCATTCATGATTCTATCTCAAAACAAATGTATCAAAAGATCTTATATACATCCTATATACATACATGTAAATGTGTGATTCATACACTTCTATGTAGCATTGTATTTCTAATTTGAATATTCACAACATTCTTGGAATAAATTAAAGGTAACATATCTGTTGCAAAAGGTAAGAGGTATGACTAATACTCAAAAATTCCCAAGAGCAAACAAAAATTCTCACATTCACACACTCTCATACATACATTTGATTTAATCTATCTAACCCCTCTTCCACAAAATCGTGAAGACTACTTTCAATGTAAAGTACAGTATTAAGGGGACCATCTTTTTTCTTCTTTTTTTTTCGATCTTTCTTACTGATTTGGATGAAACTCACACCCTTTTATTTAGACCCTAGCCTGAACACTGTGGTAGATTTTTTTTCAAAATTGCCCTAACAGTAATAAAAAAAAATAAATAAAAAATAAAATAAAATAAAATCTTGCTTTTTTTTAATGCAAACTCACATCTTCAAAAACGATAAAACATTAAATTCTATTTGATTTTTGGACAGAACTATCCTATAACTACAACCTGCTCGTTCCGTTTTAATTTTTTTTTTTTTAATTCCTTTTTTTTTTTGGGGGGGGGGAGTGAATTCACGCGACTTCACTAAAATCAAAAAAGTTTAATTTTTCTTACATTTGTGACTTTTGCAAGAAGCACAGGCAAAAATTGGAAGAAAAACACATTAGAGAAAGTTGTAGATATTTCATTTTTTCTACAAAATGAGCCATAATGTTAATTTTGGGTATAATTTGCACACATGAGGATTTGCCCCCCCCCCCCCCAAGGTAGTGTTTCGAGATATCAACATTTTCCGTTTTCTTTTCATAATCATTTTGGTATTAACAAAACAAGGTATAAGAGTAGTCTTCCTACACCATAATCCTATATCATTTACCAGCAATCCGAAGTCTTGCGGATATTGCCAGCACATAACTCTTTCTCAAAATCTTAAGTATAGTATAGAAGGGTGGCAGTAGTTTTAGGTGTCTATAGGCCTACATTGACCTTTTTTTTTTTCTAAAATCCAGAAGAAAGCATACAGCCATTCTGATTTAATTTCTGAATAGAACAATCTTTCTATAATATGCAGAAGCCAATTTTTACAAGTTAGTCTTTTTTGTGTGTGTGTGTGTGTACATTTTACAAAGGAGACTACTTCAACACATTAAAATGGGATTTTGAAAATGTCACTTTTTTAAGAAGCACATGAAAATTTTGCAAATCCTTATTTCAGCATGTAATAGATCTACTATTCTGCTACAAAATGAGCCATAATACGTTAAAATTGGAATGAAAATGCGTGTGCTATGCGTAAAAATGTGTAGGACCCAATCATCGCGATTTTTTTTCTTTTTCATTTTCTTAACATTTTACAAAACAATTCCAGTACAAAATACTTGTATATGATATAATAATTGATTATCTTTTTTCCTTTTCATTTTTTTAACATTTTACAAAACAATTCCTGTACAAAATACTTGTATATATAATAATCTATTATTCACCTTTACTGTTGCTCTAATGGGGTTTTACAATATATAATACTAGCCAAAAAAATTACTGTTCTCCAGCCGGACGGGTATCACACGCTTCCTGTTTTGAACTTAACAAGGTGACATCAGTCCATGCCTCACAAGTCTTTTCAGAGGTGTTTAACTCTACGGAGCGAAATAGCCAATTTTCAATATAACGCTCATGAAATGACAATATGCAAGTACAGGGCAGTGTAATAATATGTATAAGATATGTAAGGATATATAGATCATTTCTGTGTATTTATATTGTTACTTCCATTTGTTTGTTTGTTAGTTAGTTAGTAAGTTGCTAATTGTTTGTTGTTTTATGTTTGTTTGCTGATATTTCTAAAAGTTATTAACACGTTTTAATGAGATTTTTTACAAAGGTGACTTTTAACCTAACTTAGACGCCAATTGCACTTTGATGGTGATGTGGACCATGGTTTGGATCCAGTATTTTTTCTTTTTTTTTTTTACAGGTTTTAATAAAATTTTTACCTGAGCTGTGTCTTAACCTAACTAATATTCCATAAAATCTTGGTGGTGTTCCGGATCATTTGGCAATCCTACTCCCAATTTGGGGGGGGGGGGGGTTGCATTTCGAAATATTTAGCTCATACATCAATCTATGTATGGTGAAAACAAAGAAAAGAAAATACTCCATATGAACAGAACATCATGTTCAATTATTTGTATGAAAAATTTCTTTATCGTTTTTCTTATGCCTGCCAGGTTTTTAAAATAAATAAAAAACGAAAGTTGGTCTCATCTTATGTGAAATTTAATTAACTTTCAGAAAATAATGTAATTCTTTAATTATCTCTAATCATTACGTCACAAATGTCGATTTTCTGAGGTAATGTGAAAAAAATATTTCGGTTCACATTGAAAAGGAGAGAACTGGGGGGCCTGGAACTCCAAGGAAATGCATTGAACTCAATTTTGGCAAGATGGGTGAAAAACACCAAAAAATGACCAGATGGCCCCCTTAACCCATTTACCACAGGTTTCCCACATATGAAACACCCAGAACAATAAACATTGCTGGGCGTCCCACCAGTGACAAGTTGGATTGGAGCTTGCGCTCCAATTCCGTCGCGAGACGCAACCAGCATGCGGGCAGATTTCGGGCCAGCCGGGCACACCAATTTTGTAGCCACCTGGAAACTATTATTTTCGGATTCAAAATATACCAGCGCTAGTAGGTTAAACAAGACCATCTGAAATGAAGTGCTACAAAATGCATTAGGATAAAAACAAAAACATTATCCTCAATTGAGTACATTCAGGTTGGATTTATGATTATTTGTGTCCTGAACATGATAAAAAGACTATTCTATAAATATGTAGTATGTTGAAAAACATTTGATGAACAGGTGTTATGTATCAGTATCCACATTATCCACTTCAAAAAGCATGAAATGAAATATTAAACAACCTGTCAGTTTTTTCCACATATAATGAATTGGAAATATACATATATTTACATATAAACATCCTCTTCCAAATGGGGTATACAATCAAACTTTTCAGTGCACAAGGTACTTCATGAGTTACTTCCTCAAAAACTTTTTTATATTCCATCTATAAGACTAACAACAAAAATAAATGAACTATATATTCTAGATCACAGTCAAGTTTATAGTATTATAAAAAACTAAGTATGATGCTTCATATGAAACTGCAGTGCATACCTGTGAGAAGCACGGTAAGGACAATAGGAACAAGAATAAGGTTTTTCTCCAGTATGTACACGGATGTGTGTGTTTAGAGTATTCTTTGTCCCTGAACGATAAGGACAGTGAGGGCAACTATACGGTTTCTCTCCTGTGTGTGTTCGCACATGCTTTGTCAAATGATCTTTCCTATCAGTAGAATAAAGACAGTAGGGACACTGGTGCATCTTGGCGACAGCTCCTCTTCCATTATTTCTCCAACCGTCTTTGTTCAGTCCCACCTGTCGGGACACCCATCTCAATTACTGATTTTACCTTCAACTATATATCAACAGCCTATATATAAATAACACATAGCTAAGTTCTCAAGGGAAATACGGCACATATATATTTCATATTATACATCCATCCAGCCATCCCCATTATATATGTATATTCTGCTTTATATAATCTTATAGTTTTACACACACATTTTTATACATACATACAAACTTTTGTTCTTTGTTAAGTTGTATAATAGATGGTAATAGATTTTATTGTTGGCAGTTACCATATTATCTCTCATGATAGTTTACTTTGCGCAATACAGGTAACATTGTGTTACTCGTAGTATTTTGCCTAAATTTTTGTAAAATTAAATCTAAAAAGAAAAATGTGTTTGTTACAGGAAAATCATAAGTATTGGTTGACAATACTGCATATCTCCCCCCTCCCTCATCTACAGCCTGTGAAATGCAAGTAACATCAAGCTATTAAAGGTTAAACAAAGTATTCTTTCTTTTCTGTATTTATTCTCACGCAGTAAACCATATACATTTATACACTGCAGAGGATTTCAGGGGTACTACACTTATGTATAAGTCTCCTGGGTGTGGTAAACCTGAAAACAACCGTATTGGCACAAAGCCACTTTACAATGGCTGCACATTGTGCGGGTGTCCTTTCGGACACCCCGAGCATAACAAACTTTGCACCGCCGATAACGGCGAGCAGGAGTAAGTTCTTGTGCGTGGACACAGTGTCCTCCCTGGAGACGTTCCTCTCTCAGGTTTGGCCCATGGATGGTACTCTCCAAGAAAAAAAAATTAAATTAAGATACTCTATCCTCTACAGTGCTGGACTAATTTTTTCCTCTTCAAATATTGACCTAAATAATGAAATGAGGTTTCCTTATTCCAATACTTGGCAACAATTTCCCATAACCAAAAGATCCTGTCATCCACCCCTCATCCAAATTGTATCAAGATGAGACGTTTCCCTCAGCATCAATCCTGTCATAAAGAGACATCCTTAACACCCAACCCTCCACAACAATTTCCCATGACTAAGATATTTCCATCACCGGCCCATCAGCCCATTTTTTTTCACAAGATGTTTTCCGTCACCCAGATCCAATTGGTTAGCTTTGTTCAGACAGATAGCTCCAAAAGTCACCAAGGAGTAGCTTATCAGGCCTATCTAACCTAACTGATGTGCATATTCCATAAATCTTTCCTGAGATTGCAACAATAACAATAGCAATAATGGCAGCAATAATAATAATAATAATAATAATAATAATAATAAATAATAATAATAATAATAATAATAATAACAACAATAACAACAACAAAATAATGATAATAGTGATAATAATAACAATAATAATAATAATAATAATAATAATAACAATAATAATAATAATAATAATAAAAATAATAACAATGATATTAACAATAATAATAATAATAATAATAATAATAATAATAATTAATTATTATAATTATTATTATATTATTATTATTATTTATTATTATTATTATTATATTATCATTATCATTATTATTATCATCATTATTATTCATATCATTATTATTATCATCATCATCATCATCATCATCATCATCATCATCATCATCATCATCATCATCATCATCATCATCATCATCATCATCATCATCATCATAATTATAATAATAAGAATTATAATAATAAGAATTAAAATAATAATAATCATAATAATAATAATAGTAATTAATAATAATAATAATAACAATAATAATAACAATAACAATAACAATAACGATAATAATAATAATAATAATAACAATAATGATAGTAATAATGATAGCAATTGTAATAGTACCAGTAATAGTAATAATAGTAGTAGTGATGGTGATAATTAATAATAATAATAATAATAATAATAATAATAATAATAATAATAATAATATAATAATGATAATGATAATGATAATAATAATGATTATAATAATAGTGATAATAGTGATAATGATGATAATGATAATAATGATAATGATAGTAATGATAATGATAGTAATGATAATGATAATGATAATAATGAGGTTATTGTTAATATTAGTATTATCATTGTTATTGCTGCTGTTGTTGTTGCTGGATTGTTCAATGACAACAACAATAACAACAAAAACAATAATAATACTAATATTAACAATAACCTCATTATTAATAATAATAATAATAATAATAATAATAATAATAATAATAATAATAATAATAATAATAATAATAATAATAATAACAATAACAACAACAATAATAATAATAATAATAATAATAATAATAATAATAATAATAATAATAATAATAATAATAATAATAATAATAACAATAACAATAACAATAATAATAATAACAATGACAATAATAATCACAATAATAATAATAATAATGGAAAAATAATAATATTCATAATACTCATAACAGTAATATCAATAAAAAATTTATAATAGTTACAACAAAACCAACATTATACTCATAATCAC
>NW_020870026.1:1766724-1771794 GCF_003789085.1 Penaeus vannamei
GACTGGGTTATGCTTCATAAACGCGATCGTTATGTCCCAGTTCAAAGCCGATCCAAGTGTGTCAGCTACTCTCAGTTGGTCACTCTTCGTGTATGGCGGTGTGATCCATGTTTATGTTATCTTGATGTATGATGTACTAGTGAACCCTCGTATGTTCTGTCATGACATGGTTTTACCCACCTGTAGGTGTTCCTGTGGGCAACGATGATTACGGTTGTACATGCATATTGTATTCTGACCCGTGAATATGATTTCATAGTGTTCAATGTGTTGGTGTCAATAATGGAAAGAGCCTCGAATATGTGTTAGTCTAGCGATGTATGTCTGTGTATGTGGAACATGTATGTCTTGTGTATGTGTACAAATGTATGTCTGTGTATGTGTACATGCTTATGTCTGTGCTATGTGAACCGCTCAACGATTGATACTGTCAATGGTTGCGTATGTTTAACGTGTGATAAGTCATGTGATAAATGCTGTACAAGTGCTAAGCTTCGGAATATGTTGCTGAAATGCCTTTATGTGTACGGTGGTGTACATGAGCTATATAGTCTGGAAGTGTATGTGGTGGTACGCTATGAAGATACTATGATCTGGTGTATGTGTACATGTGTGGATGTGCTCTGAATGGATCTTGTCGTGGAGTCTTAGCAGATGTAACTGGTTCTTGTGTAAATGTTACAATGGGTATGGTCCGTGTGTGCCTGATGGGGGCCTGTGTACATGGGTATGTGTGTTGGAGGATTGTGTACGTGAGATGTGTACATGTGATATGTAGGCTCTGGTGAATATTGGTGTGTTACATCTAAATGGTCTGGTTTTTTTTTTAATTTGGGAGCGTACGAAGTCTATGTCTGTGGTAATGGTGTGAGTGAGCATCAAGTATTTCTGTAATGTATGTGTAACAGTTCGGTTCATTGTTTGGTAAGTTATTTTTGACATCTTATGTGGCATCTGCCGTATGTGTACATCTATGATCGTGTGGAGAAATTATTGGTAGTTTTGTGTATCGTTGTAGCATCTAGTACATGCCGTATATGGTTATCATCTAGTGTGCGTGCGTGAGTGTAGGTACATCTATGTCTGCGTATTGTACATTGTTACGGTTGGCGGTTGTATGTCACATTTGTACGTCTGCGTGATGTTAAGTACAATAAGTACGTCAGCTGCGTTATGATGTACAAAATAGTACAGTTCTTGCGTATGTGTACATGTACGGTCTGGTATATGTCCGTAACATGTACGTCTCGCGGGTGAATGTGTGACATGATGGCTACGTACTGCGATATGTGGTTAAAAATGTACGTGGCGATGCGTAATGGATGAGGTGTACATGTACGTCTGCGGTATGTGTTAACATGTACGTAACTGCGTATGTGTACATGAATACGGTGGCTGGCGTAGTGGTTTACATGTATGTCTGCGTATGTTATTCGCTATGTGTAGCATGGTATAGTCTGCTTATCGTTGTACGAGATGTCCTTAGCGTATGCTGTACATGTACGTCCTCTGCGCCTATGCTTGTACATGTTTATGTCTGCGTCATGTTTGCTACATGTATGTCTGCGTATGTGTACATGTATTGTCTCCGTATGTGTACATTGTATACTCTCCGTATTGTGTAACATGTAATGTCTGCGTTATATGTGTACATTTGGTACTTCTGCTATCATGTTACCTAGTATGTCTGCGTATGTGTTACGATGTTGGGTGATGTCCTGCTGGCCGCCATGTGCTGTACATGTAAATGTTTCGGTGCATGATGTTGTACATGTATGTCTGCGTATGTGTACATCTATGTCTCGCTCACCTCGTGTACAGTTATGGTCTGCATATGATGGTGAGCGAATGTATGTCTGCGTATGGTGTAACATAGTATGTCTGCGTATGTTGTACATGTAGTGCTCGTTGTGTACATTGTACGGTGCTGCGTTTAATGTGTACAGTTGTATGATCTGTGCGATGTGTACATGTATGTCCTGCGTATTGTGGTTGGTGGTACAATCTATTTTTGGAGCTGGCGGATATGTGTTACATGTCGAGTGTGCTCGTATGGTGTACAGTATGTATGTCTGCGTATGTGCACATGTATGTCTGCGTATGTGTACATGTATGTGCTGCATATTATTGTGCACATGTAACTGTGTGTCCTGGCGTATGATGCAGCATGATATTCTTGCGATATGTGTACATTGTATGTCTGCGGGTATGTGGTACAATGTAGTCGTAGCGTAATGTGAATAGCAGTGTGGATGTCTGCGTATTGTACATGTATGTCTGCGGTAGTTGAGGTTACATGGATGTCTGCGCAGTATGTTATACTCATTGATTGTCATGCGTTTGATGTGTACACTGGTGATGTGCTGCGTAGTAGTGGATAGCAATGGCTATGTCTGCTGATGGTATGTACCAGTCAGTATTCTGTTACATGTGGTATGTGGTATAGATGGTGAGAGTGATCTGAGTAGATAGTGGTGACATGGGATATGTGCTGTGATGGAAATATGATGCACATGGTATGGCTGTGTAATGTGCGACATGTCTCTGTATGGTGTATCGTGCACATGTCTCTGTGTATTGTGGCACGGCATGGTCTTCTGTTGTGGATGTGCACATGTCCTGTGTGGTATGTGCAAGCATGTCTCTGTGTATGTGCACATGTCTGTGTATGTGCACATGTCTCGGGGTGTGTATTGTAGGCTAGTGTGTGAAATGAAGTATGTATAAGTGTGTGTGTTGTGTTTAAATGCGTTGTGTTTTCAAATGTGCAACATATGTTTATTATAGTTTAAATGAGTTGTAGTTATTCAAATACATGTGGATGTGTAAATACATTTGCAAATTTATATGACTGAATATAATTTTGTAGTTGTATATGTATGCATTAATATATGCTGTACACTGTTAATGCTAAGGGGGGGGGGGGGGGGAGTAGTAGCAGGTAGTAATAACCGCAAAGACCGCATCCCAACTTAACAATAAAACAATACAGCTAATCCTTTAAAAAAGTTAGTTGTAGTGGATAGGATGGATAGAGACAGAACAACAGACAGACAGACAGACAGACAGACAGACAGACAGACAGGACAGACAGACAGATAGACAGATAGACAGATAGACAGATAGTAGACAGATAGACAGATAGATAGAAGATAGGAGATAGATAGATAGATAGATAATAGATAGATAGAATATAGAAGTAGATTAAGGCCACTAGGATAGAAGATAGATAGATAGATAGATAGGATAATAAGATAGGAATGTACGAAGACAAAAGCAGGACAGACAGACAGAGCACTTGATCAGTACTGAGGACATGAATACAGGTGATATATAATTACTCAGGAGAAATAGGTTCGTCCTACCCTGACGTGATGCGCGTGTATAGTGTGGTTGTATTTGTGTTCCTTGTTCTCGTTTCGTATTATTGAGAGGCCGCTGAAAGAAGAAATACATCCGTTCCTCTGGTTTAAATCGAATGATCGGTACTTCATATGTAGCCGGGCGTGGTGTCTGAAGTAGAACATGTTCTGCTCCTAGTTGTCTCTGCCAGAAGCGTTGTGATGGTACCGTGTATTTGTTCGATCGGGTTGTTTAAAATTGATGATTATTGGAATTTTTGGGTAAGGTGGTGGTGTCCCAAGTTGTCGTTCATGTTCTCTGTTACCATTCAAATGGTCGATTCGATTCGTTACTGAGAGGTGTGGATGAGTCATCTGGAACTATGGGATTCTTCGTCATCGACGCAACCTGCCTACTATCCCCGGTCTAGGACACTTTCTGTCGGGTTTTCTATTTAGTACTGTATTCAATACTTCTGTGCGTATCGGTAAATAGATCTTTGACTCGTCTTCGTACTTCTTTTCTGCCAGAGATAGTGGTCGTGCGTTGGACTCGCGAATGAGGGTTTCTCTGTAGTAGCGAGGGGCTATCTGCCGTAAGTCTTGTGAGGACTGGTGATATTGTTTGGCATTTGTCTTGGAGATTTTGATGGTCTTGGTCTTCATTGTGTTCACGCCACAGCATAGTGTGGCGTGAAGCCTTTTAAATTTGAAGTAATCTCTGGCTGTTGCGTATTGTGTTTGACAACCTAGCCAGGTCATTCTGAATTGCGGTACGGAACTGACAAACACCAGCAACACTATAACTTAATTAATGCCTTCGAACTCATTCAAGGTTTTAACGTCCTTTGCAGATAGAGAACTTGTGGATTGACTGTGAGGGGTGATGGTCGTTGTACTTGAGGTGTGGTTGGCTGCAAACTGGAAGGTAGTCTTCTTCGAAAAGTATTCACTTACATGTTGGTAGCAATGACCAGTCTTAGGGTAGGGTGTAAATGGTGAAACTGCGTGGCGTGTGTGGATGGGTAGAACATCTCGCACTTCACAAGACTTTATAAGTGATACGATGCTGCTATAATCATGCTCTCTGGGTTCATTAGAAGAATGATAAGAATTGGAGGGATAATTAGTATACTATATCAATGGGGAATTATGCTTTTACTATGTTATAATAATAATTATTTATCTTTTTCGAATTTAGTGTTTCGGCCTTATTACCTTATTACATATCCTTAATGTGAGTAATTCACCTTTCTTCGTAATAATAACTAGAGCAAGTCTGAGATACAAGCATATGCAATTAATGTTACAGAACCTTTTTCGTCGTGTAAATGTGACTTACGACAGGATAATTTGTGAGAAATACATATAGGTGTCGTGGAGGGCGTTGTTGATGTGTTGTCTCGGATTACGATGAATAGAGGAGCATTGTTAAACAATCACCCTATTATAGGCATAACTTATTTTTTTTAACACAACTGAAATACATATGTACAGGAAGAATGAATAAATAAAAATATTTAAAAAGCTCTTGAACACTTTCACTCTTATCAAAGAACCTAAATCCTCTAGCCAAGAGTACATTCTAGCAAAATGAAAGTAAAATGGTTAGGGTCTGTGTGTTCTCTTATGGTTGAAAAATATATTCACTAGAGAATCTTGTCCTATGAAGCTCCATTGCCTCCCTGGCAAGTACCTTAGGGTACATGGGGAAATAACCTATAAGTAT
>NW_020870026.1:1771894-1774394 GCF_003789085.1 Penaeus vannamei
TATATCACTAGGAAGGTCTATAAGCTCCATCCTCCCTGAATATAGGTACATGAAACTTGGTGGTCTTTACTGCAATGCTTGCTGAGTCACAATAGGTAGCTTTTCAGTATTTGACTGCTAAGTTAAACTTTTTTAAACAGGTGAATTTATATACTCAACTTTCTCTACATGTGGTATTATCTTGCTTTATCTTTGAACATCCCTATGCTAAATTATTAACAATTATGTTTATCACTAAGAAAATATAATAAACCAAATCTAAAGCCAATATTTCCTGATGTTGTCCTATATATCATATTTTCTCACAAAAAGCTAACATCATACTAAAAATTCATAAAGCCCTAAGCAAACGTTTCAAAGGATAACAATAATACATTAGGATTTCTGGTTTAAGAAAACTTAAAACAATCAGTTTCACATATTTCTCCTAAGCCCATCTTAATTCACCAGCAAATTTTGTACATTATCATAAATTCATGAATAAGTAAGTTAACAATCCCTTCAATTTTGTGTTTTCTTTAGAACATGCCGTTTCAATGTTTACATACACTGTACACAAAGAGATCCGCTACATGATAGCAGTACTTGCATAAATTAATATAAACTGACACTTCACATGCTTCACTTGATACCAAGCCTCATAAAATGAATCATCTCCCATGCGGTCACCAAGTCAATCATGATTCAACACCAGGATTACGAAATTACAAAAGGTGACCAGAACCGTAACTCAAAACACACACCCTCGGTTCCTTAAACCTCACAACCACCTTCAAGAATAAACTAAGGGAATTTTCTGAACACCACCTCTCACCTAGCACGAGAGAAGTATGCGGCCAATGGAGAGTACACGAGGTGCATGTGGCTCAATGAGGATGCAAGGGGCGTCTCTCACAGCCTCAGCCTCACAGGAACCCCAAGCCGCGCCGGACCGATGCGTCGCGTCCTACGTCACAATGGACCCTTCAAGTGCCTCATTTCAGGAATATTTTTCCTTCTTTTTTCCCTCTCCTGATGCTTGGCGACAACACCAACCTTAATGCAATGTATTACAGAAGACGTAACAGGCCTCTGGAGTTCTTTCTACGCAGCCTACTCGCGTGGCTTCCCGCCGTTCATTGTCCACGAGGTAAATAAGGCAAGGAGGCTCGAGGTCCCCGTCATGGAGGACGCAGGCTCCAACACGAACCCGCGAGTCTTCTCTCAACTGCTAAATAGTATCATTTCCTTTCCTCCTACGAACCCGCTTTGCAATTCCCATCACCCTCCGATCCTTATGCAATCGGCAGATCCTCCTGACAAGCCTGACAAGGAACGTGGAAGCAAGTTCTTACCGATAAAGAAGGAAAATAGTGGTCCACGTCCTACTCTCGTGTCAGCGTCGCGTTGGGAAGCGGCGGCGGCGGGGCTGAGCGGCTGAGGTGCCAGATGCACGTGACGCGGCGGTTGCCACTCCTCGCTGGAGGGACTCGGGGACTCGGTGAGGGGCTGGAGGGGGGAGAGGGGAGGGAAGGGGAGGGGTATCCAAGAGGGACTCGATGAGGGGCTTGGAAGCGGGGGAAGGGGAGGGGAGGGGGTAGCAGAGGGTCTCGATGAGGGGCTTTGGGGTAGGGGGAAGGGGAGGGAGAGGGAGGGGTATCCAAGAGGGTTTCGATGAGGGGCTTTGGGGAAGGGGGAGGGGAGAGGGGGAGAGAAGGGGAGGGAGGGGGAGGGGTAACTAAAAGGGACTCGGCGAGGGGCTTGTGGGTAGGGTGGGAGAAGGGTATCCTTGAGGTAGGGGAAATGGGAAGGGGGGTTCTAAGGGAGGGGTATGGGGAAGGGGGGCCTTGAGATCTGTGGTCGTAGGAGGAGAAGAGGATAGAGAAGAGGGGTTCTTAGGGTCTAGGGTCGTTGGGAAGGAGGGTTATAGGGGAGGGTGCAAGGGGTGCGGGAACGTGAGAGGAGGGGTTCATGGGGCTGGGGTCGTTAGGGGAGAGGGAGGAAGAGGGAGGGGGGAATGAATTTTTTGAAACAAAAAACAGTGGGAAGTCTACGGTGTTCTTTAGAGGGGGAAAGGTATTGTATTTTTGGATACAAGAAAGGTATAGTTTTGAAATTAGTATATATGCAGTCAACTGTCCCATTCTTTGGAGAACTAAAACAGAACGGACTAAGTCAGTTTTCAAAGACTTGCTAAAATCGATATAATAGTAGTTGTCAGACAAAAGAAAAGTGTAGCAATATCAAAAAACTTTATGGTAAATTGCAAAAAGAAAATGACGTAGGCGTAATTATGTTACCATAGCAATTTGATGGTCAGTCAGTGAAAGTTACATCTTAAATAGGTATTCTGACACATAAACACCCACGCACGTACACATGTAAACGCGCGCGTGCTTACACACTGACATACACACCCAAACGTACACGGATATATGCCCACAAACGCACATATTCATGTACACGCTTCATATACACATAAACAACACTGACTGTTTCAGTGCATATATATAAATGGGCA
>NW_020870026.1:1779394-1786894 GCF_003789085.1 Penaeus vannamei
GCAATAAGAAAATTAGGGCTTCCCGTGAAATAGGATCTTGTCTCACCTATACCTATTGATAGTTATCTCTCCCATATCAATAAATTTGAATCTTTCCATATAGTATTCTTGTTCTATAGCTATTGGCACCATTACACAGTTTATAACTAGTAATAACTGAATCTAAATAGATGACAGACGGGGCCATGGAGATTATCATGTACTGGTCGGGGGCCACGGAATAGAAGAGGTTGGGAAACACTGGCTGAAAGGATTTTGTTTTCCTAAAAAAAAATCCTATTTGTGCTCTAACACCCTTGTGTGTGTAAAATGGACTGAACACGTGTCCTTTTTGTCCCACTTGAAGAGGAATTTGCGTCGTGAGGATAGTATAGGTAGTGTAATACCAGTTCGCGCCACAGTTCGAATAATGCTCTTTCGGATGTGCGATGTCAGTGCTCTGTCTCACGTGGTTTCTGATAAACAAGGCTTCAGTTTTTTATTTAAAAAAAGAATAAATAGATGAATGAAAAGATGAATAAAATTCTTGGGTCACTCAGCCACTTACTTATTCTATCTATTAACATCTTACATATGGAATTCTTTAATTAATAAAGCACTGACGTGTCTCAAAAAAAGGTCGTGAACTTAATTCGGGGCCATATGTAACGCAAGCTATATTCGACCTTGCTTGCTTTGGATGAGTCCCATACAAACACACACGCACTCACATATATGCGGATGCGTGTTTTTGTATGCTTGTGTGCGTGTAGTTGCGAATGTGCGTGTAGGTGGGTGTTTGTGTGTGTGGAAGGAAGTATGTTTGTGAGTGCATGTGTTCGTGCGTGTAGATATATGAACATAAATAAACGGACAGATAGATTCATAAAATGATAGAGATATAAAAAACAAATGATCAAAGATATCAGGGTATGATACAACTCAATTGCTTTAATCTTTTAGAACTGTATACAATGCAATACAGCATAACAACTGTCATTACACCTCTACTTCCGGTAAGGTAAAACATGACCAATGGGACCAGGATAATGTCTGCACACAAACAATATAGGAGTATTTCTGATGAAGACGTAATCGAAACCGGTCAAATACATCTCTTGTATTGTGAAGATATCCAGTCTCATTCATACCTTTTCTACATTTGTCAACATGGATACGGTTCATATATATATATATATATATATATATATATATATATATATATATATATATATATATATATATATAATTATATATATATATATATATATATATATATATATATATATATTATATATATTTATATATATATATATATATAATATATATATATATATATATATAGTATATAATATATATATATATATATATATATATATATATATATATATATATATATAATATATATATGTATATAAATAATAATATATATATATATATATATATATATATATATATATATTATATATATATATATATTATATATATATATATAATGTATATATATATATATATATATATATATATATATATATATATGTGTGTGTGCGTGCGTGCGTGTGTGCACATATACATATACATCATATGTGTGTGTGTGTGTGTGTGTGTGTGTGTGTGTGTGTGTGTGTGTGTGTGTGTGTGTGTGTGTGTGTGTGTGTGTGTGTGTGTGTGTGTGTGTGTGTGTGTGTGTGTGCATATGTTCATAAAGTGAACACGCACGTGTATTTCATTAAAGATAAAGTAGACACAGAACGTTACCGTTCATTGTCAGGTTAAAAAAAAAGTCTGCGTCAGAGAACTTATCTCAAGCATTTTTTTTATCCCTTTTGAAAACATTTCAAGGGAAATTTGTCACAATTAAAAAGAACTTTGACTTATTCATGGAATTTCTCTCCATCAGGTAATTATTCTTCGTCAAGGAAATCGCTCTCAGTCGAAGAAGTTTCTGTCTTCGAACTTCTAAGAAATCATAGCCCGAAAAGAAGACAGTCCTTAGTCAAAGAAATAGCTAAAAAAAAAACGGCTACCTCAGAATAAAAAAAAAAAAATCTGTCAAGAAACAACTCTCAGCCCAGAAAATTTCCCCCACGTCAAGGAACCATTACTCTCCATCAAGGAATTTCTCTCCGTCAAGGAACTCCATGATGTCAATATCCTGGGGGCTGATGTCCGCGCGCTGGCAGATCTCGTCGAAGGAGTAGTCCTTGAGGAGTTCCCCGTTTTCGAAGACGGGGACGAGGAGGTCCTGCGAAGTAGAATGAATAAATGGAGGAAGGAGGTTAATAAATGTGGTGTGAGGGGAAAAAGATAAAAAAAAAAGAAAAAGATGAATAGATGAGCAGAGATGAATTATTCCAATTTCGAATGCTGTGGATGAGGTCCTGCGAAGTAGAATGAATAAATGGAGGAAGGAGGTTAATAAATGTGGTGTGAGGGGAAAAGATAAAAAAAAAGAAAAAGATGAATAGATGAGCAGAGTAGATGAATTATTCCAATTTCGAATGCAGTGGATGAGGTCCTGCGAAGTAGAATGAATAAATGGAGGAAGGAGGTTAATAAATGTGGTGTGAGGGGAAAAAGATAAAGAAAAGAAAAAGAGGAATAGATGAGCAGAGATGAATTATTCCAATTTCCGATAGAATGAATAAATAGAGGAAAGAGGGTAATAAATGTGGTGTGAGGGGAAAAAGATAAAGAAGAAAAAGATGAATAGATGAGCAGAGTAGATGAATTATTCCAATTTCGAATGCAGTGGATGAGGTCCTGCGAAGTAGAATGAATAAATGGAGGAAGGAGGTTAATAAATGTGGTGTGAGGGGAAAAAGATAAAAAAAGAGAAAAAGATGAATAGATGAGCAGAGTAGATGAATTATTCCAATTTCGAATGCAGTGGATGAGGTCCTGCGAAGTAGAATGAATAAATGGAGGAAGGAGGTTAATAAATGTGGTGTGAGGGGAAAAAGATAAAAAAAGAGAAAAAGATGAATAGATGAGCAGAGTAGATGAATTATTCCAATTTCGAATGCAATGAGGTCCTGCGAAGTAGAATGAATAAATGGAGGAAGGAGGTTAATAAATGTGGTGTGAGGGGAAAAAGATAAAAAAAAGAAAAAGATGAATAGATGAGCAGAGATGAATTATTCCAATTTCGAATGCAGTGGATGAGGTCCTGCGAAGTAGAATGAATAAATGGAGGAAGAGGTTAATAAATGTGGTGTGAGGGGAAAAAGATAAAAAAAAAAAAGAAAAAGATGAATAGATGAGCAGAGTAGATGAATTATTCCAATTTCGAATGCTGTGGATGAGGTCCTGCGAAGTAGAATGAATAAATAGAGGAAAGAGGTTAATAAATGTGGTGTGAGGGGAAAAAGATAAACGAGGGGGAATAATGAATAGATGAGCAAAGTAGATGAATTATTCCAATTTCGAATGCAGTGGATGAGGTCCTGCGAAGGAGAATAAACAACTGGAAGACAGAAGTTGGTGAGAGAGAGATCGGGAAGTTAATAAATGTGACGTATGGGAAAGAGATAGATAAACGAGGGAGAATGATAAGTAAATAAAGACAGAAGTTGGTGAGAGAGAGATAAGGAAGTTTATAAATGTGGCGTAAGGGAAAGAGATAGATAAACGAGGGAGAATGATAAGTAAATAAAGACAGAAGTTGGTGAGAGAGAGATAAGGAAGTTAATAAATGTGACGTATGGGAAAGAGATAGATAAACGAGGGAGAATGATAAGTAAATAAAGACAGAAGTTGGTGAGAGAGAGATAAGGAAGTTAATAAATGTAGCAGCGTAAGGGAAAGAGATAGATAAACGAGGGAGAATGATAAGTAAATAAAGACAGAAGTTGGTGAGAGAGAGATAAGGAAGTTAATAAATGTGGCGTAAGGGAAAGAGATGAATAAACGAGGGAGAATGATAAGTAAATGAGTAGAATAGATAAATCATTCCGTTTTCGAAGACGGCGACGAGGAGGTTCTGCGGAGTGGAATGAATGAATAGAAGATAAAAGTTGATAAATTTGGTGTAAGACGGACAGATAAGGAAGTTGATGGACGTGGTGTGAGATAGATGAGGAAGTTGATAAATTTGGTGTAAGACAGATAACGAAGATAATGAATTGTTGTGAGATGGATAGATGAGGAAGTTGATCAATTTGGTGTGAGATAGATAGATGAGGAAGTTGATAAATGTAGTGTGAAGGGAAACAGACAGATAAAAGAGGGAGAATGGTAAGTAAAGGTGTGGAACGGTGGAGTAAATAAATGGAGGAAAGCAGTTGATAAATGTAGTGTGAAGGGAAGCAGATAGCTAAACGAGGGAGAAAGATAAGTAAAGGATTGAAATAGATAAACTATAAACAGATAAACTATTCCTTGTTAATCTCTCCGGAGATCCTGCGAAGTAAAATAAAGATAAAAAAGTTAATAAACATGATATGAGGTAATAAGTCCCTGAGATCCTACGAAGCGAATCTCAAGAAAATAAAAAAAAAAACAAAGGAAATGGGTGAGAGGGAAATTGATAAAGCACGGAAGTATATTAATAAATAGAGGAAACAGTTAATGGATTAGATAAATCAACGAGGAATTGATAACGGATGTGAAGGAAGTGAAAAAAGCAAGGACTAAGTTGATAAAAAGGGACAAAGTAAACAAGTGAAGTGAAGGAAATAAATAGACAACAAGAGTGAAAGTTAATAGATAAAGGATGTAAATAAATCAGGGTGGAAGTTGATAACTGAAGATAAATGAAGTGAAATAAATAAGTAAATAACGAATGACCTTAACAAGTGAAGTGAAAGAAGTGCATGAATTAGGGAGAAAGCTGATACAGAACAGAATGAAAAAAATGGTATAAATTGGTATAAAAGGAAGTTGATAAATAAGGTAAATGAAACCTATGAATAAGGAAATTGAAGAATATAGTGAAGAAAGTAAATGAATACAGGAAGAAGCTAATAATCAATGGATAGATGAATAAATGAATAAATCAACGTAGTTATTTGTATTTGTGAATATTCTGTTTTGATCTTTTGAAATTTACATCTGGAGGTTATATTCAATTTGTCTAGAGTATTCTGAATAAAAAGCATATACAGCTGATTAGAGATATGTAAAGTCATAATGTATTGTGAACGCACGCACGTAATACGCTTATAAGCATAAATACAGACACAAAAACAAACGTAAACACACACACACTAATAACTCACATAAATACACACACACACACATACTAGCACGCATGCACAAACGCACACAAACATACAATAGCACACACATTAAGACACCCAAACACGAACACAAACGAAAACTTTCACACAATAACACACACAACCTTTCTCCCCCACATTCACCCCCTCACAAACGCACACAATCCCCCACCCCTACACACACACACACACACGCAAAACCCCATAAAATCAACCAATCCCCCACACGCATCCCTACCCTACCCTTCCCCCCCCACACACACAAGCCATTCCCCCCACAAAATGCAATCCTCCTACACATAACCGTAACCCCCCAAAAAAAAAAAAAAAAAAAAAAAAAAAAAAAATCTTCCTCCAACACACGCATACACATAACCCTGCCCCCCCACAAAATACAACCCTCCCACACATAACCGTAATCCCCCACACAAAAAGCAACCCTTCCTCCCCCCCATACACAAAAACAACCCTCCCCCACACACAACCCTACCCTTCCCCCCCACACACAACAATCCCCCTCCCCACACAACACACAACATCCCCCCCCCCACACACACACATAACCGTAATCCCCCACACAAAAACAACCCATCCCCCCCACACACACTAACATCCCCCCCACAAAATACAACCCCTCAACATAACCGTAATCCCCACACAAAAAAACCCATCCTCCCCCCACCCCCACATAACCCTCCCCCACACACACTAGCAACACCCCCCCACACACATAACCGTAATCCCCCACACAAAACAACCCATCCTCCCCCCCACCCCACATAACCCTCCCCCCACACACACTAGCAACACCCCCCCACCACACAATAACCATAATCCCCCCACACAAAAACAACCCATCCTCCCCCCCCACACACATACCCCCCCACAAAATACAACCCCCTCACACATAACCGTAATCCCCCACAAAAACAACCATCCTCCCCCCACCCCACATAACCCTCCCCCACACACACTAGCAACACCCCCACACACACATAACCGTAATCCCCCCACACAAAAACAACCCATCCTCCCCCCACCCCACATAACCCTCCCCCACACACACTAGCAACACCCCACAACACACATAACCGTAATCCCCCCCCACAAAAAACAACCCATCCTCCCCCACCCCCACATAACCCTCCCCCCACACACTAGCAACACCCCCCCCACACACACATAACCGTAATCCCCCCACAAAAACAACCCATCCTCCCCCCACCCCACACTAACTCCCCCCACAAAATACAACCCCCACACATAACCGTAATCCCCCCACAAAAACAACCCATCCTCCCCCACCCACATAACCCCCCCCACATAGGTATCCCCCATCCCCCCACCCACATAACCCTCCCCCCCACACACTAGCAACACCCCCCCACACACATAACCGTAATCCCCCCCACAAAAACAACCCATCCTCCCCCACCCACATACCCTCCCCCCCAACACTAGCACACCCACACACACACATAACCGTAATCCCCCACACAAAAACAACCCATCCTCCCCCCACACACTAGCAACACCCCCCCCACACACACATAACCGTAATCCCCCACACAAAAACAACCCATCCTCCACCTACCCCACAACCCTACCCTTCCCCCCCCAAACCACCCAGCCTCCCCCCACAGACACCATTCCCCTCACCTTATCCACGTCTCCCTGGCCATGTTCGAGGGTTCGGTACACACCCTCGTCACACTGGAGCGATAGACGACCTCTCTTGCTCTTCTTCCATGTCCCTGTTATCGGTTCCTTGTACACTTCCTTCTCCTCGCCGTTCACTACAGCGTGACTGACCTTGTAGGCGCATTTCTGGGTGTCACGGTTAACCTGAGCGTGGAATTCCGTGACATTTTAGATTTTTTTTTTTTTTTTTTTGTACTGGTCGAATAAAGGGATTTAATGATATAATGAGACTTTTCATGGTGTTTTCGATGAGTTGTGGGTATGGTGATGTAATTGGTGATGTTTGGCAATGGTATTTGGATCTTCTGTATATCGTTTGTGATCTGAGATTTGGTCGCTAGTTTGAAGCGAAAACTAAAATTGGAGCTCTGATTCAGGCAACGATTTAATGTAATGATAAAGATGAATGTATTTCATTTTCCTTTTTAAGATATCTATAGAACTGCTGAACTGAAAAAATAGACATACATGGAAACGAGACAGATAGACATATATATACAGTTTATATATATATATATATATATATATATATATATATATATATATATATATATATATATATATATATGTATGTAATGTATAACATAAATGTATGTGTATA
>NW_020870026.1:1795326-1797826 GCF_003789085.1 Penaeus vannamei
CTTACGGTGGCCGGTAGGTCTTGGCTCTTTCTCTTGCGTATTTTTGTTTTCACGTTTTTCTTTTCGTTGTATAGTTATCATTTATTTGTCGTGTATTTAAGTTGTTTGTCATTTGGCTTGTGCTTATATATTACATTTTTCTAGTAAATTATGACTAAATTTCGACTCAAATATATGTCAAAAAGTATGACCAGCTTTTCTTGTTAGCTTGAAGGGAAACGAACGCACAGATAAATGATAAAAATAAACAAACGCATGGTCGTTTCTCTCATATTTTAGCATCATGAACTACACACATGGTATTATACTTGATTAAATCCCAAACGTCACAATAAACTATAACCACTGGTGAAAAATAGTTAGTATTCTCTGAAATTACTTCAAATATATTTACCTATTTCCAATCCATGTACCTCAATTTCTATTTATGTGTTCACCTTAATTTATAACTCCTACTAATATATCTGGTTTTGTTTCTACGAGTATCATATATTATTGTTGGCCCTGTGACATCCAAGTAAAAGAAGAAAAGAGAGAAGACAAGAGCAGTACTGTAACGTAATGCATATAAGTATCTTGAATATTTTCAAGTAAGTAAATAATTCACAGGCAACATATACACATTATATCAATCATCTTTTTCTCAGTATACTTGTCTGTTACTCGCGTACATATCTTACATAAAAAAAAATATTTCCTGGAATCCAAAAAGAACAAAGCTAACAGACTATCCAGCTTTAGCCATCAACCGCCAAAAGAACAGCTTGGAACGAGGGACGTGATCGCAGCTTTTGAGCCATCAAACCGGCCCCAAACCGAATATATATTATTTTTTTTTGTTTTTGTTAGTAAACAATGAGAAAACGAAATCTGAAGATGCATGGATGAGACGATGTTGATAAGAGAGCAGAGAGAGAGAGAGAGGAAGAGAGGAGAGAGAGAGAGAGAGAGAGAGAGAGAGAGAGAGAGAGAGGAGAGAGAGAGAGAGAGAGAGAGAGAGAGAGGAGAAGAGAGGAAGTGAGGAGTGAGAGAGAAAGAGAGGAGAGAGGTGAGAGAGAGAGGAGAGAGAGAGAAATGCGGAGGCTTGTGGTGGAGGAGTGCGAGCGGGGAAGCTGCGAACAAACGTCCGTAGCTGGAATGACAATGAAGGATGACAATTGTCTTCGGAAGTTGTTCCGATGGTACTGACTGTCGTGAGGCAAAGCGACACAGCGGAAGTTACTAGTGCAAGAGGAGGAAGAGAGAGAGGAGGAGACGTAGAGAAGAGGAGAGAGAGGAGAGAGAGAGAGAAGAGAGGAGAGAGCGGAGAGAAGAGAGAGGAGCAGGGAGAGAGTAAACACGAGAAAGCAGCGCACGAGTGAACGAGAAAGAGTTGGATAGAGATAGAGGTGAAAGAGTCGAAGGGGAGGAGATTAGTAGAAGGAGGAGAGAAGAGATCGAGGAGGAAGTTGATGAGAGGAGTAGGGGTGAAAGAGATCGGAGAAGGGATTGATGGAGATGAGGGAGTAGGAGGGGTAAGTGGGAGATAGAATTAGAGAGGTTGGATGATATGGGATTAGAAGGAGAGCGAGGAGAATCGCCCTATTACATTGAAAGTGAACATGGTTATACGACACGTTACGCGATTGGGGCACGGAGAGACGCGGAGAAAAACAACACAGGAAGCTAGATAAGATATAAAATCCAAAAGAAGATATATGGAAAACACAGCGTTCCTGGATCAGAAAGGGGGGAAAAAAAAAAGAAGAAGAAGAGAAGAGGAAAAGAATGAAGAAAGAATACAACAAGAAACATGTCAGGTCCATGGTAGATTTGGGGTTCCGGTTTGGGCTCATGTTCTCTGCCATCTTCATTTCGCCGGAGGATCCCGAAAAGTCAATTGGGTAGAGTCGGAAAGGATGATCTTAGGAAGGAAGTGGGTACTTTTGTCTTGCGATGGCGTAAGCCGGTATCTGTTGCTGCAGTGCGACGCGTCGCCGCTCGCCCCTCCCCCGCAGAAGAACAAATGCTTAAGGGGCCAGTGGAGGAGGATTGGTTTTCGGCATACTGTAGTGGGTTTTGTGCTTCGGTTGTGTGCCAGGAGGGTGGGTACTGTGGAGTTGCTTGGGGTAGGCGAGGGTGTGTGTTTTGGTGATTTGGTGGGGATAGTAGTATAGGGGAGGTATAGGGGGTATAGGGGAGGTGGGGGAGTATGGGAGGGGGGAGGTGGAGGGGGGGGTAGAGTGAGTGGAGGGTAGGGAGGGGTGGTGAGGGCAAGGGGGTGGGGCGTGGGGTGTGGTTGGGGTGAGTGGGTGGGAGGCTGGGGGGATGGGGGAGGTAAGGGGGGGGGGCGGGGGGTGGGTGGCGGAGGGGGTGGGGTGGAGTGGGGGAGTGGGCTGTGTGGTGGAGTGCGGGGGAGGTTTAGGGCGTGGGGGAGGGGTGTGGGGTTGGTGGTGGGGTTAGCGGTAGGTGTAGTGCGGGTTGAGGATAGTGTATTGGAAGTAGTGTACGTGAGAGGTAT
>NW_020870026.1:1805326-1807826 GCF_003789085.1 Penaeus vannamei
AAATAAAATTGGAAATGGGAATCGGAAAACAACGAAAGAAGGAATTGAAATAAAAGTTGAAATGATTGTGAAAATAACGAACAAATAGATTAATGAAATGGATGAAGTAACGAGTAAAAAGAAAAATAAATGATGATTATTATAAAGATGGATGAGAGGATTAATACATGAAAACAAACAAATAACAGGTTTCCATAAAGTTTTCATATCATTAACCTACTAAGCATATCTGGGATATTGTTTTTTTTTATTATCTTTCTTATTGTTACCACTATGGCATATTCTTATTATTTCAGCAATTCACTCACAACCCATGTTTCTATGCACAGAAACACAGGTATAAAAAAGGGGTTACACACACACACCATTTTTGTTTTTTACTTTTCCTGAACTCTCCAGAGGTTTTGGCATTTTTTTTATGACTTTTCACAGTTTTCCTTGAACACATGATGGATATTCACGATAGATATATCCCATCATAACATGTACAATGACTGTAATTCAAAACTGATGTCAGTTATAAAAGATTTAAGTAATGACTTGTGAGTGTGCTTAATTGACACCAGAGACTAATTGCTTATGATTGATATCAATTTAGGTTATGTAATTTTTTCAGCTTTTCATTCAGTTACCTCAATCGTTCGGTTTATTTCCGATTTTCTCAGAACGCAAATCGGAAAAAATGTTTAATCTTAAATCAGACTTTTTAATTCTTAAAGACACAAATACTAAATTTCCATGATTTTCCAGACTTGAAAACAAAATTCCAAGTTATTCCAGGTCTGGAAATTTTAATTTCAATTTCCAGGACCCATACGAACCCACACACACACATAGACACACACACACACACACACACACACACACACACACACACACACACACACACACACACACACACACACACACACACACACACACACACACACACACACACACACACACACACACACACACACACACTACGCACACACATACATATACAGACGAACATATACGCATTAAAATGGGAAGAAAGTTTTTTTTAAAGGAACGCAATGTAAATGGGTAAAGTAAAAAGAAATAAACAGGAAAAAGACGGATTTGAAAAAAAAAAAAAAATGTAACGACATTAATACTGGAAACTTATCGACAAACCACCAAATTAGCAACAACCCTTAATCTAACAGCACTGCAGAGTATTCATATTTGATATAGACAATAATTACAGGTATGCGATTGAATCACTCACAAAGGTTCCTCAAACACTGATTCTGAAGAACAAAGAACACGTCTTGGCACAAAATTCCAAATATCATTCCACTGGACATCGATATATTGGTTTCCTTCAAGGCTCTAATGAACATGTCGACAGAACAACGCTTAGTTAACAGAATTGCCTTTGAACAAAAGACCTGTGTTTACCTGTGCTGTTTACCTGTGTGTGAACTGCATTACATTAAAAGAAGTTTGTTAAATTCACTAAGATTTGTTATTCTTTTTGGTTGTGTTATTACTATTTTTTCAAAAGTGACAAAATGCAGGAGGAATATTTTTTAAAAATATTTGTTAATATGAGTAAGAGAGAGAAAATAAAGAAAGCATGCTATCTTAAATCATAACATACCAGGTTGAACGGTATTCATGTTAATGAAAGAAATGTATGAATGAGAATGAATATCTTCAGAATACAAGAGATTTTAATACATCTCTTGTATTGAGAAGATATTTATTCCCATTCATACCTTTTCCTTTAAACATACCAGGTGACAAACGAATTAAAGGGATATATATATATATATATATATATATATATATATATATTATATATATATATATATATATATATATTTTTTTTTTTTTTTTTTTTTTTTTTTTTTTTATTTATTTTATTATTATTATTATTATTTTTTTTTAAGGAGGATATCATCCATATCATTATTTTTTTGTTTATCCAATTATGTTCTCAATCAGTAATATCATAAATCATTGGAGACAATTAAGATCAAGAGCCTAATCATAAATTCGGTTTAATATCCATAGATTTCATGCAGATATACGCGCATATTCCCTTGTTTAAGTATGTGTTATTGTTGTCGTTGTTGTGTGTGTATGCGTTCCTGTGCGTACATCCATGTACACAAATAAAATAAAAAATCTGAGACTGATGACGAGGAGAAAGATCACCTAAACCTCACACCTCAAACCTCCTCATTTTTTCCAACTCCACCCCCTCGACCTCCACTCAACCTCTTTCCCCCGACCTCCAAAAACCCGACCTCGATCCCCCTGCTTACGACCACCCCCACAACCCCCACCCCCCTCCCCCCAGGCATAGCATCGGGAGTGACGGTGCAGAGGTACCAGGAGGACGGCATAGCCACCGGGGACTCTATGGCTCTGTACCGCGGCTCTCTCGACCGCTCGACCCGGCTCTATTCCCTCACGGTGTGCGCGCGGTTCAAGCTGTTCTTCCTCCACGAGTCGAGCACCCTCCTGCAGCTGAAGGATCTCGCCGAAG
>NW_020870026.1:1812826-1817826 GCF_003789085.1 Penaeus vannamei
TCGGTTCAAAGGAAATAATAAACTCAATAATTATATTCAGTGTATATTCTTAATATGTGTACACACACTTGCTATAAAAGTCACTGATATGATTTAGAGCAGGAATCAGAGTAATATTGCAAAGTCCTTTCACTCTTATATAACATAGAGGCTGAAAGGAGAACCCGGTTGGGTAACCATTTGCATTATATGTTATAAAATCACTTCATAAGTTCTCACATCAGGTCACTTCAATTCACTTAGATTTATCACTAAGGGTTTTATTCACATAATTATTCTCATAAAATACTCACATTGTTTTGTGTACGTCTTTCTCCACACATCCTAACACACACACACAAACACACCTCTCCCCCTTCCCCTCCTCCCCCTCAGGTGGTACCACATCTGCTTCACGTACGACCACACTTCGGGTCTGATCAACACCTTCCTGGACGGGGTCGTGGTGCAGAATTCCACGTACTTGGTGGGACGACCTGTGTACGGGGACTACGCTCGCATCGGCCAGGGGTACATCACGCAGTCCAGCTACAGTGGTGATGTCTCGCAGGTAAAAGGAACGTTAGGAAGAAGATTCTGTGGATGAGGGGATAAGGTGGAGGTACTTTAATATGATGATTTATTTGTTTAATCATTCAATTCATTTAGTTTTAATCACCAGCTGAGAATTTTGTGGATGTCGAAATTCTCTAAAAGGGATCTCCAGATATGTTTTTTTTTCTCTTTTTTCATTACTTTTCAATCAAGCTACTTTTATCCGTTTAAGCAAGCCGAGTACTTCCGTAGGTAAATGTCTGGGACGGAGTTTTATCCGACGCCAAGATCCAGGCAATCGCCCGCTGCCGCCAAGACCCGCAGGGCGACTACATATCGTGGGAGTCCGAGTGGGAGCTGCAGGACGCCACGACCTACGACCTGCCGCTCCGCCAATTCTGCGAGCGGGAGGAAGGCCCGATTCACTTCCTGTTTCCCGACGTCTACGACTACACGGCTCAGTATGTGTGTGAAGCGCTAGGCACTCACCTGCCGATCATTGACAGTCTGGCGGATTCCAGGGCCCTGTTTGAGGTCACGCGCACCACGTGGCCCGAGCTGCACGTGCCGTACCTGTGGAGCGCCCTCAACGACAAGAAGGACGAGGGGCTGTTTGTGTACTCGTACGACGGGACGCCCGGCGACCCCCTCGTGTGGGCGACGAACGAGCCCAACGGCCTGGTCTACGAGAACTGCGTGGCCATCATCGCCACGGGCCTCATCGACGTCAACTGCCCGCTGACGAGGGCGGCGCTGTGCACCTTCCGGGAGCCGAAGAGGTTCTCGTTCCTCGGGACGTGCGAGGAGGAGCTCAGGAACATCTACTTCGTGGCCTACCAGGACCGCGCCGACAGCCTCTACTTCCGCGGCTACGGCTCCTACTACATCTCGAAGGAGAATGGGACGTGGACGTGGACGGACGTCGTGCAGGACCACGTCGTGGCCACCATGGAGGCCTCCGACCCCGACTTCCCCATGGGGCGAAGGTGGTGGCTGCTGGAGCGGGAGGTGTGCGACCAGGAGCCCGGAGGCCGCAGGAGACTTCTGCTCACGCCCTGCGACTACGAGGACTTCACCTGCGACGACGGGACGTGCATCTCCCACCACAGCCGCTGCGACCTCAAGTACGACTGCCGGGACGAGAGCGACGAGCTCGACTGCGAGCTGGTGGCCTTCCCGCAGGAGTACCAGAAGCACCTGTCGCCGCGCCCCCCTGGCGCCGCCTTCGACAACCTCCGCCTGATCCTCGACATCGCCATCGAGACCATCGACATCGAGACCTTCGGGATGATCATGCAGCTCTCCTACGAGATGGAGGTCTCGTGGTTCGACGACCGACTCAAGTACCTCAACATCAAGCCCGAGAAGGACCTCAACAAACTGCCGATGAAGAACGTCCTGCAGATCTGGATCCCGATCGTGCAGTTCCTCAACACCATCGGGATCCACCACACGATCGTGGACGAGGAAGCCACGATGCTGGTCAAGCAGAGGACGCCGCCCTTTAAGAGGGACGAGAGCGCTCCCGCCGAAGGTGCGGGGGAGTTCGGGAAGAGGGAACCGAGGAATAAGTAATGCGTAGTTTAGCGCTCTGAAGCTCTCTCTTAAGTGCCCTTTCGCTCCTCCTCCACGTCCTCTCTCTCTCTCTCTCTCTTTGTGTGTGGAGAGAGAGAGAGAGAGAGAGAGAGAGAGAGAGAGAGAGAGAGAGAGAGAGAGAGAGAGAGAGAGAGAGAGAGGAGAGAGAGAGAGAAAGAGAGAGAGAGAGAGAGAGATCTGTCTGTCTATCTCTCTCTTTCTCTCCCCTCCCCCTCCCTCTCTCTCTCCCTCTCCCTCGTTCTCTCTCTCTCTGTGTCTCTTCTCATACAGTTGTTCATGCTGGTTTTCTCTCTCTTTGTCTCTCTCTATGTCCATCTATCTATCTATATATCTATGTGTGTGTGTTTATGTTTATATGTGCGTGTGCGTGTGTGTATGTGTGTTTGAATGTGCATATGTGTTTACGTGAGTGTGTATGTTGCATTTGTGTGTGAGCTGAATTCTATATGTGCGTGTATGTACACGATTTTTTTTTATTGAATTACTTTTTTTTAGTTTCTTGAATTTCACTTAACTACCTGGATCACGATACATTTATCCTCTGAGTTTTCATTAATTTTAAGACATTATTTATCATTCTCGAAACTCATGTCTTTCCTTGCCTCATATTCTGAAATTTCATTTCTACTCTCTGATTGCATATGAAGTGTAAAATGTATAATTTTATCTTAATTTTAAGTCATTTAATATTTTTTATCATCATTTCTGGTGTCTAATGCATTTTCTTTTTTCAGTTTTATGAAATGTGCGATTTTTCAGTATATTTACTATATAATATGTTTCTTTACGTCAGATTTAATGTGTTTCATTACTTCTATGAAATCCATTTATAGTATATCCGTATATAACGTATGTTCTTCCTTCAGTGGCATGAGATTCAGTATTTTCTTTAGTTACCCCTCAGAAGCACCAGTGTAGAAAGAAAACGAGATTATCCCTTTTTCTACGATGATTATCATAATTTTCCCTGAGACTCGATTCCTGTCTCTCTTCTTCACTAAAGAAAAGTTAAATTCTTCGAAAATATCCCTTTTTAATCTTTCAATTCCTTTTTCTTTTCTTTTTTCTTATATTTCGCATGATCTTTTCGCTTTTATGATAATTTCCATGAATTTCGATCACAAGTTCAGTTATCATCGTTCACTTTCTAAGTATTTGCTCATTCGTGAATTAAAAAAAAAAAAATCTTGTCTTTGATACCTCCTTCTTTCATGATTCTCGTATTTCACATTTTTTTCGGTTTTATTATATTTTTAAAATTTTCCTCTCGCTTTTCATTACGCTTTCGTTACCTCTTTTTATCTCTAATCACATTTCATTTTCTCCTATTTCAATTTTTTTCTTTTCTTTTCAATGTCTTTTATATCTCACGAAACCCCTTTTTTCCCTTTTCTCTTCTGTCTCGTTTTTGTACTTTTTCTAAAAATTGTTATTCGTGTTTCTTCTTCTCGTTTATTTCAGTTCATCTTTTGCTTTATCTTTCGCTCATTCCTTTTTCTATTAAGATCTTTTCTATTCATAATTTCATCATTATTTCATTATCATTAGTCACTGAATAAAGGAATAATAATTGAACAATGAAAAGATAAAGATCAAAGGATTTTGAATTTTATTTCCGTTTCCGTCTCTGTTGCTTTTTTTTTTTTTTTTTATTGTGCATTCTTCATTATTTCCGAAACAGTTTTTCGTAACGGTCTAACGGTCGCTGTTGCTTTTTTTTATTGTGCATTCTTTAATCCGAAACACTTCTTCCTATTTCCCTAATTCTTTCTTTCACTGTCTCTTCTTTCATTTTATTTCCTCTCATTATCATCATCATTGTTATCATTATTTTTGTTATCATCATTATTACTATCATCATCGATATTATTATTATTATATATTACTATTATCATCCTCATTATTTTGTATTATTATTTTATTATTATTATATTATTATTATTACCATTATTACTTTATTATTATATTATTATTATTACTATTATTATATATCTTTAATATTATTGCTATTATCATCATTATTATTATCATCATTATCATTGTTTTATTATCATTATTACTATTATCATTATCATTTATCATTATTTTCTTGCGGAGAATCTGTCACTTACGTATCTCCTGTGAGTAATCGTTTCGCCTCCTTACTTAACGTCCAAACTTTCTTTCAGTGTGTCACAGATACTTTAAGCACCGTGCCATTTTTCTTCATTTAGTCCTCTCTCTCTCTCTCTCTCTCTCTCTCTCTCTCTCTCTCTCTCTCTCTCTCTCTCTCTCTCTCTCTCTCTCTCTCTCTCTCTCTCCTACCTTTTTTCTCTTCCTGTTTTCTAGGGAAGGTCTTCACTTTTCGTTCTCTTGTAAGTACCATTTCGTGTTCTTACTCAACCGCTAAACTTAATGTTTTATCTTTTTTTTATCCTTTCCTCCATTTTGTCTGCCTGTTTATCTTTGTCGTCTGTTTGTTTGTTTGTTGGTCTGTCTCTCTGCCCCCCCCCCTCTCTCTCTCTCTCTTTCTCTCTCCCTCCCTTTCCCTATCCCCCTCCCTCCCTCCCCTCTCCATTTTTTTCTCCCCTCTCTCCTCCCCTTCTCTGTCCCCCCTCCCTCTCCCTCTCTTCCCTCTCTCCCTCCCCCTCCCTCTCTCCCTCCCTCCCTCCCTCTCCATTTATTCTCTCTCTCTCCCTCTCTCTTCCCTGTGAGTAGCGTTTCGGGCTCTTTCTCTTGCGCCAAACTTCCTTCATTTGTCTAACTCCTTTGCCTCTCCTCGAGCGACGTCGCCGCGGCTGATCTGGCGGGCTTGGGATTTCGTCGTCTTTCTTCCTCTTCTCCTTCTTCTTCTTGTTTTTCTACTTCTTACTCTTTTTTTTATTTTATTT
>NW_020870026.1:1820326-1825326 GCF_003789085.1 Penaeus vannamei
GAGATCTACATGGTGTACAACAAGAGCCTCCAGTCCAACGTCATGCGGATCCGCGTGCCCATGATCAGGCGCTACGGCTACGCCATCCTCAACATCTACATCCCTTCCCTCATCCTCATGGCCATCAGCTACCTCACGCTCTTCTTCAGGACGTCCATTTTCGAGGCCAGGATCATGTCCACGCTGACCGCCATGTTGGTTCTGGCCACGCTGTTCACTCAGGTTGGAGGCGGGTGGAAGGGGTGGGGTGTGGGGTGGGTGGGGGGTGGTGGGTGGTGGGGGTGTGGGTTGGTGTGGGGTGGGTGAAGGTGTGTGGGTGTGTGTTGAGTGGTGTTGAGAGTGTGTTACGTGGTGTGTGTATGTGTTTGTGTGTGTGAAAGAGTGAGAGAGAGAGAAAGAGAGAGAGAAGAGAGAGAGAGAGAGAGAGAGAGAGAGAGAGAGAGAGAGAGAGAGAGAGAGAGAGAGAGAGGAGAGAGAGAGAGAGAGAGAGAGAGAGAGAGAGTGATGTTGATGTGTGGGTGAATAATCTGGGTGATTTTGAGTGGAAATGGGTGAGTGAGTGTGTGGTGGTGGTTGTGTGCATTTCTGAGTACTTCTGTTACGTTTCTGATGTACAATTGGATATCGTTCTGTATGTAATGTGTATGCATACGTTTTGTATGTACCTCTATGTTGTTTATAATATGCGTGATTATAGAGTAGTTTATTATGTGATTAATTAGATATATATTTGTATTTATTGTGTGTGTAGATTGGGGAAACACTGACACACACACAAACACACACACATACAAACACACACACACACACATTTACACACACACAAACACATACACACAGACAAACACACACATACAACCCCCCCCCCTCACCCACCCACACGCAACCCCCTCCCCCCAAAACAAAAATATCCATTCATCCCAACCTTTTCACAGACACAAAAGCAAATGTATTCATACACTGGAATTGCCGAGCAGAAGAAAGACATAAATTTCAATAAACAGTCATAAATCACGATAACAAAGGATTCGAACCGCTTTCCGTTCCGCAACACACTCGACCCTTTCTTGTAAGGAAATATTGGAGGCAAAATAAATCGAGGAAAATATTCAATGTGCTTTGGGACGAAAAAAAAGAAAAAAGAAAAAAAAAGAAAAGAAAATAAATTAAAAATATGCGAGAAAGAAAACAAAGGAAGAAGAATGAGAGAGAATAATTTTAGTAGATAGAGAGAGAGAGAGAGGAGGAAGAGAGAGGAGAGAGAGAGAGGAGAGAGAGAGAGAGAGAGAGAGAGAGAGAGAGAGAGAGAGAGAGAGAGAGAGAGAGAGAGAGAGAGAGAGAGAGAGAGAGAGAGAGAGAGAGAGAGAGAGAGAGAGAGAGAGAGAGAGAGGGAATGAAAGAGAGAGAGAAAAAGAGAAAGAAACAGACAAATAGCCAGACAAACAGATAGACAAACAAACAAGATAGATATTAACATATACAGACAGATAGATAACTGTATGAAGAGAGCTTACAAGAGAAGAATGTAATCACACTAGCAAATGCATAGAAATCATTAAAGGTTTGACGCAGACACTGCATTCCCATTGTGCAAAAGGGGCGCTGGAAAAGCATCAATTTATTCAATGTCTCTCTCTCTCTCTCTCTCTGAAGTACAAAACCAGCCTGTGCAAATTTTCTTTTTCGTCAAATATATCCGATTATCTCTCTTTCCTTATTCTTGTGTCTTTTTTTTCTTTAAATTCATTTGCCTCTCTCTTTTTTTTGTTTATCTATCTATCTATTCATTCAGGGATTTGTCTATTTATGTTTATTGTATCAAATGCACCCTTTATCTCCCTCTATCTCTCTCTCTTTATTATTTTCTTCTTCTATCAATTCACATATTTATTGATTTATTTAGTTTCACATATATTTCACATTTCTGACATTATTAATCTATTTTTTATTTTCTTTTTAATTTCATATCTGTCCATTCATTCAATTAATCTCTTTCTTTTATCTCCAGGTATCATCATCTCTTCCCAAGACTTCTTACTTCAAGATGGTAGACATTTGGCTTCTCTTTTGTATCGGTCTGACCTTTCTTGTCATCATTTTCCACATCCTTATTGACAAACAGATGGTCAAGGAAGAAACTACGACACCCGTTCTCAAGGTGACTGAGTTGGGAAGAGGAATAGGAGGAGAAGGAAGGAGGAGGAGGAAGGAGGAAGAGGAGGAATAAGAGGTAAAGGATATGCTTACGGATCGTTCTTCTCCCTTACTCTCGCTAAACTGGAGCTTATTGCCAAGGCGACGGTGTTCGTTCTCGCCCTCATATTTTTCGTCATTTATCTGGCTGTTATTATGTGAATCTCTTTACTGTTTGAGATCGAGACGTGGGTGTTACACTGTGTCATCATAGGAGAGGAAAGAAAGATAACACCTCTTATGTGATAAATAAAATTTAAAAAACTCTTGATGGACAACAAATTCCACTCCTTATGTGAAAAAACTCGTGATGAAGACAACACATTTCAATAAAAAACAATAAAACATGTATATTTGTTTTAGAATTGACAAGATATATGTGGACATGAATATTGAAGCAGCAGCTAATTATAATAGAAAATAGTGAGTGAGTTGTCGGCTTTTCTTTAACGAGATGTAAACGTACTATTGTTTTGGAAAATGCTTGTTTTGCGTTAAATCTTTCCTCTTTATAATTTTGGTCAGAGCATAGAATAAATGCTAGTTCGTGGACGCAGATACATATCATAGCAATGTATGAGACACTGTCATATCAGTTGTATTTGGTGTAGCTTGCCACATTTTGACATTATTTTTTGATGTTTTAATCTATAATGTTACTCTGTTAAGATAAGTGTAGAGTAAATCAAAGAGCACAGGACTTCACGTGTTTCTAGTCCTGTAAGTGGCCCTCGTACAAAGGTATCCATTATTCGCCAATTTTTTACGCTATTGTTTAACTGGGAATCAGAACATCAGTCAGTCCTATTGCATAAAACAAGGAAAACAAAATCACAATATATACCCTCATCACGTCCATATTACGTAATATCACTTTCTTGCTATCATTTTCACCATTCTTTCCCTTCTGTGTGTATTCACTCCTGTATCAAGTGAACCTGAGGATACAGGGTGAAGCAAAACATTTCCTTAATCAGGCATTATGAATATTGTCATTGATGTTTGCGAACCACTGTATTGCTTTGTATCAGCTGGTACCGCCAGTCGATGTAAATAGTAGTATTACTATCACTGTTCCTGTGTCGTTTCACCCATTCTGAAGTATGTTTTAATACAGTATCAGTCAATCTTATCTATACATATAAACCCATTAATCAGTAATATGTGTCTTTATCACACATCATATAAAGCAACCATACAACAAGAAATAAAGAGCATTTCAATAATGGACTACGTTTTTTAACACTATACTTTACACACCTATAAAACAGACAAGAGCATCTGGTATTGCAATATCCAGACAGCTTTTGCAATTTTGTGCGACAATCTCGTTTTGAGGTATATAGTGCTATGCTCTATAAACACTTGTATTAAGTAGTATATTCGCGTGATATGTGTGTTGGACTTGACTTAATAGTATGTAATGTAAAATAAATGCAAATGGATAACGGTGATTTGTATTTTCATGATATGAATAGCTTGATTATACTAATTTCGAGTGATTGCGTTTGAACTGCAACCAGGAATGGGGAAAATATATTATATGGATCCGTTACTGTTTTATTTTTCATTTTTTTTTTAGATTAAATTGAGTATGCTGACATTGTAGACGTAAAAAAGTAAAAGGAAGAAAAGAAAAAGAAAAGAAAAAAGAAAAAAGAAAATTATATATATATACATATACATATACATATATACAAACACACACACACACACACACACACACACACACACACACACACACACACACACACACACACATCATATATATATATATATATATATATATATATATATATATATATATATATATATATATATATATATATATATATATATATATATATATATATATATATATATATAATATATATATCATGTTTTCATCACATCAGTTACATATCACAACCATTTCACAAAATCACATCCAAATTACGTAAAAGTTATCCTTCGTCAAAAAAGGGACTTGTCTGCCTTACATATGAAATCCCTATTACATTTTTAGTAAAAAAAAAAGGAAAAAATCACCTTTATAACGAAATACACCGAGAAATCACTTCATATTTACTAAATTCAGAGTTTGTGTTGTGATTTTGAACTTCAGGGCGTGTGTTGGGATTCATAACTTCTGGGACTGTGTTGTGATTTTTTACGTTTTACTCTTACTTTATATCCAAAGTATTTATGAAATCTGAATGATCTAATATGTGCTTATTTACAATATGAATAATTATTTATTATCATTATTTCTTTTTATCATGAAGAAATACTTCCATTTAATAAAATCATATTTATATTTCACAGATAATCATACCAATATTTATCACAAATAAGCATATACATAAGTTTCATGAATGATTATATTCATATCTTAAATTTTATATCTCCTGTATATCTCAGGCGAGTTGCGTTCATTAAGTATTTTGTTAATTAAAGCTTTCATCTAAATAACATCATCAACTTCATCAAATAAACGTCGATATCTTCACGTTAATGCACTACCGTCATGAAACACAGTGCACTGACATGAATATATCGATAGTCATGTTAGAAATAGAAGTCTAAACTGACGAAACCTTTAATAAATGTATTGTAGAACAGCTGGTCTGAGACACGCTTTGGACACTCAGACTCGTAGCTTCATTTATCATAGATAATCGAATCTATCCTTATCATTGTTGATTATATTTATCATGATTATATCCATAATTATGACGATGATTATACGCGTGTGTTGTGACGTTAATGTAGAAAAGGTATGAATGAGACTGGATATCTTCACAATACAAGAGATGTATTTGACCGGC
>NW_020870026.1:1830326-1837907 GCF_003789085.1 Penaeus vannamei
CAAGATTTACAAGAACAAAAAAAGATAATGACAATTATAATAACACAATAAACGATGGGGTGAAAATGATGATAAGTCCAATAAATTTATGTAATGATAATATGATATATTAATGATAATATGGATACCAATAATGTTAATACCAATAATGGTAATACCATAGGTAATGGTCGTAACAATATAATAACAATCACAATAATAGTAATGATAATGAGAACAACAGTAACAACAATAACAATAAACAAAATAATACTCACAATAATGATAATGATGATAGTTTGATATAGTTTAATGATAATGAAAATAATAATAATAACAATGATAATGATAATAATAACAATAAAATAAATAAAATGACAACAACAACGACAACAATAACAACGATACCATTACCGACAACAATAACAACCACGCTAGTAACAACAACAAACAACAAACAACACAACAAAGCCCCACCAACTCAAAAAACGCAAAAAAATCCCCCGCAGCAGCCAAACCCTCCTAAACCGCCAAACCAAAGAGCAATTGATAACCCTTAATCCCGCACCCATTCTGCAATCGGGAATGGGGATTAATTCGCCTCTATAACATTATCTCCTGGATATGGCCCATGGCTGAGGCCCGGTAATCCTAAGGGAAGGATTAATGAGCTAAGGGATTATATCAATTCTGGAGGTCGAGTTCCAGAATTGAATGTTGGTTTTCATAATGAGTTGTGGGATGCGGTGTGCTTGGGAGGCTGTGGGAATCTGTGTGCGTGCATGCGTGTGTGTGTGTGTGTGTGTGTGTATGTGTGTACATGCGACTAGTATCGGTATCGATCTGTGAATTTGGATGTTTATTTGGCTGTCTATCGATTTGTCTTCTCTCTTTTTTCTCTTTCTCTCTTCTCTCTCTCTCTCTCTCTCTCTCTCTCTCTCTCTCTCTCTCTTCTCTCTCTCTCTCTCTCTCTAGTCTCTATCTCTCTCTGACTGCTTCTCTCTCTGTCTCTCTCTCCATATATATCTATCTATGTATGTATCTATCTACTTACTTGTCTGTATCTGTCTCTCTATCTATCTATCTTTGTCTATCTATCTATCATCCATATCTGTCTGTACATGTGTAAAGACATACAAGCATACACAAACATATATAAGGATTCATATGTATACCTATACGTATATGAATATATGTCTTCCTCTGTTTCTTGTTTTTCTCTTTTTCTTCCAGTTTCATCTTCTCCTAAAATCCTTATAGCTTTCTCTTTTATGTTTATTCCTCTCGATGTTAAATCGTCCATATCAAGATGAAAACAGGAAAAGATGTCTCGGATCTCTCTCTCTCTCTCTCTCTCTCTCTCTCTCTCTCTCTCTCTCTCTCTCTCTCTCTCTCTCTCTCTCTCTCTCTCTCTCTCTCTCTCTCTCTCTCTCTCTATCTCTCTCTCTCTGTCTGTCCATCTCTCTATTTGGTAATCTATCTATCTGCTTATCTATCTATTTGAGTGTCTATCTGTCTGTTTATCTGTCTATCTGCCTGTCTATCTATCTGCTTATCTATCTATTTGAATGTCTATCTATCTTTTTATCTGTCTATATGCCTGTCTGTCTATCTGTTTATCTGAACATCTACCTGTCTAGCTGTGTGCATATTTCTTTAACTATGTCTGTCTCTCAGGCTATCTGTCTACCTGTCTCTCTGTCATTCACTTTCATTTCTGACTACCTTAGTTATTATTTGTTTTATTCGCCTACACATTTATTTATTGTGTGTGTGTCTATCTGTATATCTAACTGTCGATTTGCCAGTTTACTTCTCCGTCTTTCTGTCCATTTATCTATTTATCTAACTATGGGTCTATCTATTATCTGTCTATTCAATTATCTCTTACTGTTTATCTATCCCCATCATACGTGCGTTCATCCATTAATCGAACTGTACATCTCATTTCCAATCATCCTTCCAGATAATTTCGGTCATTTACTTATCTATCTATTGGTTATTCAAATCTATTTAGTTCATTTCATCTTTGTTAAATCTATTTTGCTGATCTATTTTTTTCGCGCCATTAATTTAAATCCAGTCTCTCCGTTCACATCCAGCCTGAGCATTCCTTCGTTCAGATCGGCTCACGTCCCTCCCCAGCCCCCGCCTCCATTATAACGTCCCTTATATTTCCTCTTTTACTCTCCCCAAATAATTCCCGCCCACGACGCACGGCCATGCAACCCGCCTCTGTTGCACGTGCAATGCCATCAAGAGGAACGGCCGTATTGCAGGCTGAGAGGCGTCACGTTAAGCTCCATTTAAACAGGACGATCACAGCGGTCTCTCTTGGGGGATCAGACGCAGGACGGATGCTAGTCGAACGCGGCTCCGCTCGGATCACGAACGAACGAATGGCGGCCGGCCGCTCGAACGCGGCGCCGAGCGTTCGCTTTTTGGCGCTTTTTTATCTCACGGTTTTCCTCTTTCGTATATTGTATTTTTTTAATCGCTGTTTCCCCCTTGTTACATCGGTTTTTATCACGATTTTTTTTTTTTTTTTTTTTTTTTGGGGGGGTTGGAATAAACGTCTGCTGGTCCATGGTCTAGATACCTACATACGCACACGTACATTACACGGACGCACACACGTACGCGCTTATCTATTCGTCTGTCTATTTGTTATTTATTTGTGTATCTATCTATCTATCTACCGCATTACGTAAGCATTTTATAGTTCCATACACACCCACGTGCCAACACAGTTCATCCCACCCACCCACCTATCCCCCTCCAACCCACCTACTCTTCCACTATATCTAGCCCACCCACCTACAGGGCCTTCCAGTCTATCCATTCACCAACTCACCCATTCTCCCAGCATCCCAGCCCACCTCCCCACCTCCAAACCTGCTATCTCGTCAACCCAGCCCACCCTTCCACCCCAAACACCACTCCACCCACCCAAACCCACTCTCCAGCCAACCCAACCCACCCCTAAACCCACTCTCCGTCAGCCAGCCCACCCCCAAACCACTCTCCATCAAACCCAACCCACCCCAAACCCACTCTCCCGTCAGCCCAGCCACCCTCAAACCCACACCCAACCCAGTCTCTCAACCCAACCCACCCCCAAACCCACTCTCCCATCATGCCAACCCACCCCAAACCCACTCTCCCATCAATCCATCTCACCCCTACTTCTAAACCCAGCCCACCTCCTCCTCCAAACCCAACCAAGGCCTATGGAATTCAACCTCAGCCTCAAGGGAAGGCCTCAGCAGCGCCAGCGAAGTCCCCACCTCCTTTCCGGCGCGCTACTGAGGCCGCGGGCGAGGCTGTGACACCTTTTAAAGGGGTGTTCATACGTGGAGCCTCCGAGACACACCGGGCGGGAGGGAGCCTTGGTGTAAAAGTATAATAAAAAGACGTGAAGCCATATGTGTGTTTTTGTGGTTGTTGCCTTTAATGTATTTTTATTTTAATTATGTTTTTATTTGCGTTTTTTTTATGTTCGTTCGGGTTTATTTACTTATTTGTCTAGCAATTTGCTTATTTATTTCTGAAGGGAATGAGTGAGGGAGTCTTGATGTAAAAGTATAATAAAAAACCATAAAGCCATATATATGTGTTCTTTGTGGTTGTCTTTGATGTTTAAAGTTTTACAGCTTTTTGTTTTTTTTTCATGTTTGTCCATGGTCATGTACAAATTTGATTACTAATTTGCTTGTTCATTTCTAGAGGGAATGAAGGAAGGAGCCTTGATATAAAAATATAATAATAATTAAAACAAACAAACGTGAAGCCATATTTGTGTTTTTGGGTGGTTGTTATATATGATTTTTTTTATTTTTATTATTTATGTTCGTTTGTTGTCTCTTTACTTACATTAATCATTTGCTTATTTATTTCTGAAGGAATGAGGGAGGGAGCCTTGATGTAAACAGTATGATAAGAAAAAAAAAAAAAAAAACGTGCAACGATATGTGTGTTTTGTGGATGTTGTCTTTGACGTTCATGGTTTTATTATTATTTTTTTAATTCATTCTTTTGTGCTTTTGTGTTCGTCCTTGATTATCTATTAATTTGTTTATTCATTTACTTATTTTTCATAACTGAGAGAAATAAGGGAGGGTCTTGATGTAAAAAAAAAGAAATGAAGTGACGTTTTAGTTTTGAATAGTTATAGCTTTGTGTTCGTTTTTATATATTTATCTATTTATATATATCATTAATTATAAATTTTTTGCTCATTCACTAACATATCTACAAGTGAGGGAAATTATTGAATCCGCATCCTTCTTTTGTTTCTGGAACTGTTTTTTTTTAATGAAGAGTATATAAAAAGGTCATCAAAAATTCAAGCAACCATATTCAGATATTTTCAAAGTAGCAAATCAGGAACATAGAAATTTCAATACAATGATATGCATAAAGCAGAAAAAAAGAAAAAAAAATGTACGGTCGTAGCATCACCGAATTTAATGTTTAAACATCAGAGTAATAACCTCATTAGAAAGTAATTAAGCAATCTTTGAATCAAAACAACTGCAGCCAAAAAAAGCAAGAAAAGTCTTTGCAAAGGAGCACAGCAAGAAAAAAGGGACTTTCGCAAATCACCTCATTATTATGCAATCATCAACATCAAGGACTTGCGAACTTCCTATCTTTGCATAAACATTGTGAAATGTAATTGTATATATTCCCGAGGTGCGTCTCCCCCGGGCCGCGGGGCTAATAACATGGTATCGCATTATGTTAACGAGAAAATTATTATGCAAAAGATTCGAGCACGTAATCAGGGTGCAATTATTTTTGGAGGCTGCCTTTCTCGAGGCGAGGCGGCCGACCTTAACATTAATTATGATAGGCCCGCGGCCAAGGTCACCCTCGCGACCCGCATATAGTTCTTGAGGGCAAGTCAAGGTGCATCATGGCATGCATACATTCATAACGCACACCCCCACAGACACGACACACACCACCAAAAAAACACACACGCACATAGACCAAATCTATCTATCTATCTATACTATCTATCTATCTATCGAATAATATGGGATATATATATATATATATATATGATATATATATATATAGTATATAGATATATAAGATATATATATGTATGAACATATGCATATATATATCATCGTGAATCTTGATATATATATGATGTATACATGATATATATATATATATATGTATACATATGGCATTAATATATACTCTCTGCAATATATATATTCACCTAGTTGCATTCGTATGGTAATGTTATTTGGATGATGTTATGTGAAAATTTATAATCGCAAATGAGTAAAGTTCTGTTTGCAGAAGCAAGTCGACCTTTGACCTGCGGTTTATTAGTCAGGGAAATGACTTAAGGTATATTACTTAGAAATACTTTATCAGCTAGGAAATATACTGTGATTACAATATATGCTATACAATAGATGGAAAAAGCATATTGCATAGGTAGAAATAGATTTTGCGTAATGAATAGAACAACTTAACAAATATCTCAAACAGGGGCTTTAAGCAGTATGTAAATATCAGGAGTTAAAAACCAATAAATGAAATAAACAGTTTCTCTACAAAAAATAGATAAAATAAATAAAAAAGATAAAAGAAAAAAAATAAGAAAAAAATTAAATGAAATAACAACAACAACAAAAATGAAATGAAATAGATGAAATAAAAATGAGAAATAGAATGAAAATAAATAAATGATAAAGATCCCCGTGAGCGCGCCCACAGCCGCCCAAACCGAAGACGGAAACGCCGAGCTCCGCCGAATTCCCGGATGTACGGCGACGTCTGGTGCACAGCTTTAAGGACAATTCCGTTAAGTTGCGTCTAATTCATTACCGGAATCTATCCGCCGCAGAAGTCGTCGCGTCATTGGAAGAAAGTGCCGATTTTAATGGGCCTTGGCGAGGGCCTCCGCCCCGGCCTGCGGCGCGCTCGGCGGGCGGGGTGTGGCCTCGTCGCGGTGCTTGCGGCGCGGCGGGCGTGCGGGCGCGTGCGGAGATACGGGCGCTTACATAGGTGTATTTTATGTATACATATATACATATCCTGTACACACACACACGCGCGCGCGCGCAGACACACATCGCGCGCGCGCAGACACACACTGCACACGATTAGCAAACATGGCACACAGCATGGCATTATGCATGCGTGTGTGTATGTGTTCAATGCGAGTAGAATGCCGTTTACACTTCATGGCTGTATTATCTTTAAACACCTGGGTTGAAACTCTCCCCGGCGTCCCCCTGCCCGATCTCCTACCCCCCCCTCCCTTCCGTCCCTTCGCTTGACGTGGAGAGGTTGTTCATCCCAGCCTTGTAATATTTTCGGTCCATTTTTGCCCCGCCATAGACGAACTTTTCGGCCGCCGGGTCCTGGCTGTCCCGGCATTGATCAGCCAATGTTCCCTCCACTATTGAATTTCCATGGATTCTACAATACGACCTGTTCACCCATTGTCTTACCCGAAAGACCCGGGAACAAAGAGAACATTCGGGGCTTTTCAGGCGCTGGTTACCCGGATGTTGGCTAGAAATGACACGCTGCGATGTTGATGTAATCTGGGGCAGAGAGGCTGGCGGGGATCTATAGGAGGGGGCGGGAATTTATTATTTCTTTTATTTTTTTTTTTTTTTTTTACTTTTTAAACTTTTTTCTCCTCTCTCTCTCTTTATTTCTGTCTTTTTTCTTTTTCTTTATCTCTCTCTCCCTCTATTCTTTCTGTCTGTTGATTCTCCCTTCTCTCTTTTTCTTTCTTTTTCTCTGTTCCCCCCGCTCTCTCACTCTCTTTTCTCCCTCTCCGCTATTCGGTTTTCTTCCGTCTTTCCTTTCTCTCTTTCTCCCTCCCTGGCCCCCTTTGGCTGGAAGAATACAGAATGCACATTCCATTATGCGATTATTTTACAGAGAAATGGGAGAATGGGTGTTGGAAGGCTCGACGTGACAAATTGCGGAGCGGATTAGAGGGGGTTAGAATGGGTCATAGTCTATATCTTTAATCGTGGATGTCGTTATCTGTATCTGTATCTTTATCTATATTTAAAATTATCTTTATCTATTTTTTTAGTCTTTTATTCTGTGATGGGTTTGTTTATCTGCTTACCTGTTGATCTGTTATGTGCTTGGTATCGGTTGCATCTGCGTATTAGCTATTATTATCGTATCTTTGCTTCTAGTATGGTTTTTAGTCTTGGGTATCTTTATCAATTCGTTGATCTGGTATCTGGTTATCTTTTTATATATGATTATTATAGTTCTATTCTACATGCTTTAGACCTATATTTAAAACCTAGTATCTGTAGTCTGTATTTAGTATCTGTATCTAGTTGATTATTGCTATGATTGAATATTCCGGATATCAAGTTTATCTTCATAGTTCGGACATCTATTTGTTTTAGGTCTTATTTTAGTACGATATGCATTTTCGGATGAGGGCATACATAAAATTGCTATGCCTGTGCACATGTGTAATGTGTCGTTGCGAATGTGTATGTATGGGTAGTATTCTATGTTTGCGAGGGTGCGGTAGTATTGTTTGTGTATATTGTATGTATGTGATGTGTGTTTGATGTGTGCTGTGTGTAT
>NW_020870026.1:1838007-1848007 GCF_003789085.1 Penaeus vannamei
TGGTGGTGGTGAAGCTAGTGATGGGAATGGTAGTAGAGGTAATGATAATAATGATGATAATGATAAATGAATGATGATATGAAAGGTGACCAACAAAGCAAAAATACTCACAATAAAGTCACAATAATAGTCACAATAAAGAGGAAAATCACCAATAATTACAATACGAAATAATTAAAAAAACAAAAAACAATTTGATTAAAAAAGTAGGAGGAACAATATCATAAAAGAACTTAACTGATATTTCATTCATACGTATGTAACACGGAACGTTTATAAGCTCCCGGAATAAGTTATATCTGTCGGATTATCTCGAGAGTAATCACTCAGCAATGCACACACCCACGCACACACTACGCACACACACATACACACAAAACACACACACATACATACACAACAGGCACGCATCACACACCAGGGACGCACACAACATAACATACAAACACACAGGGACGCACAACACAGCACACAACACGCACACACACATTCACACACAAACATACATACACAACACACACACACACACAACGTGACGCGCGTGCGTGCTGCCACCCGCAATGACGAGCACGTCGGGAACTCCAACCGACTCGTAATCAATCCCCCCTTCACCCCCCCCCCCTTCCGATCTATCATCCGCCCAGCCCGCCCTACACCCGCACAGCCCCATCACAGTTCCCACCGCACCCCCTCTCATCCTCCTCTCCCCGTTCCAAGCGACTCCGCATTCACAAACAACCGCTACCCCCCCCCCTCTTTCCCACCTCATACCCTTCAAGACCCTCCTCCCTGCCACCACTCTCCCCTTTTTACACCTCCCCTTACACTCCCCTGCCAAATCCTTCTCTGACCCACCCCGAGCCTCCTCTTCTCCTGGCCAACACTCTCCACCCTCTCCCCTGCCACCGCTTCTCTCTATTCTCCTCACCACCCCCGCGCACTCCCCTGCCAACCGGCGCCCCCTCCTTACGCTCCCTTTCAAACCCTCCACCCTTTGCCAACCAGCCTCCTCTCCCCTGCCACCTCCCTTCCTCTCCCCTGCCACCCTCCCTACCCCCTGCCACCATCCCCCTCCTCCCTGCCAACCCCCAGCCTCCTTCTCCCTGCCACATCCCCTCCTACCCCTGCCACCCCTCCCCACCTGCCACCCCTCCCTTCCCCCTGCACCCCCTACCCCTGCCACCCTCTACCCCCTACCCCTCATCCCTCCGCCCCCTGCCACCCCTTCCCCCTACTCCACCCTGCCACCCCCTCCCCCTCCCACCCTGCCCCTCACCCCACCTGCTACCACCCGCCCCGCGTGCTTTGGAAGGAAATCCTAACTCTGCCTCTGTCCCCTTAAGGCTTTGGCATCATGCACTCCCATGAGCCCTCCCCCTTTTCTTTTCTTTCTTTCTCCTACCTCTCCTTCCATCTTTTACTCTTCCTTTCCTTTCTCCTGTCTCTCCCTTTTTCTTTTTCGCTTCTTTTTTTTTTTTTTTCGTTTGTCCCTTTTCTTTCTCCCGAACTTTTTCTTTCTTCTTCTTCTCTTTCGCCCTTACGCTTTCGGTTCCTTCCTTACTCCTTTTTCTTTCTTTTTCTTTCCCTTTTCTCTCCCTTTTTCTTTTCCTCTTCCTCCCCTTTACATTTTCCTTCCATTTTCCTATCCCCTTCCCCATTATATCCTTCGACCTCTTCCCCCTTCCCCTTTAAACCTTTCCTTCCACTTTTTTCATTATCCCCTTTTCATTTCCTCATTCTTCCTCCTTCCATTCTTCCATTTTCTCATTCTCCCCCTTCCATTTTTTCATTCTTCCCCTTCCATTTTCTCATTCTTGCCCCTTCCATTTCCTCATTCTCCCCTTTCCATTTCCTCATTCTCCCCCTTCCATTTTTCATTTATTCCCCTCTTCTTTTCTCACATATGCATGCCCTGTCGCACCTGACGAAGGAGGAGCAACGTGAGGGATGATGAATAAGGAATTGGCGTGAGGAAAGGTCATAGCGTGAGAGGATGGGAGAGGGAGAGGGGGAGAGGAGGGGAAGGAAAGGGGAGAGGGAGAGGTGGGGATGGAGGGAGGAAAGGGAGGGAGAGGGAGAGGGAGAGGTGGGGAAGGGAGGGGAGGAAATGGGAGAGGGAGAGGTGGGGAGGGGATAAAAGGGAGGGGAGGAAAGGGGAGAGGTAGAGTTGGGGAGGGGAGGAAAGGGGAGAGGGAAAGGTGGGGTGAGGAGAAAAGCGAGGGAGAAGTGGGGAGGGGAGGAAAGGGAGATAGGGAGAGCGAGAGGGGAGATGGAGAGGAAGGAGAGGGGGAGAGGAAGGGGAGGAAAGGAGAGGGAGAGGTGGGAGGGGGGAAAGGGTAGAGGGAGAGGAGGTGGAGGGGGAAGGGGAGAAAAGGGAGGGGGAGGGAGAGGAGGGGGAGGAAATGGTAGGGGGAGGGAGAAGGAAAGTAGGAAGGGGAGAGGAGGAGAGGGGAGATGACGGAGAATGGAAAAGGAAGGAGAAGGACGAAGGGGAAGAGAGGGGAGAGGAGGAAGAGGGAGGTGGGGAGAGGGAGAGCAGGAGGAGGGGGAAATAGGGGAAGGGTGAGGAAAACGGAGGAGGGAGGAAAGGAGGCGAACAAGGAGAGAAAGGAGATGAAGAAGGAAGGAGGATAGAAGGAGTAGAAAAAATGGAGACGGAGAAGGGAAGGAGAGGAGACAATAGAGAGAGAGAAAAAGAAGGAAGAAGAGTGGAGAATGAAACGATGAAGAAAGAATATTTACGAATGAGGAAGAGGGAGGAAGTAAAGAGAGAGGAAGGGGAGGGAGAGATGCTACACATCAGAGTAGCGGACAAAAAAAATGAAAAAAAAACACAATATAAATACACGCAGCCATATAACACAATAAAATATCAAATGATAAATAGTATCTAACAGAGGAGAGAAAAAAAAATAGATAAAACAGTTAAGAAAAAGGAAATGAAAACAGGGTCAAACGTGGAAAGAAAGAAAGTGGGAAATAGAAACATAAAAATAATGAAAAAGGGGAAAAAACAAAAGAAAAATTAAAGAGGGAAACAGAAACATGAAAATTATGAAAAAGGGAAAAAAGAAAGAGAAAAAAGGGAAATAGAAACGTAAAAATAATGTAATGAAAAAAATGAGAAAAAAATAAAAGTGGGAAACAGATCCATAGAATAAAGAAAATGAAGAAAAAAAAATAGAAAAATAAAGAGGGAAACAAAAAATGTAAAAATAAAAAAGGAAAATAAGGAGAGAAAGAATAAGAGGGAAATGGCTAGTAAACATAATGAAAAAAGAAGCAAAAACAAAAATATAGAGACAGCAAATTAAAGAGGAAAAAACTATAAAGAGATTGAGAGAAAGATATCACTAAAAACAAAGCATAAAGAAGACAACACGTACCCCAATTTCTTTCATTTTTCCTCTCCCCTCTTCCCCTTCTATTTTTCTCATTCTTCCTTCTTCCATTACCCTTTCTTCTCCTTTTTTTATAATCCCCTCCTTCCCTTCCCCACTCCCCTCCCTTTTCCTTCCCCTTCTTCCCCTTCCATTATCACATCCTCCCCATCCCCTTCCCTTATATCTCACCCCTCCCCTCCCTTATCTCTACCCCTCCTCCTCCACTTATATCTCCCCCCCACCCCTCCCCTTATATCTCCCCCCCCCCCCACCCCTTATATCTACCCCACCCCACCCCCTGCAGTGATATTAGTTTTCATTTACAAACACATCCTATTGGCGAGCTGTACCGACCTCTCCTAATTATCACTGTTCGTCACGTCATCTAATTATCTCCCTCCCCCTATCCCCCCTCCTGCCCTCTTTCTTCTCTAACACGTGATCCTTCTCTTCCCCCCACCCACCCCACCCAACCTCCTGTCTCTTCCCCCTAGGTTTTAACTGCAGAGACGCAGGCAACGTCAGGTCCAGGTTAGAGAGAGAGACAGAGGGAGGGAAGTAGGGAGAGAGAGGAGAAGAGAGGGAAGAGAGAGAGAGAGAGAGAGAGAGAGAGAGAGAGAGAGAGAGAGAGAGAGAGAGAGAGAGAGAAGAGAGAGAGAGAGAGAAGAGAGAGAGATGAAGAAGAGGGATGGAGAGAGAGAGAGAGAGAGAGGAGAGAGAATGAGAGAGAGAGAGAGTTAGAGAGAGAGAGAAGAGAGAGAGAGAGAGAGAGAGAGAGAGAGAGAGAGAGAGAGAGAGAGAGAGAGAGGGGGGGGGGGAAGGAGAGAGATAGGGGAGGAGGGAAAGAGGAGGAGAGGGGAGGGAGGAGGGAGGGAGGGAGGGAGGGAGGAGGGAGGGAGGGAGGGAGGGAGGGAGGGGAAGAGATAGAGAGAGAGAGAGAAGATAGAGAGAGAGAGAGAGAGAGAGAGAGAGAGAGAGAGAGAGAGAGAGAGAGAGAGAGAGAGAGAGAGAGAGAGAGAGAGAGAGAGAGAGAGAGAAGAGGGATGGAGAGAAAGAGAGAGAGGGGAGAGGAGAATGAGAGAGAGAGAGAGAGAGAGGAGAGAGGAGAGAGAGAGAGAGAGAGAGAGAGAGAGAGAGAGAGAGAGAGAGAGAGAGAGAGAGAGAGAGAGAGGTCTTAAACCTTCAGAAAGAGGAGAGACGAGAGGGAGCCACACGCCCTTGTGTGTTTAAATTATTAAATCTAAGTAGAACGTCAACACCAACTTTTTTATTCACGTATTGTGTCTTCATTCAAGATCATTTCAGCTGTTTTGAATGAAAATCTGATAAGGGGCGTTTCTTTTTTGGTAATTTTTGCTCTTCTGTGTAATTTTCTGCAATCTTATAGTAAGAAAATTACAGTAGTAGTGGTGGTGATGGTGGTGGTAGTACTGGCAGTAGTTAGTAGTAGTAGTAGTTAGTAGTAGTTGTGTTGTTGTTGTTGTTGTTGTTGTTTTAGAAGTTGTCTTGTCATAATAAGATACCAACCAAAATTATAATCATTATATCAACGATAAGATATGCAAATATCAGTAATAAGTCAGTAATAGCAATATCAGGCATTATAATGATAACAACAGTGATGAAAGGATACCAAAATATGAATCGCAATGATGAATCACAATAATAAACCATAACAACAACATCAATACTAATATTGAAGCCTGCAACTACTAAAATACTGATACTATCATTCATGAAAATAAAAATACTGGCTATGATAACTATAATGCAGAAAATTATGAACAATAAATAATAGAGAAAAATCATAGCAACCGGTATAAAGTGAATGTTCCAAGTTTCAGTTAATATAAAACCTATTGATTTAGAATAAGCTTATTGCCAGGTATTAGATCACTCTAAGCTTATCAAATCCCATAAATTTATATATGAATTGTCTTCGTGTTTTAAGTTATCATTATCAGTAAACTTTTTTTTTCTTCTTCTTCTTCTTTCATTCTTCTTTTACATTAGCAGATTCGGAAGATGATTTTGACATTTTTTGTCAATGCTGTTATCATCATCATTTTTATCGTCTTCATTATTTCTAACATTATTTCTTATACTATTATTTCATTCAGTATCATTAACAGCATCATAATCATCGTCATTATTTTCATAATCATTATCAGTACTACCATATTAATTATTCCTATTATCATTATTAGCATGTTTGTTTTTGGTGGCAGCGGTGTTACTATCATTATAATTACCACAATTATCGTTATTAATTGGAATAGTCGCCTCGTAATAAACCCCATTTGTGCCATCATGAATGTCCTACTTTATCATTATTACTGTTACTTCTATCATCATGTTACCATAACCATCATCTTCATTACATATCATCCGCTATCATTTTAATTATTATCATTTTACTCTAACATGAAAAATACATATAAGTTTATTTTCGGATACACGCAAAACATAAAGACATAATAACTTTTATTTTCCTACAAACAGCTACTCAGGAATTAGCCGATGCAGTCTTTAGGAGAGGAGGGAGGGAGGGAGGGGGGCATAGAGAGGTGGAAGGAGGGGAGAGAGGAGGGGCTTCGAGGAAGGAGGGGGAAGGGGAGGAAGGGGAGGGAGAAGGGCTAGGACGGAGAGGAAGGAGAGAGAAGGAGAGGTAGCAGGAGGGGAAGGTTAGTGAGAGAGAGGTAGAGGGGGAGGGTAGGAGGGGGCAGGAGGGGTAAGAGCTAGGGAGAGAGAAAGGAGGGGGTAGAGGAGAGGGAGAGGAAGGGGGGGGGTTTGGTGTAGTTAAAGATGTCACAAAAGAACTAAGCATGTGAATTAACTGCATTGCGGTTTTTGTCTTATTTATTCTTATTTTTTTTATCTATGTCGTTCTCTGAGTTCGTTTTTTAATATATAATCTCCTTAATTATGCCTATCTTTGTGTTTTGCATAGTCCTAGAAGCACGCAGAATCACCCGGTTCCACGCAGGTTGACTTTAACTGGAATCCACGAGACAAGGATATTGTGTTAGTCGGTCATATTCTATAGACGACTGAATCTGTTGTTGGTGTCATATTCTATAGACGACTGAATCTGTTGTTTGTGTTATATTCTATAGCCGACTGAATCTGTTGTTTGTGTTATATTCTATAGGCGACTGAATCTACTGTGTCACTTGGGTCTGTTAAATCTTACAGTAAGACATTATTCAGGCTCGGATACCAGGGAATTTTGACTACCTTTCTCTCTTTCTCTCTTGCTCGCTCTCGCTCTTCCCCCCCTCTCTCTCTCTCTCTCTCTCTCTCTCTCTCTCTCTCTCTTCTCTCTCTCTCTCTCTCTCTCTCTCTCTCTCTCTCTCTCTCTCCTCTCTCTCTTCTCTCCTCTCTCTCTCTCTCTTCTCTCTCTCTCTCTCTCTCTCTCTTCTCTCTCTCTCTCTCTCTCTCTCTCTCTCTCTTCTCTCTTTCTCTCTCTCTCTCTCTCTTCTCTCTCTCTCTCTCTCTATCTATCTATCTATCTATCTATCCAACTCTCTTTCTATCTCTTTATCTCTCTATCTAATCTATTCAATCTATCTAGCTATCGATCTATCTATCGATCTATCTATCGATCTATCTATCGATCTATCTCTATCTATCTATCTATCTATCTATCTATCTATCTATCTATCTATCTTCTATCTATCTATCTATCTATCTATCTATCTATCTATATCTATCTTATCTATCTATCTCTCTATCTATCTATCTATCTATCTATCTATCTATCTATCTATCTATCTATCTATCTATCTATCTATCTATCTATTTATCTATCTCGATCTCTCTCAGTCACTTACTCTCTCTCTCTCAGCATGTAAAAGTTTTAATTGTTCCTCGAAGTAATACCTATAGTGATTCAGATTAATTTTCATTCGATTATTATCGTCTAGGGTTATAAACTCTCTTAACTGTCATCATAACACATTTGAAACAGATCCCCCTAAATGCATATACGATAAATAGAAACAAAACTAAATAACAAGTACATGCACACATCGAGATAACATGAAAAAAAAGAATATAGATGAATAGAAGCAAAACTAACAACAAGTACTATGCACACATTCGAAGGATAACATGAAAAAAAGAATATAGATGAATAGAAGCAAAAAAACTAAATAACAAAGTACATTGCCACACATTCGAGAGAACATGATAAAAAAAAACTAGAAAAATACAAATATAAAATGGATTTACATTCGCGTCAGGTAATATACAATACATTAGTTTCCCCTCAAGTTCTGATTCGTCCAAAATATATAACTTTTTTCTTCGTATTTTTCTCCTGTACTTGGTCGTCAAGTAATAATGCGCAGATTACGGTTTTCTATCCCCTCGCCCCCTTATAACGGATGGCAGGAGGGGAGGAAGACAGGAAGGAAGGGAGAGAAAATGACAAAATTGAAAAATATTGAGTCATGGATTTGGGATTTTCCCATGATTCGTTTTTTTTTTTTGTTTTTTATCTTTCTTTTTTATTAGCAAGGGATAAAGATGACACTTTCACGCGCACACGCACACACAAAACACACAAACATACAAAGTAAGCACATGCACATAAACCAACAATAAACACACACAAACACACAGACACATATCCACACGCACACGGAACAACATATCTCCCTCACACCCTCACCCGGACCACTCTTCCTCCTTCTCCACCCCTACACCTCCCCCTCACTCCCAACCTCCACCTTCCCATCCCCTCACCTCCCCCTCACCCACGCCACCCCTTTCCCCCCCTCATCACCCACCCCTTCCCCCCCCCTCACCCACCCACCCCTTCCCCTCACCCACCCACCCCTCCCCTTCACCCACCCACCCCTCCCCCCCCATCCCCCTTCCCCTCTCATTCCCCCCTTCCTCCTCATCCACCCTCCCGCTTACTCCTCATCTCCACCGTCCACCCCCGCTATCCCCCGCTCCACCTCACCCCCCCCTTCTATCCCTCCCTCTCCCTCCACCCCCCCTTCCCCCCTCCCATCCCTCCCATCCCCCGTTCCCTACTCATCCACCCATCCTTCCCCTACACCCACCCCTCCCACTTCCTCTCTCCCCTCACCCTCACCTCACCCCACCCACCCACCCTTTCCCCTTCACCCACCCATCCTTCCCCCTTCTCTCCCCCCCTCACCCCCCCCACCCAACACCCTTCCCATAACACTCACCCGAATAATTAATTGTGCATGCCTCCTTGTCCATCTGTGCGTGTTGTAGCAAGCCTGAGCCCGCCTTGCGAAGGAGCTTCTGCATCTTGGCGAGCGTGTCCCACCACGTGGCTTGGTCCTGCGCCTGGAGCTTGGGACGCGCTGAGGGGACCAGAGAGATGGGAAGGATAAGAAGTGAAAATTAAAATAAAATAATTAGATAAATGGTATGAAAGATAAAAAAAAAAGATAATGTTGAAGTCGAGAGGGGGATAAGAGAAAGGAAAGGGAAGGATAAGAAATGAAAATTAAGTTTTAAATGAAAGGAAAAAAGGATAATGATAAGTTATATGAATAGGCCAAAAAATATATATATGTGAGACGGTTGACCCTGAAACAAAAAAAAACATAGAAGGCAGAGGGAAAAAAATGGGTAGGGATAAGAAATAGATAAATTAGATATAATGAAGCAGAAGAGATAGAAAATGAATTAATTAGATTAAATGGTATGAAATGAGAAAAAAAAGATAATACAGCAGAAACGAGGGGAAAGAGAGAGGAGGATAAGAAGTAAAAATTAGATAAATGAAAGGAAAAAAATATAATGATGATAAATTATATGGAAGGTAAAAAATGATATGAGACGATTGATGAAACAAAAAATAGAAAGCGAGGGTAAAGAAGAAATGGAAGGATAAGAAAGAGAGGAAATTAGATCAATGATAAGGAAGGATATAAGGATTAGAAGGTAGGATAGGAAATGAAAATAAGATAAACGAAAGAAAGGATATGAAATAAAAATTAGAATAAACGTTATGAAAGGAGATAAAAAAGATAATTAACGATAAATCATATGAAAGCTGAATAATACAACACACACACACACACACACACACCACACACACACTACCACACACACAAAACACACACATTATATATAACATTATATATATATATTATAATATATATATATATATTATATATATATAATATATATTATATATATATGACGATCGAAACAAAAACACAAAAACGAAGAAAGAAGGAAGTTAGGATGGGAAAATTTAAATTAGTATAAAATGTTAAGAAAGGGAAAAAAATAATGATAAATTATATGAAAGGAAAAAATAATAAATCATATTAAGACGGCTGATGAAAACCAAAAAAAATATAGCGAAGGCAGAAAGAGAAAGCAAGATAAGAAATGAAAATTAGATTAAATGAAAGGAAAAAAAAGATGATAATGATAAATTATATGAAATTTAAACTACGTGAAAGAAATCAAATTAAAAATAAAACTTAATGAAAACAGAAAGCGAGGGGTGGGATAGTAGAAGGAGCATAGAAGCAATAAATAACAGATATATGAAAAAGTCAAATTAAATTATAAAACAAAAAATGTGAGAGGAAAAGGCAGGAGGTGTTAATGGA
>NW_020870026.1:1868007-1880507 GCF_003789085.1 Penaeus vannamei
ATACACACACACCCTTACATGTATACACACAACACATACACACACCCTCACGTGCATACACCACAACATACACACACCCTCACGTGTATACACCACAACATACACACACCCTCACGTGCATACACCACAACATACACACACCCTCACGTGTACCATACACAACACCAACATACACACACCCTCACGTGTATACACCACAACATACACACACCCTCACGTATATACCATAACACACACAAATATAACATGTGCGTGTACACTATCCACGCTGAACCACATGCCACGCGCAGCACTTCAATCGGTCAACGTAAAGCGGTTTACCTCGTCCACAACGGAGAAAACATGAAGACCATTACATGTACACTAATCCTTGTTTTGCTTTTAATTACATGTAATTTGGCTTTCTTTTGGTTCTTAATCGCGTGAAAAGGAAAAAATAACGTTTTTTTTTCTTTTCTTTTTCTGGGGGGTCGGGGGGAGGGAGCAAAACTTCGTTAATGGGGGTCAAACGTTTCCGTGTACTTAATTGCATAATAACTGTCCTTTTTTATTAACGGTAGTGTGAGGGAAATGGGAAGAAGAGAAGTCAGTTTGAGCAGTAACACGAAGGCAACCAGATATATCCTGAAACTATATACATAACATATATACCATATATATATATATATATGTATATAATATATATATAAGTATATATAATACTATATAATATATAAATATAATATACATACATATATAATATATATATATAATATAATAATATATATATAGATATAATATACTATAATTATATACATTATATAAATATATATATATATATATATATATATAGTATATATATATATATAAGGATATATATATAATTATATATAGAAGGTATACTACTATATATATATAATATATAACATATACATATATATATAATATATACGTATATAATATAGTTATATAGTATAATATAGTATATATATAGTATATATATATATATATATATATATATACTATATATATATATATATATATAATAATAATATAATATATATATATATATATATATATAATATACATACGTTATATACTAATAGTATATATATATATATATATATATAGATAATATTATATATAAATATATATACATATATATATATATATATATATATATATTATATATATAATATAATTATATATATATATATATATATATATATATAATATAATATATAAATATAGTATACTATATATAATATATAATATGTAGTATATATATATGAATATATATATATATAAAATATAATAATATAATTATATATATATCATCGTATTATAATTAGTATACAATAATACAGTATATAATAGTATATTAGAATAAAATATATATATATAATACATATATACATTATATATAATAATATATAATTATAATAGAAAGTAATGATTATATTATATTATACTATATAATAATATATATACATATAAATATAACGTATAATATTATATCGGGGTTTGTATACTTGAATATATACTATATAATATATACTATATATATGTAGTATATATAAGAATATATATATCTAACTATAGAATAGTTTATAGACTATATATATATATATATATTGTATATATAGTATGTTCTCGTATATATCTACTTATACATATATTATTAAATGATTATATATACTATGTATCTATTATATATAACTATAAATTATTATAATAATGTAGTATTAATGTAGATATATATAATTATATGATATAATATAATAACATAAATTAATAAATATATTACTATATATATTATTTTTATAAATAATATATATAAATATAGATATATATAATTAATATTTATATGATATACATATATATATTATACTAAATTATAGTATAATATAAATATATATTAAATAATAGTCAGAAATATAGAGCCATGGGCATAACTATAATATTTATAATAAATTATTAATATATTATATTACATAATAGTATATACTATATATATATATAATATATATATAAGATATAATATATATATATATATTATATATATATATATAATATATATAATATATAAATAATATATATATATACGTTATATATATATATATGAGATATATGAAAAGACATAAAAAGAGAGATATACAGGCCAGTGGGTCTCAAACTTTTCTCCGCCCCCCTTGGCTTCCAGGAGAATTATTATTCGCCTTCGCCTCCATACACACATGCAAACACACCTTTTTTTTGGGGGGTACGCTACAAATTGAAAACAAGATAAAACACAAGTAATTCACAAATAAAACATGATTTAGTCAATTTATTAAGCAGTTTAGAGAGAGAGAGAGAGAGAGAGAGAGAGTGAGAGAGTGAGTGAGTGAGTGAGTGAGTGAGTGAGTGAGTGAGTGAGTGAGTGGTGAGTGAGTGAAGTGAGTGCTGTGCGTGCGTGCGTGCGTGCGTGCGTGCGTGCGTGCGTGCGTGAGTGAGTGAGTGAGATGCGTGCGTGCGTGCGTGCGTGGTGCGTGCGTGCGTGCGTGCGTGAGTGAGTGAGTGAGTGAGTGAGTGAGTGAGTGAGTGAGATAGAGATAGAGATAGAGATAGAGATAGAGATAGAGATAGAGATAGAGATAGAATAGATAGATAGATGGATAGATAGAGAGAGAGAGTGAAAGAAAGAAAGAAAGAAAGAGACAGAGAGAGAAAAAGAGAAAAGAGAGAGAGGGGGCGAGGGAGGGAGTGATTTAAAATAATGCAGTCATAAAACATGAAAACAAGCATGAACTAATTCCATAATATCAACAGGCATTAGTCGATAATTATAGCAGTGCATATTTACACATGCAATGTTACAATTTCTTTGAAATCTACTCAGTTATCAACAAAAATTAGAAATAATTGACGGCCATACACATTTCACGGATTATAAGAACGATATGACTTAAGACGATTACTAACCAAGTAATAATAATAATAATAATAATAATAATAATAATAATAATAATAATAATAATAATAATAATAATAATAATAATAATAATAATAATAATAATAATAATAATAATAATAATAATAACAATAATAATAACAATAACAATAACAATAACAATAACAATAACAATAACAATAACAATAATAATAATAATAATAATAATAATAATAATAATAATAATAATAATAATAATAATAATAATAATAACAATAATAATAATAATAATAATAATAACAACAACAACAACAACAATTTCAATGGGCATGTAAGCATACATGATTATTAGCACCCTGAACAGCGTTGAGATAAAATAAATGACAAACTAATCAGAGGTCTCCTGTCAATGATTATAACATTACAGTCTTAATAGCACACTGATATGGTCAACACAGTGACACAAAATCACACATTTAACACAAATTAAGAATCGCCGGCTAACGAACATTTACCTGTCTTGCCAACGTTCTCGATGATGTCTTCCTTTTTTTACACTTTTATCGATATTCCTCGGCTTAACCGGAGACAGAAACCTTTACGTCATGATGGGAAGTGTTGTTGCTACAGACTGAATGTGATGAGAGAGTGCAGTGGTAGACACATGGGTCTCGAACCAACACGTAATACTGACACACACAGGCCAGGTCCCTCCTGTGATGCCAAATGATGTTGGGGCTATATTAGTTCTGCTTTTGTTTGCCTTTGGAGTATTTTTGGGTCCAATATCAATGGTAGGATATTTATATGGAGGATCATTAGACATAAATTGTTAATAGAAAGAGTGTTCTAATATTAGAAGTGTGTTTGCCGAAATTACTATAAATTTACATTATCGTACATCGAACTTGTGCGAACCGCCTTCCCGTTTCCATAGTAACGCGACGCTACTAGAAGCGGCAGTACGAAAACTTCCTCAATATGGCTTAATATTTCTATTTCCCTAGATATTACTATGAAACTTTATACTTACCTTGCAAAAGAGTTACTTCTTTTCAATACAACACTATCACCTTTATATTTTTTTGTAGTTCCCTAAATATTATCAGATCGTCTTAATATATGATTATAATGACTATGACCATTAATTTACAATTTGCACAAAAACAACACAACCGCAAACATGAATCGAGAAGTAAAATTAAGAAAAATAACGAAAAAGTTTTCTTTGAGTAAATACTTTCAACTGAATATATCACACCGCACTATCATGGAATTTCTTTGAGATAGTACTAATATTACTCTTCCTATTGAATTAGAAGATAACTCGTTAGTGACAAATCTCAAAGGAAGTTCACTGGGATTTGTTTGCTTGTAAGCCCTCAAAATTCTAGTAATATTAGTGATAGTAGTTAAAGTTGTCGTACTAGTACTAGCTGTAGTAGTAGTAGCTGTAATAATAGTAGTAGTAGTTGTAATAGTATTAGTAGTTGTTGCAATAATTGTAGTAGTTGTAATAGTCGTAGTAGTGGTTGTAGTAGCTGTAGTAGTTGTATTAGTTGTTGCTGCTGTTGTAGTAGTAATAGTTGTAGTAGCAGAGCAACAGCAGCAACACTACTTGTTACTATTACTACTGTTGCTTGTACAAGTACTAGCAGCAGCAATAGTAGTAAAAATAGCAGTAGTGACATTGTCAATAGTAATGTAGTAAATATCAAAAACTATAAGATTATAAAAATAATGGAGGAAACCACAGACATGCTGAAAATACTTAAAAATTATAAAAATGATCCATAAAGAGATAAATTATAAAAATAATAAAACATGATGGTTGATGATGGATGAGGGCAATGATGATGATGATGACAATGATGACAACCATCATTATAATAGTAATGATAATGATTACAAAAATATCAATGAAAACCATAATAATGATAATAACTATATCAATAACAATAAAATTATTAATGATAATTACAATAAAAATATGATGATAATGCTAATATAAATAATAATAATGATAATAATAACAGTAATAAAGATAATATAATGAATAGATATATAAATGAATGAATAAGAAAAGAGAAAATATTTGCTCTCTTTCTCAAGAACTTATAGATTTACTTTTAAGCATATATTGTTTCTACTAACTTCTCCCTTAGAGGATATCCAAAAAGATAAAGGGAAGAAAAAGCAAGAGAGGAAAATAAGAGAAAAAAAATGGAAACACAAACTATGAAGAAGAATCTGGAAAAAATAGAGAAACGAGAAATAGAAAACACAGAATAAAGAGAGAAAAAGTAACAAAGCGAGAAAGAATTATTTTCAAATTTATATCTATGACTGTGCTTAGCTGTCATAGATATCGAACACACAACAGTATTGGCATCTAACAAAAAAAATGGGGGAAAATAATACAACCCACAACCATATATATTTGCTTTTACTGTAAAACAAAACCTTAGAATACAATAGTCTGCGTATCCTTCAAAAAATGGTCACATGGACCTAGAATACCCTGGGACTGGAAGTGAATGCCCCACCTATTAATTACATAAAAACTTCTCTTTCGTAAATAAAACCTGAATTATTTATCATCACGTTCTGGGTAACATAGTTTATTTCACCCAAAAGCAATGGCTATCTTGTACCTCCATCAAAAGTTCATCTGGTTCCACCACAATGTAATAAAAAAAATGATGAACCCCAAAATTTGAGGTTTTAATAATTCTTGTAACAGATTAACAGGCACGGCCAAGAGCCAATTCCTTCATCAAACATATTCTAGTTCCACAAGAGACATTCTGGTTCTGGCATTTCCAACTGGCTCAGAAAACGTGTGAGGTACAAGTTCTCGTAGCCGACATGGTAAGTAATTCTCCTTAAATACCATCACCTTCATGGCCACTAAGGTCATGATAACAAAACATGGCAATGCAAACTTCATCTTCACTCATCATTTCCGAGAAACTTGAAGAGTGTTAACATCCTTGAACAATGCTAGTGACGGACATAATGAGATGAAGATTCCTCTTCAGAACAACAACACACTCGAATGCATAGACTATGCCAGAAAATATTCACCCAATTTCAATGAAAATTTCATTTATGATTTGCATAAAATTATCAAACTAACACACACACTAACTATTAGAGTATTTAACCTAAAGTGAACTGCTGTGACACTTGCCCCGCTGGGCCATACGTGCACACAATGTCCGACTGGCTGACATGTTCTGTTGCAAAGGTGGTCATGTTGTTTCCGAAGTCTACCTCATAGGCACTTTCCAAGGTATTATCCAAGGGCTTGTCTCCCTTCGTGGACTGAAAGAAAGAAAGGAAAAGGCAATATATCAATAAAAGACTACAATACCACCTCATAGTAAGAATCTTAATTTGCAATTACTGCAAATTACTACTTCCTTCCATTTTCTCACTAGAGAGATCATTTACCTTGACAACACAAAAAAAATCAACTACACCCACTGCTTATTATATATGGCAATTTCAAATGAACAAATACGTAGTAGTAAGAACTTGAATGAAATGTCATCTGGTTAAAAAGGGGGAAAATACTTTCAGTCAGGTTTCTTCGCAAATTGCAATATGTCCGTGAAAGGTATTGTGTATAATAGCCTGTCTGTTTATTACACCTGGGAAAGCCACACATTTCAAATTATTTAATGCATGACAAAATTCATGATCTTTGTTTCCATAGACTGTTCATCCCTAGCCCATACATGACCGATTTCAATTTTTAGAATGATAGCATATACAACCTCAGATATAACAAAGGGTTTAGGAACATTTGCTTACCATATGATGCCAAGACACAAGGACAAGTCCAAAATATGAAAACACAAATTACAAATTTAATTATATTATTGCTCAAATAAAAGTTCTCATCATAAGATGTATATGTAACTGGTCTGATATACAGTATTAACATTGGTTCAGTACTGGCATTATAAAAGGGCTTATCTTTTCTTTCCCATCTCTCCTTTAAAATCTGAAGTCTACTTTCTCAGCACATCAAAAGTCAGTATCTTTGCTTCAACAAATCATTTTCCACAAGGACGGTAACAAAAAATTTGTACTCCTCCCCTACTTATAATAAGCATATTCAACTATCTCCTTAACTTGCCTGAATCATCTAACTTGAGCTATCACTTCAGTTTATAAGAATAAAAAAATAATAATAATAATAAACTAAACTATTGAACTAGAGTTTTATGATAACTCACCTCCCGGAATTTTTGTAAGTAAATTTTAAGTGGTTCTACGTAGTTTTCAAATCCTAAAGCATTCATGGCCCAGAGAATATCTTCACCATTAATGGTCTTTCTTTTTTCCTGTAAACAATTAAAATCATTTAGTGCATATGACCGTTTAGACAAAATAATTAATACCTGGTAATGATAATCCAGGAAAGAAAATCAGAATCAGAAAAGAGAAAAAAATAGAAACTGTAAGTAAATTTATTCATGACTGTAAACACTTGCAGCAGCTTTGAAACAGGAAAGATCCTTTCTTGAAATTATACTGGCCAAGTCCTGTGTAAAATCATCAAAAATGGCCATTAACTGTAATCGAATGTCTATAATCACAAGTTTAACAGAACAGTTGTGCAGTATCAAGTGAATCCTGTGGTCTACACCTTGCAAATGCACCCCCCCCACCCCCATTAAAAATATATAATGTATATTTTAGCTTGACAAACTTTAGACTAGTACTTTGTTCAACCTACTGCTGCCTGGAAAGATTAGTGTTCACAAATTCTCTTTTGTGAAATGTCTCTACACATAGATGGCTCCACAAATGCTCACACCTAGGAGTCAAACAATAGACTTTATGACTTCATCTGATTTCACTGTCTATTAATTTTTAGGATTCTTTTTTTTCTTTTCTTTTCTTTTTAAATGGTGTTAACAATACTAATGCTATTATTTCTATTATACACATTATTATTACTATGTCATAAATGTTACTAACAACAATATAAGACCAAAGAAACTATTTCCAAAAATCAAGGAAAATCGTAAACAAGTGAAAGAGGTAGTACTTGGAATGGACTCATTTAAACGTGTACTTATGGAGCCATCTACATGTAACTACAATTAACACTCTAAACGCACAGTGAGTATGCCACCCACCGCAGTATCGAAATAACAAGAAATTGCTTGTGGTATACAAGTTTTATCTTGCTTGAGTGTATAGATTTTTTTTTTCTTTGCTTCAATACACACATGCAGAAAAAACAAAGAATATCAGTGAAAACTAATCATCAATTATATCTATTAAATGCTCTTATTACCTGATGACAGCGATCTGAAGCTTCACTCGTTACAAAGCTGATGAATTCACTCACACATTCCTGTACACATTCTCGGGCGTCCTTTGCAATCTGGGGACAAAGATAAAACAATTTAAAAGCTAGCACTTCCAATTCCAGTTTGAGCCTTATATAACATTATAACTGACAGGTCAAACATTAATCAAGTGTGAATAGTAACATCCCTAGCAATTTTGACGAGTTATGTAGCATATATATCCATAACTATCTTCAAAGTCTATATTCAACTTTACTCATGCTCCTTAGCTACAGCAAAGAAGAAGAATGACGTACTTTGTTTCCTCCTACCTTGCCAGTCTTTGGGATTCCCTTCTTCATGATCCGCGCAACATTAGCAATGGGCAGGAAGCGGTCTTGTTCTCGGAGAAGATGCGGGAGGTCTTCCTTGTCTTCATCATCGTGTTGGTGTCCATGGCCAACATGGCCCTCAACCATGTACTGTTCAGAGGACAGGAAGGAAGCCCCGATGTCGTCGCTTTCGGCACCTTCCATTATGTCTTCTTACACACCTTTACATAGATGTATTCTATTATTATAACTGTTTTTTTGTTTTATTTCAATGACTTACTACCACAAAATTTGCTTCAACTTTGGTTGATAATTTATTAATTTGTAAACAAAACAAAACAAAAAAGAATACAAACTAAAGAATATATACTTTAGACATACAGAATATGTTAACTCATCAGAAAAAAATAAACAGATAGAAAGATAAATCTAATCATATGTATGTATATAGCTATATATGTATATGTTTATATATATGAATATGTATATATGTATGTATGTATGTATGTATATATGTACGTATGTATGTATGTACATATGTATGTATGTACGTATGCATGTATGTATGTGTATGTATGTGTGTGTATGTGTGTGTATGTATGTGTATGTGTGTATATATGTATGTATGTATGTATGTATGTATGTATGTATGTATGTATGTATGTATGTATGTATGTATGTATATGCATATCTAACATATATATCACTGCAATCAGAAAGAGAGAGACAGTGTGTGCAGATGCATGTATGTAAAGACACACACACACACATATATTGATATTGATACAGATATGCATATATATATATGTATATATATATATAATATATATATATATATATATATATATATATATATATGTATATATAATTATTATCTATCTATCTATCTATCTATCTATCTATCTATCTATCTATCTATCTATCTATCTATCTATCTATCTATCTATCTATCTATCTATCTGTATGTATGTATGTATGTATGTATGTATGTATGTATGTATGTATGTATGTAGGTTTGTATGTATGTATTGTATGTATGTATAATTACAGGTATATGTATATTCATACATATGGACTTCATGCATTTCCTGAAAAACCTGATGGCTAGGTTTTAGTAACTTAATTTGTAAGATAAAAGTAAGCTTATACTACAAGAGGAAAAGGCATAAAGAAAATTATGAAACAATTGATATTCCATGAAATATTATGTCAATTGATTCTGAAATCACCAAGCAATTTACCTTTATTAAACAAACCATATTGTCTATTTCATACATCAAAATTACTAAAATCAAAAGGAAACTTATTAAGATATCCCATTAAACTAACAAAAAAGATAAATTAAAAATTAACATGTAGCTAGTTTTAATATCAAAGAATCTAATCATAAAATCTCATTTCAGTATATATCAGATATTACAGACTTCCAGTTGCTAGTAAATATGAAATGTTCACCATATCAAATATTGCATTGACTTGAGACTTCAAAACAATCCTACATTACTTAATTGCAGAAATTACATTAATAAATGCACACAGTTAATTCCTCTAGGATATCTTTAAACTTGGCACTCATTAAGAGCAATCTTTTCACTCAAATTGTAAATAAAAAACAATGCTAAACTTGACCTACATGCTCCATAACCCCATATCCTTATTCCTATTTATCCAAAGTACGTGCTGAAAGGCAAACGAGGCATCAGATACCGTAAATATTTCTTGCTAGAACACCCTGCCTTTGTTTTGGCAGGATGAGCAACTATTTCCTTGCAGCAGGACGCAGACATCCTCGCCCGACTCGCGTTAATTGCCCTTTTCGAATATTATCAGCGCTGGGAACCTCGACATAGGCCTATATAGGCTTCGCAAACCCCTCGAGAGGACTAGCGAGCCTACGATGTGTCCTCAGGGGGTAGGTGTCCAGCCCAGGAGGCATGGCACCGTCCTCGAGCCACAAGGACTAATTTTAGGACACGGGGGAAGAACATATCCCACAAGACGGCCATTTCTTTTTTCGCTTTTTCCTCCCGTCGTTTCCCCAAATGCCTTTTACGCCGCCCATCCCGCCCTCACGGCCGCCCGCGAGATCCACCCGGGCGCCCATCCCTCCCCTAATGGGCGCTGAGTGAAGATTGGCAGATAATTATTGGCGCCAAACATGAAAAGTTACCTGAGATTGGACGAAATAACGGCGACTACAGATTGGTCAGAAGCGGCCACTCACAGCGCGCCGGGCCGTAAACAAACCATCATTGGCCGTTCCCTGTGCCTCCCCGCCTCGCTTGCCTCTCCATTGGTCATTTTGGGATCCCACGCCCGTTCGCTCGTCAACCAGGGATGGCAATTGATTCCCGGCTACTTACCGACGTGTGATTGAGCAGCGGCGGGAAACGTTTTTTTCCCCAGAATCGCTATCGTTGTCTCGGTCGCGGAGTGGAGTCGGCGGAACGGCGGAGACTTGCGAAGCGGGGATTATCGTACATCCAAAAACGTGCAACTTCCAAGGCACTCTCTCCGGGGGAATATTTTAAGAAAAAGAGGATATTCTGTTTAACCGATTTCATATTGAGTGCTTTATCGGCTTCAATTAGCACAACGGAAATGTAAGGGGAGCTTCAATGAGGTTATATTCAACTTCCTAAATGCCAACAATTGCTACTCATTCTCTCCGAGGAACAAGGAGAATCGACGAAGATCACAAAGTTCTCATAAATCATATACATATCAATGCCTCCATAAATGTGCAAGAAAGAAATTACTAAGAATAAATATAACGAGCCACAAATAAAGCGAATACACGCACGACAATAGTTAATATTCATAACGATACAAGGCCGAATACCTTTCTCGGCGTTGAGTGTTCGCTGGGTGGAACAGCCATGTAAGATGAGGGCTCTTGCTCCTCCAGAATTATAAAAGGGTTTTGGCAATTCTGGCGTCGTTTCTTTTCCCTTGGGGTATTATGATTATAAATCGTGTTCGTTGCTGCTTTACCTTGGTTCTCAAGCTGCGAAAATTCTGGCTTTCTTACCTGGGGTACAAATGCTGTCTGAAAAATTCTAGATTTCTTACACCTTAGACTAATGTTGCAAGATCATTTCCTTAGCATGCCTGCCTTGCAGGATATTACATGTGTTTCCTTCATCTGAGTCTCATGTTAACAAAAAGAAGTCTTATCATGCTTGGGTCTCATGCTGTAAGGAAATTTGCTTCTATATCTTATAACAGGTTTGTATATTACAAATATTGTACTGAGAGACTTGGGTCTTATGCACCGTTTCATACCTTTTACTTGAGACATATACCAAGATAAATATGCTGATATTTCTTTGCTGAGGATCAGGGATTGCAAGAAATTTTCCTAATTATTTTTAACATGTTATTCATGTTGTAGGAAAATCTGTTCCTATGTAACCAATGATAATAGTGTGTGTGTGTGTGTGTGTGTGTGTGTGTGTGTGTGTGTGTGTGTGTGTGTGTGTGTGTGTGTGTGTGTGTGTGTGTGTGTGTGTGTGTGTGTGTGTGTGTGTGTGTGTGTGTGGGGGTGCGTGGTGTGTGGGGGTGCGTGGGTGTGGGTGTGGGTGCGTGCGTGTGGTTGTGGTGGGTGCGTGCGTGCGTGCGTGCGTGCGTGCGTGCGTGCGTGCGTGCGTGCGTGCGTGCGTGCGTGCGTGCGTGTGTGTGTGTGTGTGTGTGTGTGTGGTGTGTGCGTGCGTGCACGCGCGTGCAAAATATACATATATAATATATCATTTATTTGATTAATTTCAGCCTCCTTTACTTTATAAAGATTTCCATTTCAAAATTATCACATTAGAAATGTGAAAAAATCTTTTGCACAGGTCACTTAGTAATAATAGGCAGTGTGCATTTCATATCTAATCATTAAAACCTGTGGAAGACACATATGGTCATTTCTCGTCCATAAAAATATGAAGATCCATACAT
>NW_020870026.1:1890507-1898007 GCF_003789085.1 Penaeus vannamei
AGAGATGTGTTCATCTTCTTCTAAATTCTGAACAAAGTGCTGTTGTTGGCACTGTTTATATTCCTGAAGGTCATGGTCACTGGCAATCACTTCTAGCTCTGTGAACTCCCCTGGCCTCTCTAAAGCCTCCTCCTCTCCTATCTCATGTTCAATGTCATTCCTCTCCTCTTCCTCAACGTGCTTCTCTTCCTTTGTCTGCGGCACAGCCTTTACATTGTGCTTGATGACACAGTGTGGCTGCATCTGGACCATCTTTAGTCTGGCTCGTATGTTTTTGGCATCCTGTAGCGTGATGGGCCTGTGAAAGTGCTCTTGCAGGAACTGCTGTAAGGCTCGGCTGCTAGGCATCAAGTCTATCACGTGTGCCACTTGCTTAAGCTCACTATTGCTGATTCTTCTGTTGATGGCATAGTAAGGTGCCATCTCATTGCTCACCTCATGGTTGTGCTGCATGATGACCTGAGAGATGAACAGCGCCCCTCGGTTGTAGGCCAGCGATAAAACACATCCACATCCACAGGGGAGATACCTGCAAAGACATAAAATATATATGTTTAATGAGAGTGAGTGGGTGAGTGAGTGAGTGAGTGAGTGAGTGAGTGAGTGAGTGAGTGAGTGAGTGAGTGAGTGAGTCAGAAAGTGAGTGAGTGAGTAAGTGAGTGAGTAAGTGAGAGAGTGTGAGTTTGAGTGAGATTGAGATTGAGATTGAGATTGAGATTGAGATTGGAGAGAGAAGAGAGAGAGAGAGAGAGAGAGAGAGAGAAGAGAGAGAGAGAGAGAGAGAGAGAGAGAGAGAGAGAGAGAGAGAGAGAGAAGAGAGAGAGAGAGAGAGAGACACACACACACACACACACACACACACACACACACACACACACACACACACACACACACACACACACACACACACACACACACACACACACACACACACATCACACACACGCACACACACACACACACACACACACACGCACACACACACACACACACCACACGCACGCACACGCACACGCACGCACATATACACACACATATTATGTGAATGCATTGCTTCATTTTCCTTCTTTTATTCAAAAATTCCTTTCTTCTTTTTGGATATCAAAGTATGGTGCACTGAAATTTTGCATATTTAGAGGCCAAATTTGTGGGGTTATTCTTTTTCTCTACACAATCCATATGTACTGAGGGAGCCAAACTGCTTTTTCAATTAGAAAGAAAAAAATAAATTTCAAGACAATGCTAAGCAATCTACATGAGGCTTTTTAGAAGTTCTACCCTAGTTTCATCAATGAGAAAAAAAATAATAATCTGTATGTTTATGTGAGAAGATTAAATGTTTGTGAGCATATCATAAACACACTTGTACAATTCCCTTCTACTTAACCTGTTAAACGTCTCTAAGGGCACATGAAGTTTTCCGTTTTTTTTTCCACTATTCTACTCGACGACCTATGTCCTTCTCAACTTTAAAAGCTGCTTTCAAGCAGTCTGTGCCCTCATATGACGCTTAGAGCTATAGAAAACTATTCGAATATCATCTGGCAACATTCTGAGTCCATCTAGGAATTTCTGGCAACTTTCACTCAGTCGCGAGAGCATTTCAAGCACACAATTTCAGTACGGGGTGAGCGTTTATCATATAAAAAAGTATGTTTTTATCCTGCCTGCATGCTTTTTGAGAAGAGGAAGAGGGAGATATGGGAGGAGGGAGAAGAGGGCGAGGAGGGAGAAAGGAAATATGGGATGAGGGAGAAGGGAGATATGGGAGGAGGGAGAAGAGGGAGAGGGAGGAGATTTTCTGCAGACTTTTGAACACCCCTCAAATGATAAGTGGCAGAGTGGAAATTCAGCCTAGAAAACTGAATTCTAGGTGTTAAGACTTATCAAACAGAAACTGCTGTCCATTAGTTTAGAGCACAGCCAAATTTCCCATTGAAAATGATACTCAAAGTATACAAAGCTATTAAAAATAGAACTATGAAAAATAAAGAAACTAGGCCTTGATGCAATATACATGTACATAAATAAAATTACATTTAAAAAATCAGTAAAGTTACTTGGATTTAAAGTTTTATAAATATATACTAGTAATACCTAGTATCTGTTTGCAGATGTTGTACATTATTAACCCCAAGCCAACGGGTGGCATGTACGTACATGCCATGGCTGTTGTGGACTGAAACACGGTCGGTATCATGCCCATTCCAACACCACTGGCTCGTCGGACGGAGTTTGTTTTTCTCCAATAGAAGCGGCTTCATTTATATGGTAAAGATTTTAGGCAATGGCACTATAATGAAGGTAAACCTTCAAAATTTTAATATTTTTATAAATCATAGCAAAATAAAACCTTTTAGGTGTTCGCAAACTACCAATCGAGCAGGGCGCAAACAGGGGAAACTGCCGATGCGTGCCAACAATCCCGTTCTTACGTCCACTTGCCAAACATTTTTACCCGTCGGCACTGGGTTAATAACGCAAACTACAAACTACTGTATCCTACATCTGGCAAAGGCATTAAAATGCAAGTTCTGACAAGAAAACATTATATCTTGTGTTCTATAAATTGCATACATACTGTGTGAAGGCTACTGTAAAAAACTTGTCACTTTCTTTACTACAGAACTGAGAGTAAAAGAATAATAATAATTTTTATTTGCAGTATCAAAAAAAGTACTGAAGATGGCTAGTAGCTTACATTTTACTAAACTTATAGTTTATCTTCATCCAGGAATAGCATTTTTGACATACAGGAATATCAGAAAAAAAAAAATTATATGGGACAGAAGCTGAAACAATTTCATATTCATTCATATACAGAAAAATTACTACTACTAAATCAATATGAATGAACTTATTATTACAACACAATTCAAATAAAGAAGAAGAAGAAGAAGAAGAAGAAAAAGGTGGAGAAAGAGGAAGAGAAAGAAGAAGAAGAAAATGTAGGAGAAGCCACTAAAACTAACCTCTGTTTGGTGCGGATGCCTTGGCCAGTGACTTTTGGCTGACCATAGTGAACGCAGCAATACTTGATAGAAACAAACTTAAATCGTGCTGGGATGAAGTGCTTCTTTCGCCTGGAGTTCTCATAAGCCACACTGCACGATGATTTGACTCGGAAAACAGACCCAGTCTCTTCTTTGAATTTGTTGAATAGCTTCTCAAATTCTGTAAAAAGCAGATTAAGTGTTATATTCATGTCTCGCTGATACATCTGCTGCTAGTAAAGCATACACTTAATCAAGGTATAAAATGTATTATTATACATCACTACACTCTTGAGAGAAAAAAAAAATACATTTATAAGTAACAGGTTTCAGAGGTCATTAATAAAGTCTATTTACCCTCATGTGATTATATCAATGCACATTTTATATCAGCAAATATATAAACAACCTTGTAATGCAATGATAGATGAATGACTACCTTCTCTCAAAAGGCATTGAACCACTACCACTCTAGGTATGACAAGATGCAAGCTTACTCACATTTAATTTTCTCACAAAAATATACTTAAATTTTTTATATAAACCTGCATTTTCATTCTCATTGAGCAAACTAAGGTGGAATTTCTAAAAAGATCACTTAGCATCGTATTGAATTTCTGATGATTTTTTTCTTTCTAATCTAAAAAGCAATTTGACTTAATACATATGGAATGTGTAGAGAAAAAGAGCTTTTCCTTCCAGGAGACACAGCTCCTTTGGATAACCCCATAAACTTGGTTTCAAAGTATGAAAAATAAGTACAATACTTTGATCCCCCCCCCTTAAAAATTAAATAAATAAATAAATAAATTTTAAAAAATGAATGGAAAAGCCTACACTATTTCATATATAAATCATTAAGTATCTTGACCAATGGAGAGGTTGCTGTGGCTGTAAAGTAATGATTTAGTGTTTCTGTCTCTAAACCTTAACAGAGAGAAAACTATAACTTTTGAGAGCCATATTATATCCACAGGCACAGAGATGGTAAACCACAGATTATTTCAAAATATTGCAAGTGCTTTAATGGAGTGTCAAGATTACACAAGGTTTCACAAAATATGGATTTTGCGCTAATCTAAAATCTTTTTTTGACTAAAGCAATCATGTGAGTGGATATATCTTTGATTAGCAATTGTGGGCATATCTTTGACTTCCTGCATAATAATTCAAAAGCCATTACCTTCATTTTTCTCTGCTTTTCTCTTTCATGCTGTTTTCAGAAGTTTTAGCTCATAATTTTTCTTTAAGCTTTGAGTACAGTTTCTGAAGTATACACAGGCCTTGGCTTAGATTGCAAAAAGATAGAGTCACTATATAAGTGCCCATCATGAAAGGTAGGCTTTCCATGACAACTATAGTCGTGCCCATCAGTGAATTGTTAAGGTCTAAGTTACTGTGCCTGGGTCTACCTGAGGGAAGAATTGATAATGGGCTCGCTCCAGCCCCCCCCCCCCCAGTGCTTTCCAGAATTTTTTCCATTTATTTGTGACATTATCATATATGTCTGCAGATAGCTTCTACAGACAAACTGCAACTTTTTGTCCTCTACAAGAATATCATCCTCAATTTGTCTTAGCTTTGTGCATCCATGCTGAAAAGATAAATTCAATCTAGCCATCCTGGTAATTCTTTGCAGTACAGATACACTCACCAGAGACTAAGACCCAAACTCCGCATCACAAAGTTTGTCCAACAATCTAAGTTGTCGTGATTTCCGTGAAGGGAGGGTCAATGGGGGCTCTGCCCACTAATACCCAGCCATCTTTTTTGGTGGGAATTAGGGTCGCATGATACGTAATATCTATCTCATGTTCAGAGGGGACGCAGGCTGCTAAGTTCTACTCATTCCTGTGAAATAACTGGATTAGCCACTGTTGACGGTTAGCTATTTTTTTTGACTGGTACACAGTATTTTATAATATCCAAGATGTCTTTTGATATTTTATACCAGATTATACTGTAATATAAATTACAAATATAAGTACAAAGTTGCATAAAAATAACCAACAAGAAAAATGCATTTGGCAACGCAATAAATGTTTACTGCCTATTCAATCCCTGTCACAAAAGAGGTGTCACATAAGCCATAAACACTGAAAAAGATGGCTATTGTCCTCACCTTATATGTACAGCAAGATGGAGCTGAAACTCAGCCAGATTGCCAAGTTTTCACAATTCAAAGAGTGCACATGGCATTGTAAGTGCACTCTTTTTATATACTTTCTCTGGTTTAAGGATACAACTTTATTTCAGCAACAGCAACATTTATTGAGCTTTTCATTACAGATAAATGACAAATGGACATAATATACCTAAACACGAGATTTCCATGACTGTACATAATGTTCATAATCACAAAAGTAAATGGATTTTTTCCTATGCAAAGACAGGAAAAAGAGCATGTTATAGATTTATTCAATATCTGAGAAGTCCACTATACTGCCATAGGAGCGCACCCAAGACCTAAAAATTACCTTCCGAGTGCAGTTTGAACAATTGGCAGTCTGGAAACTCTGAAACCCCAATAGGATTTCAGCTGTGAACAATGCTTTTCGCAATATTTTTTCTTTGTGGCATTTTCATTCATGTCTGCTGATTAATTATTCAGAATAGTGGCAGGTATCAATAGATTCCTCTCCCTCTCTAGTTTCCATATATATATAAATAATTGCACAGAACTCCACAAACCCCTACATTCTTGGCCCCAATAGCAGGGGAGAGCATGAAAGGTAACAGGGAAACTAATGGTTAAAAAATAAATAATATACACAGAATCAGTCACTATATTATCTAATGTTAGGGGTCACAACATCCTGGGACCCCTCCTAGGGAGCTGCTGCCCCCAACCTCCACCCAGGAATAAGAATCATCCGCATATTAATAGCAGGAGAGAGTATTGGACAGACTCGGCAATATGCATTACCACTTTTCAGTTGTATATTCTACCCTGCCTTGACTATGTGGATGATTCTTTGTCTTCCTGGGCAGGGGTTTGGGGACTTGCATTCGACAATACAGTTATTGATTCTATGTATATTATCCATATTTTATCCCACAATGCCATCCCCAGCTATCAAGGCCAAGATTGTTGCTAATGGAAGGGGGTGGTTCTGTGCAATAATTGTTTATTTGGAAACTAGAGAGTGCCAAAATTGTCTCAATCTGTTATGAGCTGCTACCCTGAAAAATTCCTAGAATTCTTTAACAATGACTACAACTTTTTTTACTTTAAAAGAATATCATCTTTAAATTTGCCCTACCTTAGTGCATCCCACAGTCCTAGATTATAGAAATTGCCAAACTATTTAATTCTTCTCCATTACACTTACATGAAAGGGCAATACTAATTAAGGCAGCCACACTACATATACAGAGGAAAGTATAATAGGATTACTGACTAGTGTTCATACATGTCTGCAAAGTTAGTAAAACTGTGGTGACCTCACTGGTTGTGCTTTATTGAAATTCAAAGGTTGCCTCTCTGCCGGAAAAAACCTTGTTATCTTGAACCATCTCCAATACTGTGAGCTTTCTAAAAGGTTCATAGATGTTACTGCACATCCTAGATAAATTTGTATAAAGTTTAAAAAACATTTGATAATACTATTCTTACATTTCTTGTACTGTATATCTATCTATCTATCTATCTATCTATCTATCTATCTATCTATCTCTATCTATCTATCTATCTATCTATCTATCTATCTATCTATCTATCTATCTATCTATCTATCTATCTATCTATCTATCTATCTATCTATCTATCTATCTATCTATCTATCTATCTATCTATCTATCTATATGATTCAAGATAAATGATAATTTACAACATATTAAATTATTTGTTGGTTATTGTCATGAACCTATCATTACTGATTCAACCACTATTTATAAGAGTACACTTGTCATTTTGACTCTAGTTACCTTGGTACAAAAAAGTGAGAATAACATTGTGCACTGGCTGCGACTATGGGTACAGCAATTTTCTACTGAAATTTGTTGGAAACACTGAAAACATTTCAGATTATGTACATGCTCATGGTGTTTTTTGAAAACATTTAATTGTCCCAATTGCGGAAGTAAATGGCTTGCCCCCCATAAGGGGTTAGGAAGGTATGCTTCATTCGTATGGCAAAATACCCCAAGAAAGGGGGTCCAGGGGCTTGCCCCCAATAGGTAAATACCCCAGACAAGGGGATTCAGGAGCTTGCCCCCGGTAGGTAGGGAAGGGGTCCAGGGGCTTGTCCCCAGTAGGGGGTTAGGAAGTTATGCTTTATTTATATGATCTTTAGGACATTTTGTCGAGATTTTAGCAAAAGTGACTTTTAGCTCAATTCCCCCCCCCCCCAATTCTTTCACTTTTTTATTACGAAGTCTGGCTTGGGTTTTTCATTTTTACACTGGTATTTTTGGAAATGAAACCCCACACCTAATTTGCAGAAACTTAGCTTACCAAATAGTTGAACAAACAATTTTCTGAAAGTTTTCTTTGATACCATTTTCT
>NW_020870026.1:1903007-1943007 GCF_003789085.1 Penaeus vannamei
TAACAAAAAATAAATAAATAAATAAATAATAATAATAATCTTTATTTCTCTAACTATCGGCTAAACGATAAAAGTAATTTTACTATAATGAACTTGAGTAATCAAAGTTGTTGATTTTTTGACGATTGCTTATAGTCATAATGAGGGGTCTCTCGTAGATTTTATTATTAAAATATGGCCAAGCTGTCTACAGTTGATTAACGGAAAGAAAGAAGCAAGTTCTTTTTATAATGCAATTTTATATAAATCACATTTATATGTATTTGCAGTTGTATATATATATATATATATATATATATATATATATATATATATATATATATATATATAACACACACACACACACACACACACACACACACACATATATATATATATATATATAATATATATATATATATATATATATATATATATATATATATATACACAATTGTAGTTAAAAGTACTAACATGCATTTATAGAATTAGGTTGATAAAATAATTATAAAGATCTTAATCTCTATTATTAAAATACATTTTATTAAAAGGTTCTGAAACGTAGCGAGAAATACTCATGAGTTTTGCCTAAAATATCTAGTGATAATATTAAAAACATTGTGATAAAATGCGAAATATGTCATAGTAATATACATCGTCACTAAAATATATAAATTATGATTATAAAAGTACATCAAAATACCTGAAGATTAAAATATCAAGGTGTATATATAATCTTTATAAAAATAATATATACTTTCACGAATATATCACATATCACTAAAATTATACCCAGACATTTAGAGACAAAGGAACGGAAGGAAAGAAAGGAAAGTTAAAAACACATTTTCCTTTCTTTTCCCAACTCGTCTCCGTTTTTCTCTAACTGTCCCACCTCCTCCTCCTCCTCCACTTCCTCCTCCTTCTCCTTCACTTCCTCCTTTTCTCCTTCACTTCCTCCTCCTTCTCCTTCTCCTCCTCCTTCCTCCTTCCTTCCTTCCTCTCCTTCCTTTCTCCTTCCTCCTCCTCCTCCTCCTCCACCTTCAAAATCAAAGCTCTTCGCCGCACAGATGAGTCGAGAGCTTGCAGGTCTTCCCGTAAACGCTCCTCACCAACTCGGCTCCGAACTGCCCGAACACAAAGATCGAAGAGGATTTGTACCCGAGGCTGCGCAGGGAGTGGAGGCAGGAAATGCTCATAGTCACCCCTCCGCACACAACCACCTACGACGGGAAAGAAAACGGGGAAATTAAGCGTTCGCGTCTATTTCATTATCATCAAAGCGTTCGCGTTGTATTTCATTATCATCATTCTTTCTTGTCGTTACCATAACTGATATTATTATTAGGATTATTACTACCATTACTACTGGGGGTTGGATCCAGGGCACCTAGCTCTGTACGCCCCCTATTTTTGGCAGAGTTGTATTTTAGTTCTTGCCCAGTTTTCCCTGTATCCACTTTAGAAGTATGTCTATGAAGACACAAACACTTGACAGAAGCTTGGACGGGGAATATATTAATATGTTCTCCTGCATGGTATTGGCTTACACATCCCCCCCCCCCACTCCCTTTCCGAAATGTTTGGATCCAACCCTGCTGCTACTGCTCTGATCATTATCAATATCATCGTTACCTAAACATGATGATTATCATCATTATAATCATCAATATTATTATCATTATTATTATGATCACCATTATTACCATCATTATTACGACCATCATCATCATTGCCATTGTCACTACTGTAATCAGTATATCTATCATCCTTGCTACCATAATCACACTATCACAACCATTATCATTATCATCATTCCTGTCACCACAATCCCCATCCTCAAACCACTGACGAAGCTCAGGATGACCAGCAATCAATCAATCAAGGGGCTGTCGCCGCCTGGGGCGCATGGCCGCATCCACCCTTCGCTTCCAGGGAGACCCTCACTGCAAGCTGCCGGGGAGGCCTTCTGCCCATCTCTAGTTCCTCATGGTAGGTCTGATCGAGCTGCCTAAGCCACGTCTTCCTGGGGCGTTCCAAGCGACTCCTCCACTCAGGATTGCCTCGTAGAGAGAGAACCTGATGGGGAGGGTTATCCACTGGGATACGAGCTAGGTGTCCGTATAGCCTGAACTGGCGGTCACAGATTATGAAAGTAACAGATACCATGCCAGTCTCACGGCGTAACCGTCGGTTGGACACATGGTCCTGCCAACTGTACCCCATGCTCCGACGTAGGGACTTGTTACAAGAGGCTTCGAAACGTGACTCCGGAGCACTTGATAGTGTCCAGGTTTCGCTTCCATAGAGCAAAACTGGCAGCATCAAGGTCTTGAAGACACGTAACTTAGCCCTGCTGCACCTATAAATGTTCTTGTTGACTGGCCCCTGCTGTCAGACCAATCCGTCTACTGACTTCCTGGTCTGACAGCCCAGGGGCATGGACTGCACTACCAAGGTATGTAAAGTTCTCTGGGACTACAACGTCTTCACCGCATGCATGTATCGACTGAACAGGTTCCTCTAACAGGCCCCCCAAATCCTGGATCTTGGTCTAGGTCCAAGAGATCTCTAGACCCAGGGACCGCTTCATTGCTGAATACTTCACGCCGCCCTGATTATAGAACAGCAACATAGTCGGCAAAGTCAAGGTCCTGATCAATCAAAACTAGATTAAACATATGAACTCGAGTCGCGTTCGAAACTCACTTTATGCTTCGAACTGTTGGCTTCAGGAACGTGTTTCGAGATCAAGTCGGTGTTTATGAACCCTTCTTCGCCCTCCCAGTCCTGGGGTGCTTCGCCGACGCTGTAGACCACACGGATGCGACTGTCTTTCTCTGTTAAATAGAAATAAGTCAATGCTTATGCAAATTAATAAACAGATGAATATATAGACACATAAATCTATAAATAAATATATGTATACATGAATAGATAAGATTAACAAATGAAAAGAATGATATACAAAATAAGATTAGTAAATAACCCTTAAAACAAAAACAGACACACAAAACATGAAAACAACGAAATTTATATGTCTTTCAATATCAAATCAATAAAACCAAACAAAACAAAAACCAACACACAAGAAAGGAAAAAAATAACCTTACAAATTAAAGAAAGAAAGAAGGAAAGTAAAAAGTAAAAAAAAGAAGAAAAAAACAACCACCAACCACAATAGCGATCCAGCTCCTCTCTGCACAGGAACTCGTCCACCGTCTCGGAGAAGTACAGCAGCGTGATTCTGGTCTCGTCCTCGGGCAGCTGGGCGACGCACCGCACCAGCTGCAGCCCGGGGGTCACTCCAGCTCCTGACGCCAGCACTGTCAGGTCCGTCAGCGTGTTGGCCTCGTACTCCAGCCCTCCGCAAGGGCCTTGGAAATCGATCTGGTCTCCTGAAGCGGGGAGGGAGATAAGGAGGGTGGGGTGGAGAGTTTGATAGATAGATAGATAGTAATAATTAAGTAGTAGATAGATAGATAGTAAATATTATTTATAGATAAAGATAAGGATTACTTTGTTGAGTTTGTGATATTTCGTGTAGAATGAATCTGATTTCCCAAACTTTTATTTTCTCTCTCAAATCATTTTCCTCTTAAACATATACACAAGTAGATAATTAAAAAAGCAAGAAATGAAACACGCCACACTTCACAATCACAAAAACAAAAGAAAAAAAAAAGGAAACATATAAAAAAAGTAAAAAAAACAAACAAACAAACAAAAAACGACCCATCCTACATCCCGCTCCGCACCTGGTTTCAAATCCTGGAAGAACCTCGACATAACGCCCTGGGTCTCGAACTTCAAGACCAGCTCGATGCGGCCGAAGTCGTCGGGGCGAGACACCGGAGAGAAGTAGCGGAGGTGCTCCTTGCCTGCGACGGCCACGCGGACCTGCCAGCATCGGTTGAGTTATTAGCATCAATCATATCATTGCTATCAATAATCTACATTATGTTCATTGTTTTTAGGATTGATAATGCTATTACTATAATTAGTTGTTCATTATCTTTAGTATTGTTAATACAATTACCATTATTAGTTGTAAGGGTAATAGTAGTTGTGGTTTAATTAGTATTAGGAGTTGTCTAAGCATTACTATTATCAATATTGTTACTGTTAGTATTACTATTAGTGTTATTGATAGTTTTGTTATTATCATAACTATTATTGATAATATTACCATCATTATTGTTACTATTACTATCATAATCAATATTACTATTATCAATATTGTTACCTTTTTATTATTGATATTACTACTACTATTACTGTTACTGGTACTATTATTACTATTACTACGACTGTTATTGTTCGTATTACTGCCTCTAATAACATCATTATTGTCGTCGTCATCATCATCATCTACGTGAATATTATTGGCATCACTTTTATTATCGATAAGTATATCATTATTACCATTATCATCAAGGTCATTCTGATTATTATCAATGTTACCCTATCATCATCACCCACTGATAACACAACCACATACAATCATTTTACTTCATCTAGTTTTTGCTTTAAATTAACGAATTCCACACACAAAAATAAACAGAAAAAAACAACCCCACAACGAGGCCAACACAAACACAACCCACAAGCCACCCTACCATAACATACTGTCCCGGCAGACAACCCGTATGGTCGGTACTCTTGGGCAAAGCGAAGGTAAAAACGGCCATATTGCCCGTGAGGTCGGCGCGGGAGAGGAGCTTGAGGGCCGTCCACGAATCAGGTCGAAGCGCAGGGTCGTGTTGGACGCCGTCGGAGGTCGTCGTCTGGAGGGAAAAGAAAAGGAAAAGGATAAGGATAAGGATAAGGATAAGGATAATAAAGATAAAGATAAGGTAAAGCAAGGAGTAAGGGTTAGGATAAGAGTTAGGCAAAGGGTGAGGGTGAGGATAGGGATAAAAGTAAGGATAAGGATAAGGGTAGGGATAAAAGTAAGGATAAGGGTAAGGATAAAAGTAATGGTTAGGATAAGGGTACGGATAGGAATGAAAATAAGGATATAAGTAAGGGTTAGGATAAGGGTAAGGATAGGAATAAAAGTAAGGACAAAGATAAGGAAAACAGTAAGGGTTAGGATAAGGGTAAGGATAAGGATTGGATAAAAAGTAAGGATAAGATAAAAAGGAAAGGGCAGGATAAGGGGGAGGGCAAGAGTAATGGTAATGATAATGATAACGATAATGATAATCAATAATTAATTATTGAGTATTAACAATCTGTTCTAATGTCATTTACTACAATGAATATCCTTTGCTGTGACAAGCTGTCTGTTTATTTGCTTCTAAATCTCCCCTGTGTTTAGGGAATAGCCGGGCGTTGACCATCCACTGGGCAGCGCGCGGATTGGAGAGAAGAAGAGCAGAGAGAGAAAAGGACAGAGAAGAGAAAAAAGAGAAAATAGCAGACAATAAGAGAAAGAGAGAGAGAAAGGAGCCAACCCGTAGAGGAAAGAAACCGGACCGGAGACCCAAAGAGAGAAGAAGAGAGCAGAGGAGAGAGAGACCAAGAGGATCGATGAGCGACCGAGCAGGCGCACTGCGGTACGGAGCAGGGCCGGAGGCGAGGGACGGCGGAGCGCGGGAGGGACGGAGGACGGTGAGGAGGGGGAGGAAGGAGAGAAGAGAGAGACGGACGCGGGAGAGAGACTGAGAGAAGACGGGGGAGCACTGAAGGGAAAGAAGAGCGGAGAGAGAGAGCGAAGACGAAGACTGACGGAGGAACGGTAGAGAGACAGAGAGGAGGAAAGGACGAGAGAACGAGAGAGAAAGAGTAGAGAAAGAGACGAGAGAAGATACAAAAGGAGGCCCGCGCCAGACCAAAGAGACTGAAACGAGAGAGGAGAGAAGAGCAGAGAGGAGAGACCGGAGAGAAGGAGAGGAGTACGAGACAGAGATGATGAGAGATCGAGAGAGGACGAGAGAAAAGGAGAGAGGAGACGGAGAGAGAGAGCGAAAAGAGGAAATTCACACACACAAAAAAGCACCCTCAAAGTGTCTCTTTTAATAACATCACACTAAGCGAAAAAGACAGGCCGAGACTGATCATACAACACATATGTAGCAAATCAACACTAAAGAATAAAGTAAATAACAGTAATACAATGTAAATAAAGAAACCTTTCTAAAACATAAAAGAACAATACAGATGACACCCGCTCCCACCCGACCCCACTCACTCCCCCCCACCGCTCCCCTCACTCTCCTCCCGCTCCCACGATATACACCACACCAAGTAGGAGGTCTCGTGTTGAACCAGGTGTGATTATCCAACGTCGGCTGTTCCTCGCGTCGGATACGCGACGCAGCTCCCTCCTTCTGCGCCTGCCACCTCCTGCAGTGAGTTCTTGGCGAGGGCGCCTTTCTCCTCCAGGGTCAGCTTCTGCATCTCGTGCTGGAGACTCGCTGGTCTGCTCGCTCTTGCCTGAGGTCGAGGTTGAGGTCGAGAAGGAGTCAGAATCAAATAACTTAGCCGGCGTCAAATGTCTTCTAAAAATATGGGCGATCCGTGGAGATCATATTCAAATCCTATTTCAGACTATTTTTCGAGAGAAATAGAAAAACAATTCTTGTCTCTCTCTCTCTCTCTCTCTCTCTCTCTCTCTCTCGTCTACTCCTCTATATATATTATATATATATATATATATGTACTTATACATACATATATATATATATATATATATATATATATATATATATATATAACATATTATACATATGTGGTGATGTGAGGGTGATGTTGACATTGATGACATGAGATAAATATATATACAGAGCTCAACTCGACAGCAAAAAAATACAAACCGACTTACCAAGGGTCCAAAGAAGAATCTCGTTGAGCGCGACTTGCCGACTAACTGCCGAATTACCTCGTTAGTCGGGCCCATTACCCATCCTGACTTTCCGTCCCGAAGTAGTCTTTCGAGACCCAGTTCCGTCTAGAAAAGAAAACGGGAATATTCTTGAAAAGAAGAAAACAAGAAGGTTCTAGAAAAGAAAACGGGAAGATTCTTGAAAAGAAGACAACGGGAAGATTCTTGAGAAGAAAACGGGAAGATTCTAGAAAGAAGAAAATTGGGAAGATTCTTAAAAGAAGAAAACGGAAAAGATTCTAGAAGAAGAAAATTAGAAGATAGAGAAGCAGAGAGAGAGAGAGAGAGAGAGAGAGAGAGAGAGAGAGAGAGAGAGAGAGAGAGAGAGAGAGAGAGGAGAAGAGAGAGAGAGAGAGAGGAGAGAGAGGACTGAAGAAAGAGACAAAGACACAGACAGACAGAGAAGGAACCTCAAGGACTCACCCTGTACCCGGAACCACCGCAGGCGAACAGCATTTTGTCTGACACCTTCACGACGTTTTTCGCTGCGGTAAACTTAGCTTGCCAAAGCCAGTGCTGAAACTTTGTCCTGGCGAGAGAAAGGAATTTCGTATGAGAACAGTGTGACATGTGTCTAGGTATTTTCTTTCTAATTGTCTTTGTTTGTTTGTCTGTCTGTCAAACTATCTTTCGTATCAAGTACCAAGTTAAAATAAAGCTTGATCTGCAAATACACCCCAACAATCAAACTTGCATTTTCTTACATACAAAATATAATAACAATAAAATAACGACAGCAACAACAATAACAAAACAATTACAACAAGAGGAACAATAACACCACTAACACCAACAATAACAATAACAACATCAACACCAACAACAACAATAAAGATAACACTAACAAACTCCAAAAACAAAGCAACTCACCTCGGCAAGAACGAGAGGTCCGAATGCAGCGCCCATTTGTTGTTCCGAGTTGCAGCATCCACCGCTTGCAACAGGAGGAGCAACAGACCCCTCGATGCGTTGGTGTTGATGATGCACTCGCCGAAATAATCCTGTGAGGATAAGAGAGAGAAAGAGCGGATTATAAGAGGTAAGGTGCGGATGGTACAGAGAAGATAGAGTTAGGTGGGGGGGAGGGAGGGAGAGGGAGAGAGGGAGGGGAGGGAGGGGAGGGAGGGGAGGGAGGGGAGGGGGGGAGGGAGGAAAGGAGGAAAGGAGGGAGATGGGGACTGGGGAGAGGGAGGGAGGGAGGGAGAGAGGGGAAATAGGGGATGAGAGGGAGAGAGGGAGAGAGGGAAATAGGAATGAGGGACGGAGTCTTTTTTACTGCTCTTAAAATAAGCATCACCATTTTATGTTTATTCTATTTATTATTATATTATTCATTTTTTTTGCGTGGACATGTTCTGAAGTCCCGCCACCCACCTGCACAGTCGGGTAGTCGCACACGCGCATGCCCATGTCTGCGTGCGCCTTCCGGGTCACGTGTTTCTTGGCGACGTCGAGGCAAGCGAGGGCGATGCCGTTCCACGCTGAGGCAAGGCTGGTGAAGTAAAACGATGCCGCATTCGTCGTTGCTCTGAAGTCATGGATTTTTTTTTTATTGGATTGGTGAGGATAAAAGGAGGATGATTTGATGTGAGGGATTTTTGTTTTGGTTGATTTTATGCCACTTGACTAGGGATTTTTTTGTTTGGTGAGGATAAAAATTAGGATGATTTGAAGGAAGGATATTTTTACCTGGTTGGTGAGGATAAAATGAGGATGATCTGAAGCTAGGGAATCTTTTTTTTTTATATGATAATGAGGAAAAAATGAGAATGATTTGATGTGATTTTTTTTATTTGATTGGTGAGGATAAAATGAGGATTTTTGAAATAGGATACAACGATGATCTGAAGAGAGGAAGAGAGCCACACCTCCACCGAGTCACCTTACTCTATCCTCACCTTCCCTCCGTCTCCTGCCGGGCCGACCATCCTGTCGAGGGGGAACTTCCCTTCGACGACCAGGGGCCCCGACTGGTTCCCGTGCATCCCCATGGCGCTCCAGTTGTCCGTCGACGCTCGCACCTCGTCCTGGGAAGTGAGGACCAAGGGTTGTGAGGATCAGGCGAAGTGAGGATCAGAATGAAGTTTGAGGATCAGGGGAAGTGAAGGTGCGTGAGGATCAGGTGACGTGAGGGTGAAGTGAGGATCCAGGTGAAATGGGAATCAGGGACGGAGGTATCGTGAGGATCAGGTGCAAGTGAGGATCAGGATAATTCAGTATGAAGTGAGGATCATGGTGAAGTGAGGGTCGTTTCAGTTGAAGTGAAGTGAGGATCATGACAGTGAGGATCAGTGAAGTAGAGGGGTCAGTGAGGTGAGAAGTGAGGATCAGTGAATGCATAGTGAAGTGGGATCAGGTGAAGTGAGGGTCAGGTGAAGTGAGGGTCATGTGAAGTGAGGATCAGGTGAGTGTGAGGATCAGGTGAAGTGAGGATCAGGTGAAGTGAGGATCAGATGAAAGTGAGGATATGAAGTGAGGAAGTGATCATCAGGTGAGTGAGTGATCAGGGGTAGAGAGGTCAGGTGAAGTGAGGGTCAGGTGAAGTGAGGATCAAGTGAAGTGAGGATCATGAATGAGGATCAGTGGAGAGTGAAGGAGGATTCAGTGAGGATCAGAGGATCAGGTTGAAGTGAGGATTAGAGATGAAGTGAGGATCAGGGATCAGTGTAGTGAGGATCAGGTGAAGTGAGGTCGTTAGGATGTTATATTGTGGGGGCGACGCGTTCATTTGAGTTTTTCCCCTCAGTTAAGTTGCATATTTCTTACAGGAATCTAACTCACACCAAAAAATAAGTTTATCAAACATTCTACCAACCCCAAGTTGCTCTCCCCCCTCCCTCCCCCCAAAAAACATACCTTAAACACGAGGAAGATGGAGAGATTGGAGTAAGTGGAGTGGCCAGGCTGAGGACTCACTGTCTGCACGGAGTACCAGTCGGCCAGACCTGCACTCGTCGCCCAAGAAGCCACCTTCAGCATCTGCACCGTGTCTTCGTCTATCTGGCGCACCTTCGAGGACAGAGGGTACCAGAAGTGGGTTCCTGTGAAGGAGGAGGAGCAATGAGGAGGAGGAGGAGGAGGAAAAAAGGGGGAGGGGGAGATGGAAGAATGGAAGGATGAAGAAGTGAGGAGGAGGAATGGGAAGGAGGAGGAATGGGAAGGGGGGAGGCGGGGAATGGGGAAAAGGAAGAGGAGGAGGAGCATGAGGAAGAAGAATAAGAAGGGGAAGGAGGAGGAGGAGAAGGAAGAGAGGAAGGAGGAGGAGGAGAAGGAAGAGAGGAAGGGGAGGAGGAGGAAGTGGAATGAGAAGGGGGGAGGAGGGGAGGTGGTGGGGAAGAAAGGAAGGAAAAAGAAATGGGGAAAAGGAGGAGGAAATTGGGGAAAAGGAGGAGGAGGAGGGATGGGGGAAAGGGAAGGAGGGAAAAGGGAATGAGAAAAGGAGGAGGAATGGGGGAAAAGGAGAAGGAGGAATGGGAGAAACTGAGGAGGAGGAATAGGGGAAAAGGAGGAGGAATGGAGGAAAGGAGGAGAAGGAATAGGAAGAGGGAGGAGGAGGAGGAGGAGAGAAGGAAAGGAAAGGAAAAGAGGAGGAGGAGAAGGGAGAAGAGGAGGAAGGGAAGGAGGAGGAGGAATGAGGAAAAGGAGAAGAAGGAAGAGAGGAGGAATGAGGATAAAGAGAAGAAGGAGAGGAGGAGAAGAAGAGGGAGAGGCAGGAGAGAGGGAAAAGAAGGAGAGGAGGTGGAGGAGGATTAGCAGGAGGAAGAGGAGGTAGTGGAGGAAGATATGAGGAAGAAAGGAAGAACTCACACACACACAAAAAATAGGTACGAGTATAATTTCCACATGCTGGGGAAGAATAATCTGTCGTCCCTTGTAAACGCAGATCAACCTCTTTCAGGGGAAGTATATATGTTAAAAAAAATAATTAAATAAACCATCATTCTACGTTCCGTCTGTTCCACACACGTACCAGTGGCAGGGTCGGAGAACACCACAGTGCCGACCAGTCTCTCCTTGTCGAGTCGGGAGAGCAAATCGCGAATTCGGGGGTTGCTGTGGTGTCGGAACAGCATCGTTGTGACTGCCGCTTGGTGCATGCCTGGAGGAGATCGGAAAATTAATAGAAACATTACCACTTTTATTTTCCTATTTTATGTGTTTTCCTCTTTGGAGAAGATCGAAAATTGCTAGAAACATTATCTTTTTTATTTTCCTTTTTTTAGTATTTTCTTACATTTGGAGAAGAGTAAAATTTATCTTGTTTCATTTTTTATTTGGAGAAAGTCGCAGGATTATTTTATTTTATTAATAGTAAGATAATACGAAAATAACTTGAAAAATGTATACTACTTTCAGTCCACAGTCTAGCTAATAAAGTAATGATTTCTGAACCTTAAATGTCTTTAACTGACACCCATAAAAGCTTATTAAGCTATAATATCATTTGAATCTCCGACGATTACAGCCATTGAAAAAAGACTACCACCACGGCAAACCCACAACATACCACCTTGCAGAGTAGTTTCGAAATCTTCAATGGAACCCTGAGGTAAAATACTATTGCTAATGCTAAAACATAAAAAGAAGAAAAAAAGCGTATCAACATTCACCCCCAAAGAAAAGAAAACGTAACACCCCCAAAAAAAAATAATAAAATAAAAAATCTAATTTCAAACCCATTCATCCTCTACTCACAATTCTATTTTCCTTTACCTCGCCCCCCCCTTCCCCCCCCCACACACACACAACCACACGAAACACCACTCACAGTAGACCATAGCGGTAGAAGGGCATCCGTAGCGGGCAATGGTCTCAGCTACCATGCTCACACACACGTGGTTCTCTCCTCGACCACCCAGCTCCTCCGGCACCTGAAGACCTAGCAGTCTCAGCTCGGCGAGGTCGTTCATGGACGCCCTCGGGTACTCGTACGTGCGGTCGAAGTGGGGCTGAGAGAGGCGAGGCAGGGAGATTAAATTTCTTTTATTTTCCTTTTATCCTTATTTTCAGAAATCTTTTTATGTTTTTCCTATCATTTATTTATCTCTTATCATTACTGCTACTACTACTACAACTGCTATTATCATTATCAATGTTATTATAATTTGTGTGTATGCGTGAATATATGTGCGTGTATGCACACGCACATAGACACAAATAAACAGAAACAGAGAGAGAGAGGGGAAAAAAACTCACCGCCCGGGGTCGTATCTTGGTCCGACACAATTCGATGAGTTCCGCGCGCAGCTGCTTCTGAGCCTCCGTCAGGACCCAATCGGGGTCGTATTCGGCCCCCAGCCCCCAGTACTCGCTCCGTCCCCAGGGTTTCATCTGTGGGCATGGAAGGAGATTAATTAAATAAGGAAATAAAGAAAGGTGGATCAATAATGAAGAAGCTGAAGGAGTGATAACTTGAAAAGTTAAACGAAACACAAAACAAATATGAAGCATGGGTGAGAACGAGTAATACAAAACAGAAAGAAACACATGATAACTGTTGGATAAATGAATGGCGAAAGAAAACCAAGTAAACGACACGACGATTACCGATTACATTAAATTAAGATAATTTTACAAAATAGTTCCCCATGGCGGATCGCGACGATTTTGATATCGATGGATTCCTCTTACTCTCAACCATTAAAATATTCCTCTTAGCCCGTACTTTTAAAACCTTTCGCCAGGGCTGGCGAAAGATTTCGCCGGGCGATCCGGAATTTCGTACTATTAAAATCATGCCTGGCGAACGTTCGCCAGGGCTGGCGAAAGATCATATTGGAACAGCCTGGCGAAGCAAAGGCGCGAGAGCTGTTTGAATACCATTTTCTTGCTTTCAAGTTATAAATTAGTAACATATTTGTGTATGATATGATGTAGGAATCACATTGAAATTCTACAATATCTTAAAATCATTATTTATTATGAGATAACGTACATACGTATTTTTTTTCAAGACCTTCGATGTTTCAGTCAAGAGCTCAAGACATCAGCTGTTTTCCTACCCCCCTACCACTACCCCCCACCACCGAGATGACTTATTTATATTTAGGTTGTTATTTTGGTTGTAAGGATAATGTTCTTTTCACAAATGTTACCAGAAGTGTTTTTATGGCGGCATGTTTACTTTTGGCTATAGAAACATAGCTATAGTGCTCCACCGCTCTATAATGAGGCGTCTCTAATGATACCCTTGTAGGCCTATAGTTCAATATCTTATATCAGTTAGGAATAGTAAAATAATAATTTTAAACTCTTTTGTTAAAGTATAGAGTTATTTTTTGTATAAAAGTATAAAGTTGATATAGTATAGTATAAAGTACTTTTAAAACCTTTCGCCAATGCTGGCGTTCACCTGGCGAAGCTTCGCCAGGCGAACATCTGAGTGAGGGAGGCCTTACTTTTAAACTAAGGCAGGTGTTCGCCAGGCCTAGCGAACGAAAGGGATCGCCAGGCGCTAACATCTTGGATTCCTGATAAATCTAGCGCTTCGGCGAATGAAAAAAACGCGAGAAAAAGCAAAAGGTTTTAAAAGTACGGGCCATAAAGTTAACCTTGTTATAGTATAAAGTGTAGTATAGCATAAACTATAAAGTTAATTTTGTTATAGTATAAAGATATTTTCAACTTCTTTGTTATAGCATAAAGTTAAATTTTAACTCCTTTGTTATAATATAAAGTGAGACTATTGTGGAAACAACATTTTCGTCTTCTCTCGAGGTTAATAATTAAGTTTAGGTTATGTTATGTGCACTGCAGATGTAAACAAATTTGCGCTAGATTTAGCGGGAATGCAAGATGTTAGCGCCTGGCGAACGTTGGGTTTAAAAGTAAGGCCTCCCTCACTCAAAGGTTCGCCTGGCGAAGCTTCGCCATGTGAACGCCAGCACTGGCGAAGGTTTTAAAAGTACGGGCCTTACTCTCAACCATTCAAATATTCAAAATAATTGAGCGGACCCCCCCCCCCAGTAACGACAACCTTGACCTCAATAACAGGGAAGAGTTTAGAAGGTACCAGGGAAATTACGGGGTAAAATATAAAGAATATACACGGAATCGGTCCCTACAATGTCACATGCAGGGTCTGTCCTCCGCCCAGGGAAACGAAGAATCCTCCTCCAACAGAAGAGCGTCGGACAGTCGGCATCGGGCGTCGTACGCTCTGGTCGTGAATACAGATAGGTTTAGTAGTATAACAGAAAAAATCCTACAGGTTAATTACCCTTTACCAAGGATCTTAATCCATAATAATAATCATTAGGGTATTTTGTTATCATCTAGTACCAACTGAATCAAACCTACCCTTATATATATGTTTTGTTAGTTGACAAAATTCCTCAAAAGGGTAATACTATATTACTCATATCTCTCGGTCATGTATATTGAAAAGCACTTCTGGAAACAACACAATTGCCTTTCACAATAAATTGGTTGCAGACAGCCGAATTTTATTCCGTCAACCTTAGCCCAAGGATAAGGATAAGCCGGATATGTGAAGCTGAACCTCGCCTTGCCTATACAGTGAACCCTCGCTATAACGCGGTTCACCTTTCGCGTTCTCGCTGCTTCACGGATTTGCATTGTGTTCTGCATTCTGATTGGCTAAACAGTCTCTCCGCTTCTCTACCTGTGTGTCAATAACGTTACGGTTTAATATGTACATGTACGTACAACAGCTTGCAAATTTTGCAAAGTTTGCAAATTTTCTCTAAAACCCATGAAGCATTCAGTTCGTATTGATGATTAAAATTATTATTTTACAGTACAGCAGTTATTTGTAAAAAAACGTTTATACAGTACTTTTATTTGTTAAACAAATGCTTGGGCCTGTAAAAGGTTTTGTTCTTTGGTTTCAAAGTATTGTAGAGTATTTCATTGTATAATAATTGTAAAAAAATAAAGGTTACTACTTCACGGATTTCGCCTATCACGGGTTCTTTTTGGAACATAACCCCCGCGAAAAACGAGGGTTCACTGTACTTATAAAGCGCCCGGCTTGTCCTAATTAGTGTCAGCCAACCTCACCTTTAACTACACAGTAGAGCTGCACTCATTTCCGTAGCTCTTTTTCTGCGCATTTATATTGGTTATCGTCCAAGTTGTGACTGGCGAACATCACAAGTTTTTTCTTTGTTTACAATGAGAGGGGAAACTAGGGTAAATTTTCAAATCACGAAAATATTAATTTCGCTTTTGATTTAAAAATGTAATTTGCTCTTTTTGTCAGTAAAGTAAACATGGAAGTCGCATAATGATACTCATCCGTTAATATGTTCTGATTTTATTCTGCTTAAAACCCTGTTTAAGCTCAAATTTATAATTACCGAAGCATTGCCTATCGAGTGTCATTTGTTTTCTGAAAAAGTAGACGAATTTCCCTAAAATTACATCGCTTAACTGCCATGACACCTATGGAAATTCCGCTTATTTAACGAATGCGCTGAATAACTACAGTACTCGAATTGTGATTGGCAGTCAGCAACAGAAGTATTTAGGTCCGCAAGCCAGCAAATTACATTTTACTTGTTGGAATTTCTTTTGTAAATTCAAAGTATTTCAAAATAATGATTGTGCGAATTGTGTATTAATACTGACATCAATAACAAAAGAATTTTCTTCCACCTACACTTTTAACAAAAAGTCATCAGTATATAAGAATATGTTCATCAGTACACAAATGTTTGATGAATTTGTAGCTGAATAATCAGTATACAATAATGTTTGATCAGTTGGTAGTTGAATAATTTTGAAAAATTTAATTACTTCATAATATTTCTACTCATAGACATAATGAGTGAAAATTGTAATGTGATGGATTATTAACAGTAATAGAATTAGTGGAACTAATAAAATTCAATACAGTGGAAAATAGAAAGTCAACACACTGGGCCCTTTTAGTAGCGCAACGAAAGTCCCAACGCATTGGCGGATATGACGTCATGGCTTAGGACCCACCTCTCCAATCGTCAATAATTGAGATATTTCTTTAAATTGAAATGTTTGTGATACACTAGGGAACAGATTATAAAGACAATGCATGATAACACCATAAGATATAATTTTACCAAAGATTTGAGGTTTAGTGATAAGATCAGACGAGGGGCTTAGAATGTGAGCGGTGACAGCGAGGTATATTTTCGTCATTTAGCGGTGACTATGAGGCCGCTGCAGCTTAAACTATGTTGTAACCCATTCTAATTTTTCCGCTCTATAAGATAGCCGTGTCCATTCCCCACTATCTACGCGCGCAGCTGTAAGTAACTTAAACCGCAGCTTGTTCATAGAGTGACAACACGATAAGACCTTAACCTTATAAAGGCAATCCGATATGTTACCGAGGCCTAAGGTATGAGTTCGGTTGTGTCCCTTCCCTTAGGAAATGTATTCCCGGCAGCTACTGTTCATTAGGGCATTTGCTTGTTATTTCATTCGATTATTATCATTGTGGCTAATTACTTATATTTCCTTTATAATGTTCATTGTCAAAATAAGTTGTAAGTTCCCAAATCATGCTTCTATTATTACGAAAGGTTGAGTGAGAAGTTGACACATATTGTGTTGAAATTACTGATCTATAGAAAGATGCATTTAGCTCGTTTTCAAATGCGACCGAGAAAACCTGTATATACCTAGCATATCTTATAAACAGTATTTGTGTTTAACATACAAACTTCATATCCTACTTATTTCCAAATGATGCATAAAAATATCCAAAGTTAACTATTACTTATAGTCTTATAGCACGTTAAAAAGCCCACACGTTATTTACCCATTGCTAGGATCTTAAACAGTAGTAATAATTGTGTCTCACAACAACTGACCCACAACTACCCGTTTATACATGTTACTTGGGTGACGCAGTTCCTCAAAAGGTAAGACTATATTACTTATATGTCTCTTAAATAAGTTAAATATCACTTCAGGAAACAACACGACTGCCTTTCACAATACCTTGTTCGCAGAGAGCCGAATGTTGCACCTACAACCTCCACCCAACCTCACTTGTCACTACACTGTTGGGCTGCTCATTTCCGTGCCTATTTTCCGCGCATTTTCACTGGTTATCGTCCAGCGTTGTGATTGGCTAACGCGGCATGTCTTTTCTTTGTTTACTTTGATGAGTGGGCAAACTAGGGTAAATTTTCAAATCACAACAATATTACTTTCACTTATGATAACGAAATGTAATCGTCATATACTCTGCTTGACAGTGAAGGAAACATGAAAACCATGTAATAATACTCATTCATTATGTGATTTTTTTTTGTATTTTGCTTAAAACACCTTATTTAAGCTCAGATCTATAGCTACCGAAGCATTGCCGTCAGTTCAACAACTTTTCGAAAACGCTATCGACTGTCATATGATTTCAGGAAGTAGAAAATTTTCCACTAAATTTACAGCGCTAATTTAGACCAGCCTCTCTATACTGACACCATCCAGTTGAAATACTGATTCTTGTTCACCGAAAGCGCTGGTTGGTTACAGTACTCGTGTTGTGATTGACTGCCAACGACAGGAAATGGATTGAGGGAGAAACTATGATCTGGTTGTTAACAAGTAAAATGCTTTTGATTTGTCATGATATTTCTTGTAAATTTAAAATATTGTAAACAAATCTGAATATTGGAATTATTTAATATTACTGATATCAATAACATAATACCTTTTCAATCACAATATCTAATCATAATAATGCTGAACTTAACAAAGTCATCAGTTTATACGAATACATACTTTTTTTAAACACCATCATGTGTGTCGACGACCATTTTGGTACAAATTTTTAAATAAATGAAACAGGGTAGGTATGACATGAGAAATCAAGTACCATCTGTGTAATATATTTAAGACTGAACGAAGTGCCTCATAAAATATACGAGATGCTTGGTTATTACTGTTAATGGAATGATACTGTGATAGTGTAAGAGTAATATCAGTGGGAACATTACAGTAGAACAAGGAGTTTTAGAATTCAAGTTTACATTTTTATGATTATACAGGAATTGGTAAATTCGAATCTCTCCCGGTAATTCCCCAGTAACTTTCATCAGAAAAAAAATCAGCATCCAATGTAAAAAAATAAAAAGTCCTCATTTGACCAAGAATGCTTTCATGACTAGTGACAACCCACATAATACTATCTGTACGTCGTCACAAATTTCTATAAGCACATATATCTATATAGCTATCAACATCTATATCAGCATCTTTCTATCAACATAGTTTATATTTATGTACACGCATTTATCTATCCACAAAAACACCCATGTACATCCTTCTGTCAACGCATGCGTGTTCGTTTAACTGTCCACACATACATATATTTGTGTGTGTATACATATGTATATGTTCCACATACGAAATACTATTTAGTTAATTATAATACAAAATAATACAAAAATAATAACAGGGTTTGGTAATTCAGAAAATCGTCTTATTTTTATTTTGAAAAATGCTTCGTTCTAGTTTGTTTTTTAAAAAATCCCCTTTAGAACTGTTACTTCCTACGCATCCGCTCGCTCACACGCATATAATGACGTTATTTATCTAATCTTCACACACACACACGCATATATATATATATATATATATATATATATATATATATATATATATATTATATATATATATGTGTGTGTGTGTGTGTGTGTGTGTGTGTGTGTGTGTGTTGTGAGGCTACATCTCTCTATCCATTGGCGTATCTAATCTCTTTACACATCTATCTATATTCATTTATTTTTTCAACACCTACACAAACAGACGCGCTTGTACACACACACACACGTGTGTGTGTGTGTAGTTGTATATATATACATATATGTATATTTACATATATATACATACATATGTGTATTTACATATATTTATATATATATTATATATATATATATATATATATACTATATATATATTGTAAGCAAGATATCTGGATTTTTTGGATATCGATCGTAATCGTAATCGTTCGACTTCGTCCTCCCATCTTTCAAGACCCGAGACTGATGTCCACAAACGTTGCTGTGAATTCTATAATTAACGTAAAATGTAAAAGGTAGAACTGGGAAATGTATACACAGCTTCATTGATATAGGAAAGATTATCATCATCTAATAGGTGCATGCGTTGAATATTAGATCCAGTTATTTATTCTGATCAAACTGGTAGTTTCATTATGTTTACGTAATCGATGCTTCCACCCATATGTCCCGTACTTGAGCCGCTTTGTAGTCACAGCGTCAACAGTTTAGTTCCTGTGAGTACAGAGGTAGCACGAGTTAATGTGGACATGACTTACGGTTGATATGCAGTTCTTTACCGTGAGGTTTTAGGGCGTAAATTCTCTTCTTTATATACGAACACATTCGAGTCGTTCACGCGAATGTGCTCGGCAAACCTAGAATACCTTGTGTTAAATAATCTCAGACTACCCATCTACCTATCCATTTATTTGTCTTTTCTCTCTCTCTATCTATCTATCTATCTATTCATATTTATTTATCCCTCTATATGTCTGTCTGTGTATGAGTAGATGTTGAACTCTCTATTTATCTATCTGTCTATCTTCTATTTATCTCTGAAGTATCTCTCTCCCTCTCTCTCTCTCTCTCTCTCTCTCTCTCTCTCTCTCTCTCTCTTCTCTCTCTCTCTCTCTCTCTCTCTCTCTCTCTCTCTCTCTCTCTCTCCTTTTCTGTATGTGTTTGTGTAGAAAGATGTATATAGGTGTGTGGAGAAATATAGATAGGTGTGTGGATAGAGTTGTGTAGATGTTCTGTGTATCACAGCCAGATGATTAAGTATTGGTAGCGATAGTGTGTGGAATGATAGTGATATACATTATTGCTGCTAGGTATAAACATGTTTATATATGCATGCATATGTTTTATGTGTAGAAAAAGAATAAAGCCGCACGGGTAACCAACTGTACATCAGCCCTAAGATATACATGTTCACATCTCTTGTTACGTCACGAATACAGAACCTATACATTACAGGAGATATGAGTGTAAGCATCGAGTACATAAACATAATGCGACTACGAATTTGATTAGAATTTATTATTGGATCTAACAGTCAAATCATATGAACACTGAGATACCAGTTTGAGGCTTTTAGCAACAGTTTGTCAAAATTCGTGCGTTTCATTGTAATGCTTTATATAATTCGCCTGTGTCTCTGTCCCTATCTGTCTCTCTTGTTCCTTCTTTCTCCTTTAGCCCTCTCTCACTCCCTCTCTATGTGTGTAGAAAGATGGATGTATAGAGGTGTGGAGAGATGTAGATACGTGTGTGGATAAAGATGTGTACCTTTGTGTGGGTGGATGTGTATCACAGACATGTTTGTATTGATAACGATAGTGTGTGGAAAATATTGATATACATTATTATTAATTACTAGGTATAAACGTATATATATACTTACATCTCGGGGCTGTTTCACTCAATGAAATCAAACGAATTACCGGATAATTAGAAATCTGGTCCCAACTATAAAACAGCCTCACAATACTGACACCACCCCGTGGAAATTCCGATTCTTACTAACCAACAGTACTCGTGCTGTGGTTGGCTGTCAGTACAATGTATTGAGGGAACTATGGCGTGTGCATAAGGAAGCAAAATTCGTTTATTTTTTTAAAGATAATTTTTGCAAATTCAAAACATTGTAAACAAAATTGAACATGGAAATTGTTGCATGGTTAATGTTAATAACATAAGAATTCCTTTTCAATTACACTATTTACCCACAAAAATATATTAAACTAAGCAAAGTCATCAGTGAACAAGAACATATATATATATATTATTTTATTACGTTAGCTTAAGGTCTGTCATAATTTTAAAAATCGAATGTGAAACCATGGCAAAAGTGAATATAGGTATAGATATATGGATTATGTAGTGTGATTGTGAAATATTAAATACTAATCGAAGTGTCTCACATAAAGTCTGTAAATTCTTAGAGATCTTCAGTTGTCATTATAGTGATACTATCATGATGGTGAATATTAAGAGTAATATGGTTAGTGAAAAAATGCTGTGGAACATAAAGTTAAGATACACGAAACTCATGTTCAGAATTCAAGTTTATAGTTTTATGAGTAATTCCATGTACTTTATTTATAAAAAAAATAAAAAGTTCTGATTTGACAAAAAATGTTTTCAAGACTGATGGCAACCCACATGTATATAGTACCTGTCTATCTATACATCCTCAAACACGTCTATATCTAATCATTTAAACTGTATATAGCTATCTATCCACTCAAACGCTCATCCATTCATGTTGATCCCTCTACCTACGCATCCATCTACTTTTAACTATCCACGCACATGCATGTAGACTTGTTCCTCATAAAAAAAAATCATATCGTTCATATAAGAATTTAGAGATAATAACAGGGTTTGGCAATTTAATAATCGCCAAGTCACTCCATATTTTAAATTATTTAAAAAAATATGATCGCCTCCACATACGCTTTCCATCTAATATCTATATATATACACTTATATATATATATAATATATATATATAATATATATATATATATATATAATAATATATATATAATGTGTGTGTGTGTGTGTGTGTGTGTGTGTGTGTGTGTGTGTGTGTGTGTGTGTGTGCATATGTATATGTACGTATATATAAAGTACATGTGTCTATATGCACATACACATACATATAGACTTGTTCCTCATACAAAAAAATACTATTCAGTCACACATAACAATATAAAAATTATAACACGCTTTGGTTATTCAAAAATCGCCTAGTCATTTCATATTTTGCTTTCTTAGAAAAATGCTACGTTCTAGATAAAATTCTTCCTTTAATCTGTTCCCACCTATGCGCCCGCACGCATACACATTTAATGCCGTGATCTCTCTAAACATCCATACACACACAGATACACACACACCACACACACACACACACACACACACATAGATACACACACACACAGATACACACACACACAGATACACACACAACACACACACCACATACACACACACAGATACACACACAGATACACACACCACACACAGATACACACACACATACACACACACACACACACACACACACACACACACAACACACACACATTATATATATTATATATATATATATATATATATATATATATATATATATATAACATATATAACATTTGTATATATATACATATATAGATATATATATTTTAACTGTGTGTAAGCGTACGTTTATAACCAATAATCAACATCATAATTATATATCAATATCTTCCCATACACTATCGTTATTAAGAACTCAAACATCTGTCTGTAATACGGCATTCACCCACAAAACGCTACATCTCTCTATCCACACACCAATCTACCACGTCTCACTAACAACACTGTATTCCTATCAAACAACCCTTCTGCGGCACTTTAAAAGATTCTTCTCTCCTTTTCCTCAAATAAATAATGGAATAAACAAAAAAAAAAAAAGAAAACACCACAACCCACTTTTTTTGACACTTACGACATTTTACATTGCACAACGTTGTATATACTATGCGTTTTCTAGTTTGTGTGGTACATTATTATTTAAGGTGTATATATATTTATGTATTGTGTATTATTTAATAACACACTTCTATCGTCGCCTAACAGCATATATATATATATTAATACTATATTAGATTAAGAATGTATATTTATATAGGTTTCATATTGATAGTTACTCATATATATTAGCTGTTATTTATTATCCATCCCTCATACTTTATTTTTTTTTTTTTGTCAAGATTCTCCTACCTTTGGTAATGTATTGATGGGTGAATATAATTGGGAGAGTATTGAGTATATATAAATATATTTGATAAATCCAGTAATTATAAAATGATATATAAATGGTAGAAAATAAATAGAAAGGTAATATCTAGTATTAACTTTATTAGTTTATGAGCATATCTAATATGCATATATATGCTACCTCTCAGATAGTTGTCTATATTAATATCGAAGACAAAATAATATATGTAAATTGATAATATATAATAATATAATATTAAATATATAAAATATAACAGAAATTAATATAAATATCCCATCAAAAGTAGTATTGATACTGTGTGTTCGATGATGTGTGTTTGTTGGTGTCAGCTTGTGAGTATGTTGGTGAATGTGTTGTGGCGTGTTGTAACTGGTTTTGTTCATTGTGTGTGTGTGATGTGTTGTTCAGTGGTGGTGGTGGTGTGATGTGATGGAGAATGCCGTAGTGCATTATTACGAAAAGCAAGGCATATGCGTTCGCCTACAATACATATATTATTTAATTACACATTCTCACACTACACATCACACACTAATCAACACAACAATCGACAAACAACATCCAAGCTAAATCACACATATCTATATATTAATAGGTGGATTAAATGTAGGACTGTTTACTAATAAAAATAATAAACATTTATATTTAATATAGAGTCGTAAAAATAAATATTTTAACTGAATTAAACGGGAAACGGTATGTTGAGGATAATATAAATAAACTAATATATGTATAATTAAGGATTAGTACATATATGTATAATTATAAATATTGAAACGGTTTTTATCTACTATTTATATTTACATATTTAGTAATATATATGAGTATTATTTGGAGGTGAGTAAGTAATTAATATTATTATATATATCCACTTAGATTATATAGTAAATATATAATAAAAAATATAAGGGAAATATAGGTAGTCCTTTTATGAGTATATGGGTAAGACAATATTATTTAGATTAATTATTCATTTATGAAAGTTCGCTTTTTGTATTTATATTAATATATGACCTGTCTTTATCGTTTTGATCGCATTATGTACGAATGCGCTCTTTTACTATTAGGTGTAGTAGCTTTTTGGTTACTCTTTCTATGTCGCTGAGCGGCCTGCTCTCTCTCTTTGTTTACGGATTATCTCTCTCTCGCCTCCCACTTCACCATGACTTTTCTTTGTCTCCACTCCTTCTCCCCCCCGCCATTACTCCATCTTCATTATCGTGCTGCTGTCAGAATATACTTGATGTACTCATGACAGATGCTGCTGTGCAGATAGACTCTTTAATGAGATAGCTGTGTTGAATAAGGATCCTCGCTGCATTGCTATAATTTGTAGTGGCTGAGTCAAATGCCTATTACTCACACTCCTCTAGCAGTATCACTTTCGCTGTTCGATATAGTTACAGATAGCTGTCTGCGAATACTTCATCGCTGAGTATACAATTTACTGTATAATTTACCTAAGATTATTACCCTGCACAGTCCAAGTCAATCAATACCATTATTTAAAATGTTATTAAAGATATCCCTGTAAATTCATAATACTACTGTTGAAAAATATTAGATTATTCGCCACCATAATCTTATGAAATATATCATTCCATTGATTATACATTAGCGATTCCATTACTGCCATAATAAATGCCCTTCTTAAACTCTATGACTATGAGACGACTAATAATATCCCGTACTTGAGAGTTTAACAAGGATGACATCACGAGAGAGAATATATTATTGGCTTTACTCTCGTCAGGACTGCCTTAAGTTATTTGTCTTCAGTACAACAAGTGTCCTCATACATAGGATCATTGCATATGTGATCAAATAGTGAACCAGGGGCATTTAATAGGTCAGTAGTACATCTGATCCAATTGCCGTTGGAGGTAACATGTTAATCACGAGGTGTCTAGACGTTCGATTGATGTTATGGTCACATAAACTGATGCCGAAGTTCGATCCTCATATACAGACGCTCTACTATTAATATTTCACTATATAATGAGGCATAGTTTGGTCTGTCATGTATGATATATCATATATGAGTAATTTCTCGAGCGGTAATTAGGTTGTAAAACACACAGTTCACAGTAATTACGAGTACGAAGAGTTAATGGATACAGGTCGTTACGATAGACACTATGTCATATCGTATATCATGAATTTGTCGTATGAGTTAACTTATCGATGCTATATTGAGTGATTTGCCGTATGTCGCCTCCTTTCACCTTATTTGAAAAAATACTATCTCAATGTGAAATTAGACTTTCTGATAGGACAAAAATACTAAAATACTAAAAAGGCTAGTGACAACGCAGACAAAAATCTATACATTTATCTATTTATATATTTATACACTTATACTATAAACATGTATAGCAGTTTCTTTCTAGCAACACAGTCTATATCTATGTACACACACAAACATCTCTATATATTCCTTTACCTACGCATGCATCTACGTTTTTACTATCAACAAACACATGGATGTAGAATTGCTCCTCATACAAATTACTATTCAATTACATACAAGAATGTAAATATAATGACAGGGTTTGTTAATGCAAAAATCGCCTAGTCATATTACATTTTGCTGTACTAGAAAATTGCTTGTCTCTATTTTTTAAAAATTACTCTTAAAACTTTTACCACCTATAAACATATAATATTGTTACGTATCTGAACATCCACACCCACACACACACATATATTCATATATATATTTACATATGTGTGCACATACGTTCATAACCCATAATCAGAAGCCATAATTATATATCAAAATCTTTCCAAACACTATCGCAATCAAGACTCAAACATCTGTCTGTAATACACATCCACCCACACAAAAGCAACATCTCTCTATCCGCACATCAATGTACATCACTCTACACACCTATGAACATTTATCTTTCAACACCAACCCCACCCCCATACACACATACATGCATGCATATGTATTGTCGTGTATATGTATTCTGCGTTGGATGCCGATCAGTAGAATCTTAAGATCGCGCTGCGCGATTTATCGTTCCTAAAATTGCGCAGCAATCTCATGATCGCGCAAGGGCTGTAATTTGTGCAGTGACCACTGTCACTTGGAGCCTGATTCATCTCATTAATCAACCTACAGCATATTCATAAATACACACACACACACACACACACATATAATGTTTATGCTGTAGGCGTAGATAGCTGTTAATGTGTGTGTGCGTGTGTTCTGGAAAGCTGTATCATATTTGCTTTTGGATTTTTTTTTTTTTTTTTTTTTTAGTATTTAGCATAATATGTAGTGATTCTTCACGGGAGGAAATTAAACTTTAGAATATGGTACATCATGCAATTACAAGGTACACTCAGTATTATTTAATTCCTACATTCCTATCCTAGCAGGTGGAACTCGCGTTTCCATCTCTCAGGACCCGAGATTAATGTCCACAAACGTTGCTGTGAATTCTACACTAAACGTAGACCGTAGAAGGTAAAAGTAGAACTGGTAAATGTAAGCTGCTTCAATGGGAATGTTACAATACCTTTATAATTGTGTGACGCTCTACCCTGCCGTGAACACGTGGAGGATTCTCTGTTCAAACTGGGGGGGGGGGAGCCCCCTGCAATGGGAAGTTGCTAGGAATCCAACGGTACCAAAATCGTCCATGTAGGAGCGGCGGAATGAAGATAGAAATTACCACCAAAAATTCGTTTTCAATCCTATTCAATCACAAAAACTTTCTACACTTAATAAGGTCATCAGTAGATAAGAATATATTTTTTTAATTGTGCCATAACTACTCATATCTCCGGTGATTTCTAGTAATTTTGTAGCATAATGCCAAACACAAAAATCAGGGACGATGATATAAATATGGATATGAGTTCGGTACTGAAGTGTCAGTGTGAAGTATTCAGTACTGAACGAAGTGTTTAGTTGTCATCATAATGCTATCACCATGATGAATATTAAGAGCAAAATCATTACTGTAACTCACTTCCGGAATTCTAGGTTACTGATTTATCCCATGTTATACTTTATTAGAAAGAAAAGACAATATTCATTATAAATGTTCAACGAAATTCTGATTTTACAAAAATACTTTATAGGTTAGTGACAACCTACACACACAATATAATATATATGTATAATATATATATATATATATATATATATATATATATATATATATATATATGCATCCACATTTCATATTTTGCTTTATTAGACAATTCTAATTTGTTATAGACCACCTTTAAAACAGTTACTACTTGTGTATCCTCACATTTAAACACATACCGCTAGCTATCTAAGCATCAATACACATACATACTAACATACATACACAAATACATATATAAATATGTATTATTATATATATATATTTTATTTATACATGTAAGAATATCTTTATATCCAGTAATCAATAACCATGCTTATCACAATCTATCCATACACTATCGCCATCAAGACTAAATAATCTGTCTGTAATACACATCCACGCATACATAGCTACTATTTCTATCCACACATTTTCCTGTCTACATAACTATATACATCAATCTTTCCACCCCCACAGCCCCCTCCCCCCACATACATATACATATATGTACATACACACGCACACACATTGTATATATATATTATATATATATATATATATATATATATATAATATATATATACATATATGTATATATATATATACTATATATATACACTCACACACACACACACACACACACACACACACACACAGCAAACACACACACAACACATATATATATATATACGTATATATATATATATATATATATATACTACTATACTATATGAATATAATATATTACATACATACATATACGTACAGTATATACATATATATAATACATATATTATACAATAATATATACACTCATACTATACCTTCTTACCATATGACTCAGTATATATGAAGATATCATTTCATTTGGTTATTATTGTAGCTTTTGTCTTAGGGTATTTAATTATTAATGTCTCATATATGTATGTCTGCATTATTGACTATATTATTCGCTATGTTATGTGTTCTCGGGCGGGTGGTATTTATGTACACAAACACAGCACCCACCGACATGATGTGCATGTTTGGAGCACACACATCGTTCGAGTCCAGTGTTGTTTTCTAGGCTTGGGCGGGCGGGCATGCTACATATATATGTTCATTATATCTTGAGTGGAGTGAGTGAGGCCGACTTATATAAATAGTTATGTACTCAGATAATGGCTGAATGACGCTATTGAAGTATATCATTTAGATAATATAGCTCTTAGTGTTTACCCGCTGTGCGTGTTACTGTATATTGATATTACCCAGCGTACATAACATCGTAGATCGGATGACCTAGAAAGGAAATCTTGAAAAAAAAAGAATTCCGCACGACGATCACATCACACAATTCTATGATGCCACAATATCAGACCGATCAGCACAGCATCACATTTCGACCAAACACTATCATTGCTACAGCGAGCCTGTGGCGACGTAGAACATGCAGTTTAGAAGCCAAGGGACTTCACTTCCGGGATTGCCGCTACTATCAGATGCGCCGCGCTGGGTGCGTGAAGGCGAAATCTCCCTCAGCAGGATGACAAGAAGTCAAGTGAGATTATAAGGCCTGACAGATTCAAGTTAAATATGAAGGGAGATTGCGTCAAACAGTCAACACAGCACACTACACGACACACGAATCACTACAGTCATGATCTATACAGTCAGAATGAGATAATCTATAATCTAGATCAGTGAGTATAGAGCACGTAGTGAGTATGTGCCTGCCATGAGACATACGCACACAGCCACGTGCTGATATCTTATTATCACTAGATAGTGGATAGTGTTGTTAGTGGTATATGTAGTGAATGTTAGCTACACTTTTAAAGCGCGAGATAAGAGACGGTTCCACTCGATTAAAGCTGTATGATGGATGTAGCCGTGTTGCGCATAGTGCAGTTATAGCGAGAAGAAGGCAGGAAGGGGCAGCTTGAAATACTGCTCATCAATTGTTACTTAGTGTAATGATTATTGATCCTATTTAATCATATAAACAAGACATGAAGTAACACATTCTGATAAAGATTTTATCACCATGGTTTTCTGATAAGTCTCTTTACACCCATCGCCTACGAGCAATCACTTGTATTGCTTTTCTTTCATTCGCAATACAGAGGTACAAACTGCAAGTGTAATAATTTAGACTTGGACGCGAACACGCGAGACGACGAGAGTTTAATATTTTAGTTATACTCGATGAGGATATATGCATTGTGGCACGGGGCTTCACTACGAGGTCGTACAGTCTCACGGACGTGTTTCACTACGAGACGAGCCATGTGCCCTCTCTTAATATAAATACTTCTCGATATAATTGTGAATAACATACTACATATAATGCATGACATTGATAATTGGGTAATCAGTAGTCAGATCTCCAGATTAGATTACTATCAATCATTCAAAATTCACTTCTTTCATATTATATATCTTATCTACATCACAAAAAATCTCATAACTACAAAGTCATCAAGTAGCCAAGCTTATACTATTTGCTTAATATTTTTTCTAAGATATGTTGGTACTCTCAGTCCATCGTCACTTTTCCAGTAATTGCAAACCTTAAGTGAAACTAACAAAATATTTAATTCTACAGCTGCGGATATGAGGTACAACACAGTAATGTCATTGTGAAATATTCAATACTGTCTACAAATTCTTCGAGATGTTGGTCATCAATCTAATTATAGTGATATGATGGTGAATATTAAGAGCAATATTAATGGAAAGTAGAAAGTAACATACACGAAATACTCAGTATTAAAGAATACAGCTTTATGGGTAATTTTATGTAATACTTTATTAGGAAAATTTCTGATTTGACAAAGAATATTCTGAAGGCACCCCATACACATGAAATACCCATCTATATATCCACATTTCACTTTTTGCTTTATTAGAAAATTACTACGTTCCAGTTAAAAATCATTTTTAAAACAGTTACTACTTGTACACCCTTACACCTACACTCACCGCTAGCTATTTAAACAACACATGCACATTTATATATGTATATATTATACACACACCCACACACACACACACACAACACACACACCACACACACATATATATATATATATATATATATATATATATATATATATATATATATATATGTGTGTGTGTGTGTGTGTGTGTGTGTGTGTGTGTGTGTGTGTGTGTGTGTGTATGTGTGTGTATATACTGTATACATATAAATATAAATATATGTGTGTACATATATATATATATGTAAATAAACATATATGTATGTATACACACGCGCGCGCGCACACACGCACATGCATATATGAGAATATGTTTATATCCAGAAATCAACCATGTATATCACTTTCATTCCACATACACTACCGCTATATCCAACCACACAAAGCTACACCTACCTATCCACACACTTATCTACATATCCACCAATCTATATACATCAGTCTTTCAAACAAACACACGCACATATGTATATATACACACATGTGTATGTATACATATTTATATATATATACACACAGATATGTATGTATGTTTATGTGTGTGCTGCAGGCGGAGATAGCGTTTAATGTTAGATATATGTGTACGTGTACTTGCGTTACAAAGCGGCTGCTTCGAAAAGCTGCATCAAATTTGCTTTTAGATTTTGTCCGTTCTTCAGCACAACATGCAGTCTGACATTTCACTGGAGAAAATTAAATGAAAGAATATGGTACCTTCTTCATGACATTACAAGATGCACTTTGTAACATTATGTAATTCCCACATTCCTATCCTAACAGGTGCATCTCTTCCTCCCATCTTGGAAGACTCGAGACTGATGCCCAAGAGAACTGCTGCGAACAATGTCTATAGACCTTGGCTGCGATTCTACACTGAACGTAGAATGTGAAAGGTATCAGTGCTATTAGTCGCCTTTTAACGAGAAGAATGTTACTCTACACTAACACTCCCAGCGTGTTTTTCTTCACTCCTCATTGCCAGATTTTACTACTTTCGTTAACAGGCGGAATTCTTGACAAAGGTAGCACTCCTACCCATCCCTCACCAGTTCTCGTTCACTTGGGCTGAAAAGCACTGCCATTTAAATACAAGTTTTCACTCTACCTTCTATGACCAAAGAGAGCTGACTGGAGCCTTCTCACTTCTGCCGAGCCTCGTACAGCACTGAAGCTCTTTGGTAACCCCGACTCTGTCCACCGAATGCGTTGACTGACTGCCACGGTTGATAGGATTTTCTTCATTTGTTTGAGAAAATAGAAAGGAAATAGAGAGAGCAACTAAAGACTGTGTAAACCAGTAAAGAGTCAGTCTTTAAAGATATCTATACTACAACCAATTATTTTTTATTAAGTTAATGAAACTGCAAACCATAACAAATTTCTTTTATTGTACGGAGGAGTAAATAAGCTTTAGTTTATGAAATCGAAACACCGACAGTGCCTCCTTGAATAAAGACCACTTCACGAATACGCAACAGTGTACCGACAACGTCATCTAAATGTAACAAAAATACCGAAACTGACAGCCCTCTATTATCCCGGGATGATGACCTTGGGACGATGACCTTGCCCGCTGCTTTCACCGAGGCACGTTTTCTGTTTCGTTTCTTGAACGTGACATAAACATTCATCCGTCTGCTGTGTCAGTTTTCATGGAGTTTCTTGGGATAATTAACAAATTGAAAAACAAGATATTAAACCACTATATGGTAAAATATTTTTCTTAAGTGCCAGCATGTATATGTACAAACGCGGTGTAGAGGGAGTAGACTTCCAATAAGGAAAAGCAAAAATAATTGGAATTAAAAGAAAGTGTTATTCGCGCGCGTGCGTATGTATGTGTGTGTGTGTGTGTGTGTGTGTGTGTGTGTGTGTGTGTGTGTGTGTGTGTTGATTGCATGGAGTGAGAAAGAGAGAGAGGGAGGGGGGGAGAGATTTTTTCATCGTTAACTAATCACCAAAGTTAATATATATCTAAGACTGGTGATGGTCTTTTTGTAAATGAAACCTAAACCTGAAGAATCTGACCTTACCACCGACAGGGCGAAACATTCTAATATACTTTTCTCTTATGGAACTTCTTTCGCAAACTAATCATAAGGGTAATAGAGGCGATGTAAAGCTTCAGATTCACAGAAAATAAAAATTCGAAAAAGCGACGAAATAATGAACGGGTTAGTAATCGTGACGTGATGCTAGATGATAATCACATGACAAATGCTTTTCTCTTATGGAACTTATGGTAGTAGAGGCGATGTAAAGCAGCTGGACTCAAGGGAAGTCATTTGAAACTGAGATGATTTCCATCTTGGCTCGGCAGTGTGCAAGGTGGTGGGACAAGGGTTTCGCCCTTAACATGTAACATATCATGGCAATAACGAAAAAGACCGTCGGATGGTGGTCGTAATCAAGGTCTGTAGTTATTTAGATGACGATGACTCGCGATGACTCTTGGGATGACTATTCTGGGTTAATTGGTTAAGGTTAGAAATTAACGGTGTAAGATCCAAATAAGTTTTTCCTGCGCTCTATACTGCCAAAACATACGAAGTGAAGATTTTCCAGATGTCGTGGACGACTTCGCAAAATACGTCGTCTCACTCTAGGAGGTATAAAAACACTAGATATCTCATCTCAGCTTTATTCTCCCACAAGTATATGAATACTTCCCTCTCTGCGTGAAACTGATGACCACGAGGTGGCAACACTCCTGTAGTAGCCGCGTCGTGGTGACATTTTGCTATATATCTTCCTCGGAGACGAGGGGAGAGATTACTTTGATTTGCCATAATCACCCTTGCATCTCCCTCATTTCCTCACCATGAACTTGGGCCGCCTATACTTCGCCGAAGCCCGAGGAACAAGCATTTTATCGTGAGATGCCCGGAAACAGTGTTGCCACACGCTATATATTTCATTTTTATGTGATAAATGTATATCGTTTTTTATTCTTTACTGGCACCTGTCTCACCCTGAAAAGGCAACCTCAAGATAGGCTTTAAACCCCTTTGGATTTTTACATTTTAGAATATTGATAATCTTATTATCTCCATCTTTGTAATACCCGGAAGCTCAATTTATCTTTATTTCTGATGTGTTATTATATTTCTTTATAGTATCTACTTACAACTTTGATATACTAGATTTTATGTATTGATATAGGCTTTACATTGTATCTTTTACGTAAACTTGCTATTTCTTTGCTTTATAAGTCAATAATATTTTTACAAGTATGTTCATTTAACATTTCGAATTGATTTTTAACAATATTCACAATAGAATGAACATCTTTATTTTCTCGCGTAAGAACTGACGTGGGCCTGATGGGTTGTGAGGGAGCCCCGGAAAGGGTCTCCCTTGCCATTGAAGTTAAGTGGTTGTGAAGTTACATTAACAAAGGAGGTGAGGAATTTGACAGTTATTTTTTCGGAGAGTGACCCTCGATGACCCAGTGCCTTGTTTACTAATTTGCTTTTTTCTTTTATATTTTATTGTTTTATGTCAGTTTTGTACTTTTACTGTTTTAAGGGTAGTGAATAATAAGACATTGCAATTAGTAATAGATAACAAAAAAGGTCAATACAGAAAGGAACATGGAACGTCAACATTCACGTAATTCACTCTCAGAATCCAAAGTTATAAGTGAAAATAATAAAAGGAATTGTTAAATCAAAAACTTTCTCAATTGTTTTATGTTTTACTTAAGTAGGAACAAAAATACATCCAGTATAAGAATTCAGGTCATTTGACAAGAATTACTTTCAACAACAGTCAGCGTGCGCCTGCACACATACAAATATTTGTCTATCTATCTATCTATCTGTGTCTAAGCACGCATACAAGTACCTCTATCTATCTATCTATAAGTCTACGCACTCATACAAAAACATCTATCGATCTATGTCTATGCACACATACAAATACCTTTATCTATCTGTAAATCTACGAATGTGTCTAAATACATACATCTATATGTCAACATACACAAACATCTATCTGCATTCACACACATGTATATCTCTATCTACGCATACATCTACATCTGTCTACATACACAAACACACACGCATGCACGTACACGTTTCCCATGCAAAATACTTTCTAGTTACAGTTTAAAATGTAAAAATGATAATGGTTTGATGATGAAAATTCCACCTAGTTGTTTCACAAGTTTTGCTTTAATGGAAACGACGTAATGCTATGCGTTCTACTTTGCTAACGATTACTTTCAGCACTGGCATCACCTGTACGCCCGCACAACTACGAATAATAATACTGTTTCTATCTGGACATCTACGCATATCTATATCTATCAACATACATCTATATCTAGTGGTCAACATCTATGTATATCATCCATACAGTTCTAGTTGTCAATACACAAACATCTATGACATACAAACAAGCACACGAATTTACATCTCTTTGACTTATCTTTCCCTGCACATCTACATCTACTGCACCTTTCCACACACACAGACGCATGCACACACACACACACACACACACACACACACACACACACACAACACACACACACACACACACACACACACACACACACACACACACACACACACACACACACATACACACACACACACACACACACACACACATACACACACACACACACACACGCACACGCACGCACAACGTATATGTTCGCTTGTCTTCCATAAAATATACTATCCACATAATAAAATGTAAACTAACAAAGGGAAAACATAACACATCTACAAACATGTTTACATCCACAATAACAAACCAGGAACAACAAATTCAATTTCATATTTTCTGCCCAATGGTAAATATGAAATAAGATTATAACCCATCAACACAGATCAAAAGCACTGGGAATTTTCGCCAGATTTTTCTTTGGCGTAAACCATAACTTGTTACTGCCCAAGAAATAAATTATGCACTTCATGTATCTTTACTTAATTTTTTGGCACAACCCCAATATCAAGTGTCATTTTTTGAGTAACATTTATCTATCTGTATTTCCAAGTTATTTGTGTTGAATTTTCTGTTTGCTATTTCCAGGTTAATTTGTAAATCCTTGAACAAGGGCGTTAATTATGCATTGTTATTCATCCTTTAACGAATTTTCCCGTTTATCTCCCATAATGAAGGTTCTCTTACTAGTTATAACGTTCCCTGGCCGTCTTTTCTATACAAGACCTGTTTTGACTCTAACATCTAACTTAAAATTGAAATATATCTTCATAAAAGGAGATAATAATAATAATGATGATGATGACGATAATAACAATAATAATAATAATATTTATAATAATGATAACAATAATAATAATAATCAATAATAATAATAATGCCTATTAGTATAACTATGTTGCCAGTTCTGACTTTTATCCCCTGACAAAAACACTCAAGTCTTCTCAGCATTCTATTTAACCTCATTTCCTACGGGTTTAAGGACGCAAATATCTTTATCCCGAAAAACCCATCTAGTTATAAAGCCTTGTTGTTATGCCTTGTTCTTACTCATAGACAAGAACTCAGTCATCAATGCCCTCTGTTTTAACCTCCTTCGGACGTGAAAAAGCCTTATCCTAACATACCCATCCGCTTCTACATCCTTCTAGCTGGTAACCCTTGCCCTCAAAGACAATCCACTCTTCTCTAACCTCCTTTACACACGAAACTCTCAAGACACAAATATCCCAAACATATCCATCCTTCGGCGCTGCATCCTTCTCGTTCCCAAGCTCCTGCCTGGCCCTTATCCGTAGACAGGAACGCCCCAGTCTTCCTTCACTAGATCGGCCGCCCGTTCGCCGATCATGATGGCGGCTGCGTTAGTGTTTCCGGACACCACCAGGGGCATGATGGAGGCGTCCACCACGCGGAGGCCAGTCACGCCCCGCAGTCTGGAGGGAGAGGAGGGGATTTTAGGCGTTTGGTGGGGAGGGAGGGAAGTATGTGGTGGGCCGTGATGACTGTGGTTGTGGTGGATGGTGATGACTGTGGTGGTGGGTGGCGTGGTACGTGGTGATGACTGTGGTGGTGGGTGGCGTGGTACGTGGTGGAAACGTGGTGATGACTGTGGTGGTGGGTGGCGTGTAGGTGATGACGTGGGTGGGTGGTGAACGTGATGACTGGTGGCGTGGGTGGTGATGACGTGGTAGGTGATGACGGTGATGGTAACTGATGACTGTGGTGGTGGCCGGTGATGACTGTGGTGGTGGGTGGTGTGGTTGGTTGATGACTGGTGGTGGGTGGTGTGGTTGTGGTGTGGTGACTGGTGGTGGGTGATGTGGTTGCGGTGATGAGTAGGTGTTGATGACTGTGGTGGTGGGTGTGTGGTTGTGGTAAGTGGTGATGACTGGTGGGTGGATGTTGACAGGGGTGATGAAGAGGAGGAAAGGTTTAAATAAATAGTGGGATTAAATCGCGGGCTGAAGGTGAGAAAATTCGATCTGACTCGTGGCGAAGATAGAGGGAATAATAGATAGTGTAGATAATTAGGAGAATGGGGATGAGGTTACATGTACAATAATGAGGAGGTGGTGACTGTGATGGTCGTGATGACGGTGTTGTAGTAAACGAGCATAATGAGGTAGTGGTTACTATGATAACGTGGTGGTGTTGATGGTGATAGTGTAATGACGATAAGGAGGCGGTGATGACGGTAATGGTGACAACAGAATGATAATGAATCAGTGGAGAACATAACAGCAATAATGATGACGACATTAAGCCTAATACCAATAACACACAAGACGAAACAAGAACACAACACAAATCAATCCAAATATGTCAACATATCGCAAGAACAATCAACTAAAATATAACAAAATCAAACAAAAATCAAAACAGCACGAATCTCACCTAAGTCTGTGATCCACTACGCTATAAGGGTCAGATTCGGGTGCCATTTTGCACGTTCCAGCGGGGTGATAGGAAGTGTGGGTGAAGTAACGAACGTAGCATTCCCAATATGCGTCTGAGAAAGGTTTGTTGTGCGCGCATTCTGGCAACAGCTGTTTCGGGAGAGGCGTTGGAAGGAAAAAAAACGTTATTATTATTAGCATTATTATTATTATTAATATTATTATTATAATTACTATTAAAATTATTTTTATACTTATTGTTTTTACTATTATTAGTAGTAGTAGTAGTATTGTTATTTTTATTATTATTGTTATTATTACTATTATTATTACTTTATCATTATTATAAATGTACATTTAAAATGTGTTTTATTTTACTGTTTCGATAGTTTCTTTTTAAATCATGAATATATAAATAGATAAATAAATAAATCATCAGTTAATTTCTTCACCATTTCATCTTTGTCACGAAATATAACATAAGTGTTGGAATATGTTACAAAATCGTGGAATCGCCTACCTTATCGTGGAATTTGGCTCCGTGTTCTTGTCTCAGTGCTGGCGCCGACCCCACCTCCAGCGCGAATTTCACGCCTGAAATAGTCAAAAGTCGGTATTGATGTTAAGAAAAAAGAAAAAAAGAGCATAATTCAATAAAGTAAAAAAAAATGCCATTATTAGACTGAGATATGTGTCTGTTCCGTTGTATCGAGAATATAAACAGTTTGAAAAATATTTGATTTAATGATTTAATAAAGTAAAAGATGTAATTATTAGACTGAGATATGTGTCTGTTCCGTTGCATAGAGAATATTGACACAGTTTGAAAAATATTTGATAACTTTGCATTGTCCTTTTATGAAATATGGTATTGATAATATGATTAATATTAACGGCATTCAGAAATCACTTTGGAATATTGCTCTCACAGGGATTTGTAGATAAATATTAAAAGAAAACAAAAACATTGACAGGAAATAATTAAAACTGTCCAATACATAAATTACAGAAATGCCTCTTACCTAAAATAATAGTAATGATAATGGAATGAAAATTTTGAAAATTAAAAACATAAAGCAAGCGTCTCTTACATACAAAATACAACACCCACACCCACACACAAACACACACACACACACCACAAACACACACACACACACACACACACACACACACAAGAAAACAAAAGAAACTCCAACACACCTCTCACAAGAACAGCCGCGTCGTCAGGGTCGGCGAGGAAGTTGGTGTCGATGAGCGGGTCGGCCAGAGGATCGCGGGACCGGAGTGTAACCGACCCTCTGCTCTTCGGCCGGTTAATGAGGGGCACGAGAGAGAAACCTTCCTTGCCGAGGATCGATTTGTAGAAATTGTGGTACAGCTTTTGAGAGAGAACGGTTGTTAATGGGGTGGGAGGGGGGACTGGTTTATTTTATTTATTTGTGTGTAGGCTTGTTTATCTATTGTTTTATTCTATCTCTTTGTGTATTTGCTTGTTTATCTATTGTTTTATTTTAACTATTTGTGTATTTGCTTGTTTATCTATTGTTTCAGGGTGTGTGGTTATGAAGGGGATGTGATTAGAGTAGGTTATGTGATTGAAGATGCACGTATTTGTTTGTCTGTGTCGGTTTTCTGAATGTCTTGAACTTCTCTGGCGCAGTTTAGTGTGTTTATGTATCTGTGTGAGATAGAAACTGCAATACTAACTTACCCTTCTTTGTACAGATATTCATTCTCATTCTTATTTATTCACAAGTCACAATAATAAGACCCCCTAAAAAATAATAATAAATAGATAAATACACAAACAATACAAAATGGACAGAAGCTAATCGATCTCCCAACAGGAACCTAGGCCTACCGCACCTCCTTCCTGAATCGAAAAGTTCCCGGGAGAACGAGGCCGAAATCTGTCGCCGGGGTCCCTGAGACGAAGGCCAGCTGTATCTCGGGCCAGTATGGGTCTCCGACGGGGGAAGGAGGCCATGCATTGCCCTCTGTGCCCACGGGCGAGGTCCTAAAAGGGAGAAGGCAAGGGAAATGTGATGATTTTCTTAATGGTATGTTTTGGTTATGCATTTGCTTATTGTTATTGTTGATTTTTTTTGTTTATGTACTTAGTTAATGTTATTGTTGATTTTTTGTTTTGTTTATGTATGTACTTCAATATTGTTATTGTTGATTTTTTTTAATGTATTTACTTAATTATTGTTGTTGATTTTTTGTTTTGTTTATGTATTTAATTATTGTTGTTGATTTTTTGTTTTGTTTATGTATGTACTTAAATACTGTTATTGTTATCTTTTGCGAGTGGTTTATTCAGCGAATAGTATGAAAGAGAGAAGCTTGCCGTGTGATCAAGCCATCGGAAAAAGTTGATAGATACAACAATGTTCACAGGACAGGGGGCCTTGTCTGTTCTTGACGTAATCCAGGACGTGCTTGGGGTTGGCGAGGGTCAGGTAGTTGAACGAAGATCCTTTGGTGACAGTCCAAGCGAGTCCCGGGACATTAGGGTGGTCTTGGAGGTTCTGCCCAACCCCGGGGAGATCTACAACCACGGGGATCTGAGAGAAGCGCGAAGAATTGGAATTGGAGACTTATTTGTGTTGGATTTAAAGAACTGCTGTTTGGTTCGTGGGAGAATCGTGCCATGGATAAATCAGGATAGGAGTTTTCAAAGGGGTTTTCTTTGTTGAGCGGTTGATATGAAAGCCGTAAATAGTTTCATTTTTCGACTGGATATTCAAAATTACCAGTTGCCTGATATGTAAAAAAAAAAAAAAAAAAAAAAAAAAAAAAAAAAAAAAAAAAAGTTACGATGAGTTCAAAATAACATTTTTTAATGGCCTTCTTTAGAGCTGCGTTACACAAGGCGAGTCAGACTGTATGAGGCAAATTGTGGAGTTTTTTTTTCCATTTCCACCGCGCGAGGCTAGGCGAGTCAAATTAGTACTCGGTGACTCACTGATTTCATCGATAATGGATCTATTTTCACTCGCTGAAGTACTTGCTTTGCCATGGGTTCGTCGTCGTAGTCGTAAAAATCGAACAAGAAAACGGATTCATGAACTGAACATCAAGAGGCCAGATTTTGGAAACTTCGATCATTTATTCCCTGAACTGCTAAGTCATCCAGAACAAATCATAATTATTTTTTAAGATGGTAAGTGATTTTTTAAAAAGAAAATCGTTTGCCTACTTCATAAATTCATTCAACACGAAAAAGATATACATTAAAATGCAAATGATGATGCCCATGATCAACGCATTTACACAATTCAACCTCAGGTCTGACAGCAACAAGAAACACGAGGCTTACAGCAGATTCTAGAGAAGTTAGTGACATATTGAAAGAATATTTTGTTTCTCAATCTGAGCTCTGAAAGGACA
>NW_020870026.1:1950507-1951528 GCF_003789085.1 Penaeus vannamei
ATACAAAATCATTAAAACAGGAGGAGTAGATATAAGGGTATATATATATAGAAGAGAGAGGGATATCTTCCACTTATTTCCTACCGTCTATCCTATATTATATATCATCTATATTATCACCTTCATATACTTATATTATACCTGTGAATAGAGATGTTGGTGCCCTCTGTTGTGTGTGTGTGCTCGTTGTTGTGTGGTCGTTGTGTGTTCGTTACACCGAGTATATATACTCACTATTACTATACCTAAGTATATCCTACGTTTAAATTCATCTTTAACTGCACTCATGTTATATATATATAAGAGAGAAGTCACGAACGCAGAGAGTCAGAGACGTAAGAGAGAGGAGGAGAGGAGAGAGAGAGACGTGAGAAGTGAAGAAGTGCAGTAAGATGACGCCAAGTTGAGACGAATAGAGAGGGATAGAGTAGCACTGGATTGGTTGTGAGAATCAGAAGAGAGAGCACGAGTGATGCCACGTGGCAGAGACTCGGAGAGTGAAGAGTGAAAGTGAGAGCTGTATAGAAATCGCAGAGAGACGGAGAGAGACGAGCGTGCGCCAGACATTGCAACATTGATTTAATACCCAAAAAACCAACACAATTCCTAAAATAAACGTTTTTTCAGACAGTTAAATCCTCTCATACTAACTTGTTTATGAATCACCCCTAAATTACTCTATGTCCGGCTTTGGTCACCAAAATGTCTCACAACTACACATAAGAACTTGAGACTCTTTACCTGATATTTTAGTCACACGCGTCATTCCATAATCGAGATAACCCTTGGTTCTTAATTTTTCATTTAAAACCATCATGGCTCCTAAACCATATTACACTTTCTTCCTCTGCGCCGTTGATACCCTTCTTAAACCACACAAAATAGCAATCAAACCACCCCTCCCTTCTCCCCACCCCTCCCCCTCAAGGGTAAACACTAACACAGCGAAATCCTTTTCGTTCTTTGTGGTGTATCCGGTATACCCTCCCTTTAGAGAGATATCTCGAAATATCGTTTTGTT
>NW_020870026.1:1951641-1954141 GCF_003789085.1 Penaeus vannamei
GAGAGAGAGAGAGAGAGAGAGAGGAGAGAGTGAGAGTGAGAGTGAGAGAGAGAGAGAGAGAGAGAGAGAGAGAGAGAGAGAGAGGAGAGAGAGAGACATTGCAACATTGATAAAACCCAAAACAAACAATTCTAAAATAACCGTTTCAGAAAGTAAATCCTCTTCATACTACTTAGTTTATGAACACCAAATACTTAGTCCGGTTGTCACCAATGTTCAATACATAAGAACTGACTCTACCTGATATTTTAGCAACGTATTCATAACGAGATACCTTGTTCATTTTCATTAACCATCATGGCTCCTAAACCCTAGCTATATTTCTTCCTCTGGATGAGATACTAAAAATAGCATCAAACCTCAAGGGTAAAACACTACACAGGAAATCCTATCATTAATATGTATCCGGTATATTGATATCGAAATAGTTTGTTTTGAAAGCAATTGCTCCGGTGCGAGTAACAGGTTATTTGGGTTGGAACAAGGTGATTTTGTTATAATGTCATTTAAATTTGTATAGCGTTCTATAGCCTTAAATTTGCATAGCGTTCTATAGCCTTAAATTTGCATAGCGTTCTATAGCCTTAAATTTGTATAGCGTTATATAGCCCAATATCAGGCAGCAACTTGTATGTTAATTCTAGTTAGAGAGTTGTTGAAACTGCACTGCAATCCCTTATTGGAATAAAAGGTTTGTATTTTGTGCTTGACTCATTTCTGTTGTAAGGTCGATTGGTTGGCCTTCGGTATTACCCCGAAATATAGGAGTATGATCGACTTATATTCTCTAAACAGCTGGTGAGACTAAATGCTAAAAGCTAGGTTTGAGATCTACTATGCACAGAAATTGATTACACTGGCCGAACATTCTGACAGTTGACACGTGTATTCTGATCCCACGTAATAACATGGGAAATTTCCGTTTTGTCTACCAGCTGTAAAAATCCCCAGCCAGGTATGGTATTAGGTTGGGCAACACGATTACGACCTACGGGAAAATCCTTTATTTTTCTCATGATAAGGTATTTTGAAGTCTCACCTGTCCCATCACCTCATTTTATGTAATTTCAACTGTATGAACAAAAGAATGTAATAGATCTGAGACTATTCTTCTATGGCTGACAACGGACCTTGCAAATGTGACCTTTTTACTATAACCTTTTCGGTACAGATTATATAACTTTCTGTTCGAATGCCAACCAAAAGGGTAATTCCAGAAAGGAAGATAGCTTTAAGTTCATCTAAATGTCTTTAACAACTGGGAATTAGTCGGAGTTTGGAAACATATTCCGTCACTTCCAACGAAATCTTACACCCTATCTATATAGAAAAGCGGTATGGATGAGAATGAATAAATCCACAACATAATGCCTATGTGATTTGAAGATATAGAATCGAAACAATACCCACACACTGTACGTTCTAACTTCTTCCATTCTCAAACATGATCTCGGAAACAGCTCTTACTTCAACAACTTTAACGATTCATCGCAGACAGCTTCTTCCATTCTCAAACAACTTCTTAGATTCGTCACAAACAATTCTCTCTACTCTTATCGATATAATTTCTTAAATTCATCACAAACATCTCTCTCTATTCTTACGTTACGACAAAACTTCCAACTCAAGGCACCTCTTTCTATTCTTACATTATTGTTAAAAATTCATAGATTCATCTCAACCAACTCTCGACTCTTATCGATATAACTTCTTAGATTCGTCCCAACCAACTCACGGCACCTCTCTCCGTTCTTACATTATCGATAAAACTGCCCGAGGAGTATCGCTGCGGCGTCGTGATGAAGTTCCAGTCGGCCTCTCCTCGGTACAAGGCGCCGTTGAAGGCCGGGACGTGGCTCTCCGGCGGCGGCGTCCCCCGGCCTCGAGCAGGAGGACCCGCCAGCCCGCCACCTCCGAGAGTCGAGCGGCCATCACGCCTCCAGCCGAGCCCGCGCCGACTGTTGAGAGCGAGGGAGGGGGAGAACGATAATTATTATTACTATGATTATCATTACTACTACTACTAATTATCATTATTACCATAGATTATTGCTGTAACGTTATACTTCATTATTTATCTAATCAGTGTTCCTGTCAGTCGAATCTGCACTGACTGTTAAGAAGGAATGAAATGTTTTTGTGTACATGTATTTTTTTAAACATTGTTATAGTAGTGTTATCTGTCACTGATATTATCATAATTTCCGTCAGCATCATTATGATTTTGATCATAATCATTAGTTTAATGATAATGGACAGTTAAAGAAAAACGATTATTATAAATGACCTATTTTACCACCATTCATTCTTATCCTGTATATATATATATATATATATATATATATATATATATATATATATATATATATATATAATATATATACATATATATATTCATTCTCAAGTTAACCATTCAATTACTCAATCTCTCTCACTTACACATTCTCCTTCCCATCTCCCTCCTCCCTATCCTTCCATCCCCACACCTTACCAATAACGA
>NW_020870026.1:1976641-1999141 GCF_003789085.1 Penaeus vannamei
TACATGGATAAGATGGTGACAAGCAAGTAGACAATGTTAAAAGAAGTACGTGTGTGTGTGTGTGACCTCTAGTAAAGACAATTTGATTCGAGGATTTGTGTCTTCTAGGAAATGAAGAGAGAAAGCAGCATTTAAAGTCACGTTTCAGAAAGAAATAATTTGAGGTGTGGGGGAAAAAAGAAAAGTGACGGCTTGACACCAGCACTGCTTCCGGCAACCGCAGCGGTTACAATAACCCACCCTCTCCCATCCCCTAGCCCCACCCACACACGAGCGCAGCCCCTCCCACCCCCTTCCCTCCTGGTGACACCCTCAAGCCTACTCGACGGGGAGGCACGTGGCCTCTGACGCCACAAGCCACAGTGGAATCCCACGGTCACCTACTGACGCAGATACTCATGGTGGGAATCTTGAATGTCATTGCAAAAAGTCATTATTTTACGTACTGTAATTGTGTAGACAAGAGAGAGAGAGAAAAGGAAGACGGAAGTTCTTTACGAATAAGGTTAAGAGAACCAAAATATAGATATTGAGGTTAGACTAAACATGAAAGTACGTTATTCACACAAATATCTCTTGGACAGTCCAGTACAACAGGGGTGTCAAAACTCAATTCCTACAGCGTGGCCGTCATACAAAATATGCAAGCAAGATAAGTAAGACTAGCTCGCAATCACGACAGTAATATGGAAACACAAGAAAAGTGACTTCATTGCGCATCATTGTCTGCTGAAAACTCGTTGAAACAAACAAGCAACAAATGAGTGTTTATTTACCTTAAAACAAGGTAGTTCACCACCACCTCAATACAATGAATGGTTCTTTTTTCTACGGTGATGGAATTCCAATGTTTTATTCAAGGACTTTTTTCTTCTTTTCCTTGTCAGAGCTTTACTGTTGACGCATTACTTAAAATATGTTTGATATTCTTGAAAGAGGAAAGCCTATTTAAAACTTTTCTAACACAATATATGGTCGGAATGACAAATAAACAGCGAGTCACACTTATAAGTATATGTGTTCTCTTGTTTTTCCCTGCGTTGTTTTATTTTAAAATGTCACAGTAGCAAATTCGCGAAATTAAGAGTAATTGAGTAAGAAAGAAAGAAAAAAAATCCAAAATAAATAAATTAATCAGACTTAAGTGTTTACCGATGGGACCCTACAGTCCATAGTTTTGAATGGTAAAACACTTTTTTTCATTTTGTTTGTATTACAGGCTGTGAGTGGCTGAGTCGCCGAACCCCCGCCGCCTTAATAACCATGGGTGTGACCTTATGCAAATTCAGTGTTTATCAGTATATCTAAGAGGAGAGTAGGGTTAGTTCTGTTGACATTTTTTATTGGTTCGATATTTTGTATACTCAGTATATTGTTATCGGATATATACAAATCGTTCTTAAATTGGATTATTATTGTTAGCTTTTAGTGTACTTGTTGTTTAAAACTACCCTTGACTAAAAACATATAAAAAACTTTCAATATCTTCTACTGAATATTTGTAAATATTTGTAAACCGTGTCAAAAATTTTACTGTTAAAACATTTATATTACTATATTTAGGTAATGTGTATATGCGTGTGTTACGGTGTGTAATGGAGACTACATACTAACCGTAACTGGGCTTCATTTCATTAATAATGATAATGATAATGGATTGAATGATGATTATTTTTGTTATAATGTCAAATTATCATATCGTTTTAAAAATAAATAGTACGTACTTATATGTCTAGATATCAAGGAGGATTGACATGTAACTCGTGTAATGGGTTGTTTGAAAAAAAAAATACAATTACTGACTAATCACGTCACATATTGGAATCCTTAATTTTTTGTATATTCAAATTCGAACTGTTTGTCAATAATCTTGTCTTTTAATCTGAACCAAAGAAACCGTTGAATAATGAGATACGACATATATGATAAAAGTATTACTAAAGTCATCAGTAGAGATTTATATAATGTCAATCCAACCTGAATGCCTTTACTAATACCTCATATATGTTTTCTCTTCTGACAGATAATAGTACATTAAACCTTTCTCTTTGCTGTGCCTGTATCACGAAAAATTAGCTCTTATTGCGAATTTGTCCTTTTCCATTTGAGAGAAACGATTGTGTGAGAGGAGAAAGGAAAGTGAGTTATATGGAGGAAAGAAATTTATTAGAGGGAAAAAGTGTAGAAGAAAAAATGTTATGGAATGGAGGAATGGATTGAATACTGATTCATGTGAGCAAGGAAAGAAAACTTGAGAGAGGGGTGTTAACTTACGTTAGCGTGCAAAAAGATCATGTTAATTTATGTGAGAATCCCTTGCTTAGAAGCATTTTTAAGGGGAAAAAAATCAAATATCACTTGAAACTGCTGTTTAGATAGTTACATCAACTGTCATAAAATCGAAATATGTTAATAGTGATAATACTAGTAATAGTAACTGATAATTATGATTATGTGATGATAAAGGTGGTAATGACAATTGTGTAATGATAATGATTACGTTATGATAATCATAATAATATAACGATAATGGCAGCAATGATAAAGATTGTGATACTATCAAGAGAAGAAATCCACTCTCACTGGGTCCTATGCTATTGTTATTATAATGCTTTCCCTTTCCTCGCACTGTATTGATTTATATTTAAAGTTGCTATTATGTTTATTTTTATGTGAATTTTACCATTTCATTGTCACGTGTTTATTATCTTGGGTAATTTTCTATATTACGTCCGCATAACCGATGTCGACGATTTTGGTATCGTTGGATTCCTCTCACTCTGTACAATGCAAATATGTAGGTTTTATTGCACGGAAACCCCCCGTTAGCGACAAACTTGGCCCCGATTGCGGGGGCGACGATGTCGGAGCGGCGGACGCAATATATAAAATTACCCTAATAATATAACCTCACAGTGAAAATAATCATGGTTATTCACATGACTTTCCATTGCAGGGGGCTGCGCCCCCTGCGACTTATTCACTGTATGTCTGAGTCGCCATAAACGTGACGTCACGACCTGCCGCTGACATTCGCCTTGGAAAATGTTTATTCGCTGACTTCATGCGCTCTGCAATATTTTAGCACACATTATTTCCTTTATGGACGGGTTTACTAGAAGCCGGTGAAAGGTGGGAAGGCTAAGTATTGAGCTATCGTAAATGCATTTTTACGTAAGAACTGGATCGTGAATATCACACACACACACACACACACACACACACACACACACACACACACACACACACACACACACACACATATATTGTATATATATATATATATATATATATATTATATTATTATTTATTTATTTATTTATTTAAAAATGCATGTATAACCGTATGTTATAATCAGCCTTGCGTTTTTTTCCTTTTTTTTAATTACTGATGTTTTTTCTATTCTTCCATCCTCTTTTGCAGTTTCTACCATTTTACACTTGCACATCATCTTTCACCAGTCTTTATATTTTATCCTATCCTGTTTAATTGAATGTCTATAAAGACTGTATTAATTTTTTCCGTGTTTTGAATTGATGTTTTATATAAAACCACAAAGTCACACCTTTTAGTCGGATTTCACTGGTTTTGGCTACAAGTGCTACGTTCTCAATTATTGTATTTGATTGTTATGTTTTATTGTTTATATGTGATTTTACGGTCAGAGAAGATTAATCTGTATCCATCCATCCATCTATTTGTCCATCCATTCATCTATTCACCCATCTATTCAACTATCTATTCATCTATCTAGCGAGAGTGTTGGCGAGGAACTAACTTTAAAAGGCAGTATTAGTCAATTAGTGATGATATAGTGATATAGTGGAAAAGACGGAGGGAGGCTTTGATGTCATGTGCCTTGGCTGCTGAGACGGTGGGGGGGGGGGGGGATGAGGAAAGAAGTAAAAGACAAATAAGATGAAATAGATATGAAAATGTGAAAATGAAAGAAAGTAAATAAAGATGAAAATGAATGAGACTGGGTAGCTATTTTCAAAACACTCGGTTTCTATTCACAGTAATGCCGCTGATTCTGCGCTGTACTTAAAACTGGGCTTTACTAGCATAATCCTGCGATCTGTTTGCCAACTACTCTAGTTTTGTTTTATTATCGTTCTTGTTGTCTTTTAAGGGCGAAGAATTTCATTCCAGCTGCCGTTACCCGATGTTACTATTTGCCTTCATTAACAGACGAAATTCTGCGAAACGGAAATACTGATTCAGTTTCATATTAAAAAAAAAAAAAAGAAACAGAAAAGAATTAAAAAAAGAAACAGGAAAGAATAAAAAACAGAAGAATAAAAAAGAAAATAAAAAAGAAACAAAAGAATAAAAAAGAAACAGAAAAGAACAAAAAAGAAACAGAAAATAGTAAAAAAGAAAGACAGCGTAACTGCTCGTGCAGGCGAGTCCTCAGGCGTGGTTATAAATAGTGGGTTTCGGGCCCTGAGGGATCAGCAGGCCGTACGGATGCCCACTGACCTTAATGGGGCATCCCCGTTGGCTGTTACGGCTGGGTAGGCGGGGCTCCCTGGGGACTATAGACAGCTATCCAATACGCAGTGGTAATGGTGATGCTGAAATGATGATGAAATTGATAACAAAACTGATAATGGTGATGATAGTAATGGTAGCGATGATAATGACAATACTAATGATTACAATAATTATTTGATAATGAACATCGAACTAATGCCGACAGTTATGATGGCAATTAAGGCAATAGCAGTGATACTGATAATACAATTAATTATAATCATGATGATAATGATACTGATAAAATAATGGAAGGAAAATAATGATGACACCCTTAGTGATAATGATTTCTATAATGATAACAAAATGATAATGACAATGCTACCACCATTAATGATAATAGTAATAATAATTATGATAATGATAACGCTACTTTTAGAACCTCTAATAATGAAAATAACTATACATGGCAATACTCGCTACTGTCATTATAATTATAATGCTAACAATGGTAATGATATTAAATATTCTGTTAATAACACCAGTAATGTTGATGGCAAATGGAAGTGTAATGATGCTACTTATACTGATAATTACGTTAACAGCAATCATGACAATAATAATAATAATGTGATAATAGTGAAAGTTATAATGAAATGATAATGACCGTAATTACAATATCATTAAAGATCATGATAACATAACAATGATAATGATGGTTATAGTAATGATAAAAATGATGGTTATGATCATGATAATGGCAATCATAAAAATGACGATAAGAATAATGGCACTCCTATTACTTCTGCTAATATATCGATGCTAATGATGATATAACAAATAGGTCCAACAATAACGTTTGTGATGATATTGATATCAGTCATACTAACAATGTGCATACACATGGAATAACCACAATGATCGCAACCATTATGAAAATAATATTAATGATTATAATGATGATCGTGATAAAAATGATAATCATAATAATAAACAATAATGATAATGGTAATGATGGTATAATGGTAATGAGACGACTGTTTTAATGATAACGGTGATAAAGCAGAAAAGTAATAATAGTAATTATTGTGATAATGATTATGAGAATAATGATGATTGTTATGATTATTACCATGAAAAATACAACTACCTTCACTTCTACTAATAGTAATGATAATAAAGATAATAACTAAACATCAACTATAATAATGGCAATGATAACAATAATGAGAACAATAAGCATTATTATCATAATAATGTAAATATGGTAACTAATGATAACAGTAATAATGAGTATTCTCTAGTAAGCAGTAACAATAATCAAAGATTATAATAACAAGTATAGTTACTACCAAGTGCACAATGGTAATGAATAAAATTATGATAACCATAACCATCATAACAAGAAATGGGAGAATGGTAGTTCAAAGGTTAACACCAGTGATAACAAAGAACAAGGTAAATGACCTATGCCGCATTGTTTATGGGGGGTATAGTAGTCGTAGGGTTTGCAGTATGGGTAGGGGTGGGCATTTGTATGGGTTGGTATATGGGTATGGGTAGGGTAGGTACGCGGGTGTGGGGTATGGGTAGGTAAGCGGGTATGGGTAGGTACGCGGGTAGGTGTATGGGCATGGGAGTGGGGTAGGGTAGAGGTAAGGGGTTTTTAAGCATCGTAGTAAACGGCCAACTCGCTCTTGAGAATTTAACCTAGCACGTTACCGGCTTGCCCAACGTTTCAACCTACTGCATTTTCTCTCTCTATTTATTCATCTTTCCCTCTCCCACTCCAACCGTCCTCCATTCGCATTCGACGAAAATCCTCCTCTTTTTTAATATTTGTTTTCTTTCCCTTTCATTCTCAATGCAATAATAAAGAAAAGCTCTCTTTTTCCCTATTGAAGTTTGACTTTGGGAGCGCTTTGTGGCCGGGTCGTCCGCCAAAATAAAGGGTAGTTGGCACCTCGGCCGTTCTCATACCCAAGATCTCGGAGTCGCTGTGATGGAGGCTTCGGCGGGTAGTGCACTTGTTGCTGTGGCTGTGTCATGTGGCGGCGGACAGCGATCGTGCCCGTCTAGCTCTATACCCAGTTTCAGAATCATATGCCCATTTATCCGTTCCCTCCCTTTGAAACTCTAGCCTCCCTTCTGGAGAATAAGGAACATTCAATGCGTGTTTTTTGAGTGATGTGTAGAAAGGTTTTGAGGTGTTGAACGCTCGATCGCTAGGAGTATGTCAGCTCTCATGCACACTCGGGAAAAAGGCTGATGTTTTGATCTCAGTGCAAGAGGGAAGCTGCATCGTAGGATTCTCGGCAGGTAAGCTACGCGCCAGTTGAGAAAGAATGCACCAGCAGAGTTTTGATTTTTTTTTCTTCGTTACATCGCGCGCTATTCTGCTAACTTCTCTTGTGGTATTTAATAAAAGGAAAATGAATTTTCCTTCCCTTCTAAGGAAAGATAAACAAAACGAAAATAAGAAAAAGACCAAAACAAGACCCCAAAAAGAGACATCCAAAGATACCTTCAAATGTACGAACACATTTTTTTTCCATCTTTCCCGTACCCAGAATTTGCACACTTCTCGGCCCTTGAGGAGAGGTGCATTCCACGGCCGAACGGAGACTGGCTTTCCTGCTGTCACGCTGACCTCTGGTCCCTCGGAGCTGACTGACGCTGGCGGTGATTTTCGCGCTGGGTTTTGTTCCATAATGTACTGTTAGGGAGTGGATTTGGAAGCGGCGGGGCTCGCATGCGGAGTTGTGGATGGGTGTGGATTTTTTAAAATAGAAGGTTGCGTGAAGTGTGTGGATCTTCTCTCTTTTTTCGTTTTGTAAGTAGAGGGTTTTATGAAGTGTGTGGATTTTCTTTTCTTTGATTTTTGTAAGTGGAGGGCTTTATGAAGTCACATTTTTGTAAGTGGAGGGCTGTAGTAAATGAATTTTATTGAAAGTGGTGGGGTAAGTGGATTTTTTGTAAGTAGATGAATTATTAGAAGTGGTAGGCTTCGTAGATGGATTCACGAATGGATGGATTATCAGAAGTGGAGAAGGCCATAAATGGACATTCGTAAATGGATGAATTACCAGAAGTCAAGTGGTTCGTATTTGGATATTTGTAAGTGGTTAGATTTTTCCAGAAGTTCAGGTGTTTGTAAATAGATTCATTGCTTAGATCTGTGTAAGTGAATGAATCATAAATGGATCTACAGGCGGATAGAGTTGTGATGGATTTGATATTTTATCATATTATCTACGAATGGATTTATGACTACATTTATAGAAGGATAAATTCATAAATACAATAAATCCATAAATACAATACATGGATTATACAAACGAACAGATCTATATAAACATTTCCAAACATCTTTTCACTGCTGCCACCCCTACCCTCCCGAACCAACCCAAACAAACAAACAAAGCAAGTGTTTGTTTCGCCCAAACCCGTTGATCCAATGCATACGTCATGTTACGTCATGCGCGGCGTCCACTCTCATCCTCGCCTCTTGAACGCAAGTGACAAGTCCACTTTCAGGTTTCTTTGAGCGCTGCGAGAGGCGGGCTTCGCTGCGTTCACCTGTCTGCGTTGTGGGATCTGTGTGCTGCGTTGATATTGTTGATGTTATCACTGTTGTTAGTACTATTGTTATTGTTATTATTATTATTGTTGTTGTTACTATGTGTTGTTATTATTGTTATATTTATTGTTATTGAGATTATTATCGTTATCATTGTTATTATAATCATAGTTATTATTATTATTTTTATCATTATCATTATCGTTATCATTGTTATTATGATTATTGTTATTATTGTTATTTTTATCATTATTATCATTATTGTTATCATTGTTATTATAAGTATTGTTATTGTTATTTTTATCATCATTATCATTATTGTTATCATTGTTATTATATTGTTATTAGTACTGTTATTAGTTTTGTTATGATTATTGTTATTATATTATTACGTCATTATCAGTAATAGTAGTGCCATAATTTTTTACCATCACTTCTGTATTACCATAATTAGTATCATCAGCTTCATCACCATAAACTATCCTCTTTAGAATATGAAAAATAAAAAGGTTAGGAGGTTGATGCACAGTGTACATACGTACACGTGTATTTACACCCATGCATATACATAGATCCATAGAGATAAACTCTCACGCCATGCACACACACACACATACACACACACACACACACACACACACACACACACACACACACACACACACACACACACACCACACACACACACACACACATACGAACACGCATAAACACACACGCACACACACGAAGGGAAGGGCAAGAAAACCACGAATATGCATTTCGTGAAAACACGCGAATATGCCATATGGCATATTCGTGTGTTTCTTGCCCTTCCCTTCGTTGTTCCTGTAGCAATCTGTTCACCATGAGTTCCACACGCATACCCACACAAACACACACACAAACACAAACACACAACACATGCACACACACACACACACACACCACATACAGCGCACACACACACACACACACCACACACACAAACACACACACACACACACACGCACACACACATACACACATATCACACACATACACACACACCACACATACACACATACACCGACACATACACACACCACACACACACACAGACACACACACACAACACACACAACACACACAACCCAACACACACAAATCACGAACATGCACACACACACACACACACACACACACACAACACACACCACAACACACAAAACACACACACACTACACATACACACCGCACACACGCACAAACATAACACACACACACACACATACCCGAACACGAACACATACACACACACGCACACACACACGCGCGCCTCGTGTGTGTGTGTGTGTGTGTGTATGTAAATATATATCTACAAAACATATGTATGATTATCTTTTGTATGTATCTTCTGTTCACCTCAGGACAAGGTTTTTTTTTGTGTGATTTCAACGTTGAATTCCAGCGATTTGTTCGTCTCTTCTCTTCACCTTCCAAATAATGTTCCGCTCTTGGTGTTCAATTTGAATATTCTAATTCAGGGTTTTTCAACATTTTCATGTTAAATACCATCGGGGTTATAAGAACTTCTACCGGAACACTTATGCGCATAGTGTGGTAATGCATGAAATCAAAATAAAGTGGTATTGCAATGTATATTATCTAATAGTTTAAATGCTAATGATCTTGTTAAGCGAGAAACGTATTCATGTTGACAAACGTAGAAAAGGTATGAATGAGAATGATTATCTTTATAATACAAGAGACCCTGTTAAGCATGAAAAATTTAAAACAACTTACTACACATACTAAAGTGAAATTGATTATTACCAATATTGAACTTTGGTGTGATTTCTGTCACTGTTCGGTGCAAAAAAGTAGTGTAAGGGCCACTAGAGGGTCGTACTCCACATTAAGTCGTACTCAGCACTTAAGTTTTCATTTTAAGTAGCGTTGAAAATCCTTATTCACGAAGATATGAAGTAAGTGTTATTAGTAAAGAGTTGTTGAGGTACATCAGGTGATATTTTAGTTTATTTATTGTTGAATTCGGGTTAATTGTATTGTGTTTGGTTCGCTTTTGGAGGGATCTGTGTCCCGGCTTGGTGCTCCAGCGTTTTGGCACCAATGTTGCTGTTTAGACGTGAACAGACATGACACGTCTCGCACATCTCCGTCGCACACGCACTCACTTTCTCTCCCTTTGAAGATTTGAAACTTTTGAATACTTCACACACGCACGCGCACACACACACACGCACACACACACACACACACACACACAAACACAAACACAAACACAAACACACACACGCAAAGGCACGCCCCCCCCCCCCAACGAACTCGAGTAAATGAGCCTCTTAACTCGTGTCTTCCATTATCCATTAATTTTCCTTTGTTCTTTTAGTAGAATGGATGCAATAGAAGTTAACACAGGAAAGAGATTTCACTGCAGCGTAAGAAGTGATCCACACAGTCTCCTCCATTGTTATTTTTCAATTTTTATCGATATTTATACATTTTTATGAATGGAATTGAACTCTATTCTTATTATTTTTACTGTCTTTATGAACTCTTTATCATCGGCATATTTGAGGCTTGTGGAATTCTTATTCTCATGATTATTTTTTCTCAAGACAAAAAATGAAAACGAAAGCTAACCAAATAATCCAAAATAGAATGAATATAAGAAATGAAAGAGAGAAAAAAATAAAGAGAGAAAGAAAACGAAATATATAAGGTAGATACACAAAAAAAAAGAAAAAAGAGAGAAAGAAAAACGGAATATATAAGGTAGATACACAAAAAAAGAGAAAAGAAGTGAGGAAGTTATAAAACTACACATCAATCAGTGAAAGGCAGTTTAATGTTACTCATTTGCTTAACTCTATTGGGTAAAGAAACGTTCCGTTTCCTGTATTTATATGCCCACGTGGAGGGGGTAGGGAGTAGGGGCATGGGTAGAGGCATAGGAAGAGAAGGGGGTAGGGAGTAAGGGCATGTGTGTAGAGGAGGGGGGAGTTAGGGCATGGGTAGAGTAGGGTAGGGGCATATGTAAGGATAGGGGATGTAGAGGAGGGGGGTAGGGGCATAGAGTATCAGAGGGGGAACAGGGGGAGGGGGGAGGGATGGAACGTTGGGGGCAAAGGGGAGGGGAGAAATAGAATGTGATGTAAGGGATAGTTATTTATTTGGAAACAGGGACTTATGGAAAGGGGAAGGTGGTAGGGGGGAAACAAGGGCACGTGGAAGGGTTAAGGGTTGGGGGGAGGGGCAGCAGGGAAGAAGGCAGGGAGTGAGAGTGAGGGCGTAACACTCAGGCGGAAGGAGATGGTGTGTACGTGGAGCCTTGGGTGTGGAAATGTGTTGGTTTTATGACGTGGGTTATTGTTTCTTTGGGGAGGTGGTTAAAGAGAGGAAAGAGGGGGAGGGGAGGAGAGGGAATGAATGAGGGTGATGGAAAGGGGGAAGGGAGTGAGAAACGGAGTGTCTGTGAGAGAGAGAGGGAACAGGGGAGGAAAGAGAGAATAAGGAGGAGTAAGAGAGGGAGAGGGATTAAGAAACGGCGAGGAATTGAAAGAGGGAGGAGGAGTGAAAGAGAGAGAGCGAAAAGAAGGGAAAGAGGGAAATGGACTGAGAATGAGAGGGATTGAGAGTGGAAGTGAGAGTGAGAGAAAATGAGAGGGAGAAGACAAGGGAGTGAGAGAGGGAGATGAAGTGAGACAGGGAGTGAGTGATGAAAGGATAGAGAAGGAGGAAAGAAGGCAGATTAGTGAAGAAGGGAAGGAAGCGTCAAAGGAAGTGAAAGGAGAGATAATTGAGCGGAAGAAGGAAGAGGGAGGAAGGAAGTGTAAAAAGAGAAGGAGGATGAAGTATGGAGGTTTAAAAAAGATGAAAAGAAGATTTAAAAGGAGGGAAGAAGGAAGAGAAGTTATAGTAGAAGGAGAAAGAGAAGAAAAAGAGGAAGATAAGTAAGCGAAGGAAGAGAAGAGAGACATTAAGATGAAGATGAAAAACACAAAACAAAGAGACGAAGAGAAATAAGATACGAGGAGCAAAAGCAGGAAAAAAACAAGATGATAAGAAAGAGCAAAAAAAAAAACAAAGTATAAAATATACAAAATAAAAAAGAACTCAAATACGAGAGAGAGACAGAGTGTGTATGTGTGTGTCTGTGTGTGAGAGAGAGAGAGAGAGAAGAGCTGCCAGACAGAGACAGACAAACAGACAGAGATAGACAAACAGACAGACAAAAGAACGAGAGAAGGGGAAGCCAAGAAAGCCAAAGAGAAAGAGAAGAAGGAGCCAAGAAAGCCAAAGAGAGATAAGAAGGGAGCCAAGCAGGCCCGAGAGCGAGAGAAGAAGGGAGCCAAGCAGGCCAGAGAGAGGGCAGAGGCGAGCTCACCAACCCGCTCCGATGGATTCGCCAGAGCTCCATTGTTCGGTTGATGAGCTTGAGATCAGTGCCGCGTCTGCCTTTCTTCTCTTGTTTTATCTCTTCTCATTATCTTTATCGATTCGTTTATCTTCTCCTTTGATTGGGCGATGGAAATATGTCTGTTGGTGAGGCTTGGGGCGTTGTAGGGAGGGGAGGAGGGGAAAGGGGGTGGGGAGAATGGATGAGAGGGGGGAGTGGAACGAGAGAGGTAAAGGGAAGGGGAGAGAGTGAGGAAAAGAGAGAAAGCGAGGTAAGAGGAGTGTGAGAAGAAGTAGAAGAAGTAGAAGAAGGAGAGAGAGAGAGAGAGAGAATGAATAAAGAAAAATGAAGAGATAGATATAACCCCCCCACCCCAAATAAAAAAAAAGTAAATCGAGCCCACACGCCTACCAATTCTTCACAAAATCTCAAAACATTCCAAACTACCCAATTACCTCCTTAGCCCTTCTAATTCTACAACTCGCCTCACTCACACTCGTCCCTCACATCCCTCACACTAACCTCATCAGGAACCCAAAGTGAGACTCACACAAATACAACACACTGAAGGATATCGTCATACTTACGGAGTTGGGAGGATCCACTGCATTCATACTTTCACTCTCGTGTGTGTGCGGTTTCGAGCCATCCTTCGTGACTGCATATTGTATTATGTATGTATGTATGTATTATGTATGCAAATAAGTACTAAGTCTGTTTGTTTCTCCGTCTGACTGTCTCTCTCTATCTGTCTGCATGTCTATATCTCTGTCTATCTGTTTGCTTATCTATTTTTGTATGTTTGTATAAACAAATAGATTCCAGGATAGATGAGTAGGTGGATAGATAGATAGAGAGCGATAGAGATAGCGATAAAGATAGATTGATAGAGCTAGGGCTATGGTTAGTGATAGACAGGCAGACAGACCGACTGACAAATAGACAGACAGATGGACATACAGACAGACAGATAAATAAACAGATAGACAGGTAAACAGATAAAGAGCAATGGAGATAGAAGTAGAGGTCTATGTCGAGCTAGAGATAAATGAATGTATTGTGCACACACACACACACACACACACACACACACACACACACACACACACACACACATGGAGACATTAAATTAAAGTCGCTCTCTTGCAAATGGAATCACGTTTCATCCCGCGGTTCGAAGCAAATATAATTTTGTTAACGCTGATGTCACCTCTTGATGCTGTCACGCTTGTATTTCTACGGTTATAATTCCCAACACCATTATTACCTCCCTCATACCCAAGTCTTTATCATTAAGACTGAGGAGCCTGAAGTTATTTAAAGAGAATATACATCTATACGATGTTAAAAGAAGAAAAACAATAATCTTTCTCCTTTTCCTCTATTCTTTTTGTGCTCGTTACCCCTAGGTCAACCACAGAGACTCACAATTCGAAATATGATACGCTCGTTATCCCTGGGAAGTTGAAGACGAGTTTTCATTCGCCTCTTGAAGTTATCTTTGTTATTTGACTTCTAACTTCCCCGACATAACATGCCGTGCGTGATTGTGAAGTTATCATTTAAGAGCTAGTTATTGGCAATAACCCATCAGCACTTTCGGGTAATTGGACAATTTAAAAAAGGTGATTTACGCTCCGCAATTCCTGCCTTGGTAATTCACTTAAACTTTTAACCTCGTAAGTTACAACCAGTTTAATAAAGGGGTATTTATTTCATGGTCTTGTAGTTATATGAAACGAAGATTATATGCATCGGGTAATTGCTTTATTAGCTTGTGACGTTTTCTTTTTTCTTTGTTTTCGTTTCTTGCTATTTGAGTCGGGACATTAGTGTTATGAATTATGATTGCGGATTAACAGGGTGGTCGTTTTATGAGGCTGTTAATTGCTAAAATATATTTGATGTTTGTTTTTCCTGTCTTTTGTTATTTGTTAATTCCATTCGTTTTTATTTTTTTTATTTTTTTTATTTTTTTTTTTTTTTTTTTTTTTTTTTGTTGATTCCATCCGTTTCTATTTTATTCGTCTATTTCTTTTATAAGCGACGTATTTCTTTGTTGATTATCATTTGGTCTGACTCGCAGAACAAATTGGCGAGTTTCAATTATGTAAATTATAAATCGCATGTGGTTAGTGTAGAAAACATGAGTCTCATTTGTTCGTCAACCGTCAAAATGTCAACCAACTTATTTTTTTATTTATTATTTTTTTTTCAATCAGCGAATTTAAAAGACAATGATACTGACTTCATTTACGAAACATTATCGCCAATAAAGGAAATGATAAACTTATGAAGACAGTGATTCTACCTCCATTTACGAAACAGCATCGCCATTTTTTTCTAGAACGACCATCGCCATTACAGACGCTCGCTGTTTCATCACTGGCGGCGCCGCAGTCCCTCGGTTTGCAAATGACAATTATTTTGAGCTGCAGTCGCGGCGTGTGAGGAACGCTTCTATTACGGTTGTTGCACTAAACCGTTATTGTTGCATAATCTGGGAATGGAGAGAGGCTGGAGGCTGCGGCAGATATGGGGGGAGGGGGAGGGTGTGTTGACTTTGTGTGTTTGTGGTGTTGTGTGTCGTGTGTGTTGTTTGTGTGTGTGTGTGTGTGTGTGTGTAATATATCAGTGTGTGTGTGCATATCATCTATCAATCTATCCGTTATGTTATTCAATCTTTGCAATGAATATATGAATATGGGTATACGTTATATACCTTCACAAACGGCCAAATAACACGACGAAATTCAGAAACCCCCAAAATAACCTCTTGTCCCCCCCCCCCCTTTAGCACCAAACCTCTGCCTTCCTCCCCCCCTTTACTTACCCACCTCCCTCCTCCCTGACTCCTGTCCCTCCACTCCCCTCCCCTAAGAAAGCGTGAGAGAAGCCGAGTTCCTTCTGTCGCACCTCTCCCCTTCCCCTCTGCCCCTCGTCACTCCCTTTCCCTTCTTCCCCCCCCTTCTCCTTTCCTCCCCTCCCTTCCGCTCTCTCTTTCTCCTCTCCATCCTCTTCCTTCTTTCCCTCTTCTCCCCTTCCTCCCCTCCCTCTACCTCTTCTTTATCCTTCTCATCATCTCATCCTCCCTCTCCTTCCCCCTTTCACTCCTCTTTCCTTTTCCTTCTCCCTCCCTTCTCTCCCCCTCCTCTTTCCCCTTCCCCTCTTTCCCCTTTCTCTTCTTTAACTTCCCCTCCTCCTCCCTTTCTTCTCATCTCACTCCTCCCCTCTCCCCTCCTCCCTCCATCAACCCTTTCCCTCTTCCTTGCTGGCCTCCGCCCCCCTTTCCCCCCCCCCCTTTTCCTCCCCGATACTTCCCTTTCTCCCTCTCTCCCTTTCTCCCCCCCTTCCCCTCTCCTTTCCCCTTCCCCTCTTTCCCCCCTTCCCCTTCTCCTCCCTCCCTTTTCCGTCTCCTCTCCTCCACCTCCCTCCCCTCACCTCCACCGAGTGCGGGTTGTTATAACAGCTCGTAAACGTTTGCAAACGATTTTCCCGATCAGCTGTACCGGTCTTCGCCAAGCACACGAGCAGAAAGGGTGCTTGCCTTGCTTGTCTTGCTTGCCGTGCTTGATATTGTTTTTTTTTTCTGTTTGGTTCCTTTCTGTTCTTTTTTGCTAGATTATTTTTTATTTATGTTTTTCTGTTTCTATGTTTCTTTCCATGCTTGATTTGTCTGGATTTCTGTGTGCGTTTGTGTCTGTGCTTTCTTGCTTTCTTATTTCCTTTCCCCTCATTGCCTTCCTTCGTGCTTACTTTGATTTTCCCCCTTTCTTCATTGCTTGATTTTGTGCTTGTTTTGGGGGCTCATTACCTTGTGCTTGCTTCTTTCTTCACTTTTTGCTTCGTTGTTTGTTTTTACTTTTTCACGGCCTTCTCCATTGCTTAATTACTTGGTTGTTTTGGTGAATTATTCTGTTTCCTTCGTTACTTGATTTCGTGCTTGCTTGGACTCTTTTCCCCGTGCTTTAACGTCATTGCTTTTGTTTATTGTTTTGACTTTTCCTAACCCTGCTTTCTCCATTGCTTGATTTGCTTGCATTGACTGTGTTCTTCCCCGCTTTCTTCATTGCTTTTTTTTTTTTATTTGATTTTTATTTTTTTATTTCTCTCGCTTCCTTCACTGCTTGATTTTTTTGATTTATTCTCCCCTGCTTTCTTCATCGCGACATTTCTTGATTACTTTGCTTGCTTTCTGGCCTCGTCGTCTGTTCCCTCGCTGTCTACCTTTCTTGCTTGCTTGCTTGCTTGCCAGGACCACACAGGATTGCTTTATCTGATGAGGTCCTTGGCCCCACCTGCCTGCCAATCCCCATGACTGCGTTTGCCTGCATGACCGCTGACTCTGCTTGCGAGCTTTTTTGCGTGCTTGCGTATGACTGCTTGCCTTCCTGGCTAATTGCTTTTTTTTTGGGGGGGCGAAGTGGTAAGGAGGTAATGGCTTTTCTATCTATCTATCTGTCTATATGTATATATTTTTTTTTATTCGTATTCTTTTTTTTTTTGTTGTTTTTTGTGTTCGTCTCTTTGTAAATTATATATATTTTTTGTTAAGATAAGAAGATGAAAGAATGAAAAAAAATATACATGAAAGATGGAAAAGGAAATGAAGAGAAAAATGGATAAAGAAGAGGTGATTTAACAGAGAAATTGGTAAGAAAGAGAAGAAATTTAATGAAAAATAAGTAGTTTAAAAGAAAAAAATGTACATGAAAGATTGGAAAAGGAAATAAAGAATAAAAAAAAAATAAAAAATAAAAAATAAAAGAAGGATTAGATCAAAAACGTAAAGAAAGAGTAGAGAAAATTCGAATAAAGGAGGAGGAAGGGGAAAAAGGAAAATTATATACTTAAGAAGACGATTGAGAAAGAAAAAGCCTTTTAAAAAGTGAAAGTTGTTTTCATACATTAACTCAATTACATGTCAGTCAATATAATGAGTCTGTTTATAATACATATGCTTCTCTTTTCCTTTTCCTTTTCGTTTCTTTGATTTATTCTTTTGTCTTACGTCTCATTTATCTTTTTTTCTCATTTATGTATATTCTTTTTCTCATTCTTTATCTCTCTCACTCTTATCTCTCGTTTTTAAATCTATTTATACACTCATTTATCTTTTATCACATTCTTTATCTTTCTCTCTTTTTTAAAAATCTATTTATACACACTACACACACTACACACACACTACGTACACACATTCACACTACCACTACACACACACACTACACACACACTACACCACTATACACACACACAACACTGTACACACACACACTACTCATCTATTCAATTATTTTGTCCTGTCATTTTCTTTCACCCTCTCCTTTAGCTGTTTTCCATCTAATTCCCTTTCATAATCACCCAATTAATAACTGGTCTTCATGCTGTCTTCAAACCGTCAATGTTTCCTATAAGAGAAGACGAAATTGACTCATGTATCAAGAAGATTAGAAGGTTATTGACTTGCGTGATTGGTACAGTGTTAATTGCTCTGGTTAATTGTGATGTTGATTTTGTTGTTGTTGATGTAAGTTTTGAGAGAGATTCCTTCCTTTATTTTTTAGGTTTCATTTATTTTATATAGGGAATTTGTGTGGTTGGTGTGATTTGTTTCCGAGACAAAGTTCGATTTTTTTTTTTTTTTAGATTTCATAATTATGTCTTCGTGTGGGATTTTTTTATTTTTTTTTTTCTTCTTTCTTTTTTTTTTTTAGTTTTTCAAATAATCTCAATTTTTTTTTTTTCTTTCTTTTCTTTTTTTTAGCTTTCACAATATATATCGTGGGGAATTTTTTTCATCTTGATTTTTTTTCTTTTCTTTCTTTTTTGTTTGTGGGATTTTTTTTTTATCTAGTTATTTTTTCTTCTTTCTTTGTCCTCTTTTTTTAAAGCTTTCACAAATATATCTCCGTGTGGGAAATTTTTTCTCGACTTTTTTCTTCTTTTCGTTTTTTTTTTTTCTTTTTTTCTTTTTTTCTCTAGATATTTTTTTCTTTCTTCTTTTCCTCTTTTTTTTACTTTCACAATTATATCTTCGTGTGGGATTTTTCATCTTGATTATTTTTCTTTCTTTCTTTTTTTTTTTTTTAGCTTTCACAATTATATCTTCGTGTGGGAAATTTTTCATCTTGATTATTTTCTTTCTTTCTTTTTCCTCTTTTTTTTTTATTTTCACAATTATATCTTCGTGTGGGAATTTTTCATCTTGATTTTTGTTTCTTTCTTCTTTTTTTTTTTTTTTTTTTTTAGCTTTCACAATTATATCTTCGTGTGGGATTTTTTTCACCTTGATTATTTTCTTTCTTTCTTTTTCCTCTTTTTTTTTAGCTTTCACAATTATATCTTCGTGTGGGAAATTTTTCATCTTGATTATTTTCTTTCTCTCCTTTCGTTTTCAGGCTGGAGGCGAAATATCACCCCGACATCAGCTGATTACTTACCTCCTCCGGCATCCAGATCACGTTCCTCATGATTGCTTTTCGTCTGCAACATCCGCTCCGTTGAAGAATTGCAGAAAAATGGTGTGACGGAGAGAGATAAATAGAAAGAGAGAGGAGAGAGGTAGAGAGGAAGAAGAAGAGAGAGAGAGGTAGAGAGGAAGAAGAAGAAGTGGAGAGAGGTAGAGAAGAAGAAGAGAGAGAGAAGGAGAGAGGTAGAGAGGAAGAAGAAGCAAAAAAGGAGAGTGAATATCTCGATAATTACTAGTGTAAAAGAAAGAGAGAAAGAAAGAGAAGGATAGAGGAAAAGAAGAATAGCAAGGAAGAGTGCAAAATAGAGAGAAGGAGAAGGAGAGGAAAGAAATGAGCAAGAGAGTAAGAATCTCGATAATTACCAGTGTAAAATAGAGAGAAGAAGAAAAAGTGAAAGAAAAAAGAGAGAAAAAAAAGAATCTCTTTAATCACTAGTGTAAAAGTTTCCTTTGCCGATCAAGTGGTTTTGCACCTTGTGACGAGTGAAAGAAGGATCTCATTTGCATAGCAACATGAGACATACTATACCATATGCATCTAACGTGTGATATACTTAAGTGGTTTGTGCAAGTGTCTTGTGTTGCAGATTAAAGTGCAATATTAGATCAGTTATTCTAGAAAAAAAAGAAAGAGATAGAAAGGAAGAAAGAAAGAAAGAAAGAAAAAGTAAAGAAAATAGTTCTACATAGAAATAGATACAAAAAAATAAATATATACTTTTTATTTTCAAAAAAAGAGTGCATCAATTCTTGCTTGATTAAGTGGCCGTAAACTGTGATTGCAAATGAACTCGCCTTCAATTAATGAGACCATTGATTAGCGGTTAAATTGCAAGTTTAATGAGTGCATTTATACATGACTGACGATGAGACATATTGCAACAGCAGATGCTTGAGTGATTTAGAATATTAATGGAAGGTTAGTAACACCTCCCCCCCCCTCATTAAAGCTTTCTCATCAATAATGCTAAAATAAGTCACTTTGTGGATTCAACCAATCAGTGAATAAAAAAAGAAAAACAAATCAGTCATTTCGTGATTGATTTCTTCCAATCCATGAATCGCAAACAATATATCTTTCCCTCATCAAAGATCGGTTCCAATCATTCCACGATTCGAAACTAATCGCTCGAATCCGAAATATATATTAAGATAAACAAATGGCACCAAATCCGACCGACCGAAAAACACGTGGAAAATAAACAATGAGTGTGTGACGTCATCGCCAGCTGGAAGAAACAGGCCCTCGAGATGAGTTCGCAAAAGGTCAAAAACAAGAAGGCACAACTCAGGCAGAAACTGGGGTGAGTTGTTTGTGTTTGTTTACTTGTTTTTTTGATTGGTTTTTGTTTAGATTTGATTGTTTGTGTTGTTCATGTGTATGTTGTTTGTGTATTTTGTTCTTCTCTTCTTTTTTTTTTTGAAATTTTGTTTGCGTGAGTTTTTTCTTCTTCTTTTTTGAGGTTTTGTTTGCGTGGGTTTGTGGCTTGTTTGGATTTTGTCTATTTTTTACAGATTTTTTGTTTTGTTTACGGTATATATTTTTGTTTGTTTTTTCGTTTGTTTTTCTTTGTTTAGGTCTGATCATCTTTTTGTTTGTCATCTGTTTGTCTGCGTTAACATTTTTTTCTGTCTGTTTGTCCTTGTTTTTTTTCTTGTTTATTGCTATGTCTGAATTTTGTACACTTGATTATCTCTTGTTTATGTTTTTGCATTTGTTTAGCTTTCTTTGCTTTTGTTTATCTCGCTGTTCAATTAGAGGTTCGTCCTATCTCTTCTTGTTCGAGTTTGTTGCTAAGATGACCAGGGAAACCCATGCAGAGAAACGCGCGCGTGTGTGTGTTTGTGTATGTGTGTGTGTACATGTATGTATGTATGTTTGTATGCATGTATGTGGACATACAAATTTGCACACACACACACACACACACACACACACACACACACACACACACACACACACACACACACACACACACACACACACACACACAACACACACACCACACACACACACACACATACACACACACACACACACACACACACACACACACACACACACACACCACACACACACAACACACACACACACAACACACACACGCACGCACGCACGCACCCTCCCCCCCTGGCGGCGCGAGGGCTTCGCGGCCCCGCACAGGTCGCGACCTGCACCGCGACACTGATTAACAAGTTCGAGATTAGCATGTAAATGTGAGTGTGTCTGACTGCGCGTGCCTTCTGCGGGCGAGTGTGTGCTTGACATTGTGCTTGAATCTGGTGCTGGACGAGTTCTTGCGCGTGTGTGTGAATATGTGTGTTTTTGCGAGATCAGAGTGCGTGTATCTTTTTCTGCATCGTGTGTGTGCAATTGTGTTCTTGTGCTTTTTTTTTTTTTTTTTTTTTTTTTTTGTAAGCGTGCTTCCGTTTTCAAGCATCCATACATGTGCTTGTACGTTCGTGCGTTCGTACATATTCCTACCACCATACATAGGCTTAGATACGTATAAACCTACAGAATCCCCTCCCACCCTGAACTTACATCTCCGTTCATTTCCTCCATGTCCGTTATACAAATACCCTTCCATATACCCCTATATATGCTTGCGTGCGCATGTGCTTGTGCGTGCGTGCGTGGTCAGCTTCCCAACCCATCCTTCCCCCGGGGCCGAGGCAGCTCCGAACGCCCGCAGGTCATCGGCGCGGAATGCAGTCTGGGGCGGCAATGGCGGGCGGCGCGGATCCCGTTTTCTGTGGACGGCGCGGGGTGATGCTGCGAATATTTTTTTTTTCTTTGATTTAGAGAAAAAGAATCGGTTACGGTGTTAATCCCTTTGCGATCGGGTGGTTGGTTGTTCTTGTTTTCTTTCTGTTGTTTCGGTATTTTAATTTTTTTGTGTGTTTCTTATTTATTTGGATGTATATTTCTGTATGTTTTTGTTATCATGATAGTTTTTGTTGTTGTTGTGGAGGGAAAAGTGTCTTGGCTCTTCTTCCAAGCGATGGATATACGAGCAAAAAAGGAGTTTCTGAACGACATTCCTTTGTGTCCTGTTTCCGAACGTTGAGCATCCCCCTCCCCCCCTCACCTCCGCCTCTCCTAGTCCTCCCCCTCCCCTCCCTCTCTCCCTCTCCCTCCCCCCTCTCTCTTCGCCGACATCCTTGATCTCTCTGTCTCTCTATTATTCACTCTCCTTTTTCTCTCTGTTTCTATCTGTTTATCTATTTTTATTGTCTGTGTGTCTGACTCAAGTCTCACTCATGCACTCTTTCTCTTTCTCATTCGCTCTCTCATCTCTCTCTCTCTCTCTCTCTCCTCTCTCTCTCTCTCCCTTCTCTCTCTCGTCTCTCTCTCCTCTCTCTCTCTCTCTCTCGTCTCTCTCTCTCCTCTCTCCACTCTCACACCACAATACCCACACATTCAACATGTTCATCTATATCTCTATCTGCATCTATGTGTGGTGTATGTGTGTGTAATACATATATATATATATATATATATATAATATAATATATATATATATATATTACTATATATATGTATGTATGTATATGTATGTATGTATGTAATATAGTAGCCATAGGTTT